>CM076583.1:694748420-695007504 GCA_034641835.2 Pinus albicaulis | reverse complement strand
TAAGTGTGTTGGTTTTGATCCACCTGTTGCCCTTGATGTCAAAGGGGGAGAGTATGTTGGCTTTGGTCCGCCCTTTGCCCTTGATGTCAAAGGGGGAGAGTGACATGGTGTTTGAATGAAGATAATGATGTCAAATATATGGGAGAGTGACATGGTGTCATTGTATTCTTAATGTATCTATCTGTTATGGTAACCAAACACCATCGTGGTTGCCATCAAGTCCAAAGGGGGAGATTGTTGGAATATGATGCAGAGTGTTGTCCTTGATGGAAACCCACCGAATGAAGATGAAGACATGAGACAGTTGACATATGTTGTCCTTGATGGCAAACCACCTGATGAAGTTATTCTTGACTTGATGGACTTGGTAAATGATGTAAATCTGATGTGATATGATTTTTGTTGACAATATGATGCTAAGTGTTGTCCTTGAAAGGCAACCCACTTGATGAAGATGATGACAACTTACTTGATGAAGTTGTGCTTGAGAGAATATGTTCCTGATGAAGAAAATATAATGTATCTACAGTGTGTACAAAAGGCAATGAAGAAAGGAATTCAGAATGTGCTCAAAATATGATGAAAAGAGTATGTCTCTTTGTATACGCGGATTTTCCTAGGGGAAGTCACGTATGCACGTGGAAAGGAACGTTCCAAGTCGCGTATGGGCAAAAGCGCTCAAAAAGTGCAAAACCAAGGGTAACCACCATGGTATTGACCCATTGTATTGGGTAATGATCCGCCTAATTGACCCCGTCCAAGAATACCATCGGAAGTAATGTAGTTTTGGGCTCATGGTATTGTTTTGGCTCATGGTATTGAAAAAGGGTAAACCTATATAAGGAGAAGAAATTCATTGTGCAAATCATGAGTGTGGGTGCAAGATGTCTGAGCTTGAATGAATACTTCTCTATGAAGTATATCTATATGGAAAGGGTAAAGGTTTGATGATAGATCTTAATCTATAATGCAACAATGATGAAGAAGGGGATCTAGATCTGAAATGTACTTGTATTTGCTAGATCTGTTTATGAAATGATTAGATCTGTGATGGGGCGAACATCTGTCTGAAGTGAAGGGTTAAATCTGTGTGAAGTATCTGATCTAAAGAAGTATGCAGCTCTGAAATGGTTGAAGAAGCATACGCTAGTTCACTGCATAGGAAGCGCGTATATACGCGGCTTCGCTGAAGAGAAAGCGCGTATGCGCAATGAAATTGGTTCTATAATTTGTACAGAAGTATACGTTGGTTTGTGTGAACGGAAGCGCGTATATACGCGACATCAGTGAAAGGAAAGCGCGTATGCAAACTAGGGTTTGCTGAAGTCTATGGTAAGAAATGTCTGATCTGTTCTACTGGTTTACTGATATCTGTCAGTGAGTTATATGTATCTATTTCATGGTTGACTGTGCTTAAATGTATGGAGTGGGTCTAGTCTGAAAATATGATGAAATGTGGCCTGCAAGTGTTGTTCCATTGAAGTTGTTGGATCCAGTGTGAAAATTGATGAAATGTGGTCCAAGGTGGTGCTGAGGGTTGTAGCCTTCAGTCAGGGGGTTGTAGCTCCCTTCCAGGTGAGGCTGGTAAACGAGATCAGGGGGTCGTAGCTCCCTTCCAGAAGAGGCTGGTAAACGAGTCAGGGGGTTGGAGCTCCCTTCCAGGAGAGGCTGGTAAACGAGCGCAGGTGGGTGCCTGCGTGCTGGTAGGAGTCTGCACTAGCACATATGTTGTAAGATGTTTTCTCTATAATAAAATATTGAAGGTTGAGCAACTGCAGCGGTGGTTTTCTCCCGACTTGGGTTTCCACCTAAAAATCCTGGTGTTCATGTGTGATGCTTTGTGTGATGGTTTATTCTGTTCTTACTGCACATGTTTACTGTTTATTGAATATTTGATGAAGAAATGATGGAATGGTTTAAGTGAAGAATTAATGACATAATTAGTTCTCTGTGTATACACGAGTTTAATAAAGGGTATCCGCGTATATATGCGAGTCTGCTTCAGGAAAGTAGCGTATGGGTTTTTTGAAGTAAAGAAAAGTAAAAAGTTTTGAATATGCTGTAAATACTGATTCACCCCCCCCCCCCTCTCAGTATTTTTCCCAACATATAGATCTAACTTTTTATACACAGATCTGCTCTAGATCTAAAGTGTAATCTACAGCAGTTGCAGCCAATAAAATAACGTTGTCAAGATCTTTTCAGTCTTAATACATGGTTGCATCACCTCTTTTTGAGGATTTTCTTCCATAAAAGTCTTTTATTTCCTGTTGTACATCTCATGGGATATCTCGTGCTTATATTTTGCTGATGTAAATGTAAATAAAGAGCCTCCATATTGGCCTCTTACTCTTACTTAGATGATCTACGTTATTTCTCTGCATAACTGTTTATAATTGCTGCTTTTCCCATTTGGGAATATTACACCTAAGGTCAACTCGAACCCACCACTAGAGCTGCAATATTCCCTTAGGGACTTTAGGAAAATGCTTTTATTTGGCTTAAGTGTTATTAGTGGGTCCCCTAACCAATTTATTTCCAGCCAACATTAGGAAATGCAAAAATTAATCAAAATTAATATTCCAATTAGCTGACTGCTAATTTGGAATATTACACTTTGGTTTGTTTTTACATTCAATAATGAAGAGCTCATTCCTTTGGTATTTGGTATGAAAATGTATTGGTTATTATGTGGATTTTATTTTTGGTGTATCCATGGTATTTATGTTGTTATTATGTTGGTTATAAGCATGTATTTTATCAGTGATGATGTATGGCTCTATCCATATTTTTACTTGTAAATGAATGCACAACGTATCTATAGTAAAATAGATTGTATTGCAGCTTATGATTTAAGGTAGCAATTTTTTTTAGCGATTCTTAGATAAGTATGAGACCCCTATGTTTAAATCCGTTGTTAACACATGCAGTTGCAATGTTTTTGACATGTTTGATGAAATTCCTATCATGGCTGGGAAAGGTCCGAATGGGTTCCTAATGATGTGATTGATTCCATACCTTTGTTTTAATGTTATTTATTATCTCCTAAAGTTTCATGAAGTTCTGGGTAGTGACCTGGGCTCTGGGGCTAAAAATTTGGCACTAATCCAGGAGTTACAGGCCCAAAACTAAATTTTTGGGGCCTTGGGCGCGACCTTTCCTTGGAATGCCCATGGCTATAGGATTCTAGCCACTCCTTTTCACTTAGATGCCCACGAATAAGGCTTAAAAGGGTCAAAAACCAATTACCCCTTAGGTTTTAGGGGTCTGGGAGGTTGAGTTGCTTCCTGGAGGTGTTTCTGATGCCATGTAAGGTTTGTTTGTCATGTTTCCACCAGTTCCACTTCCTTAAGGTAATCTAGGAGGTTGAATCTCATATTAGTAGCCTATTGTCGCGTGTTTATACCAGTTGGCCGGTTACTTGGGTAGATGTGGGAAGAGGGTGTTACAGAGTGGTATCAGAGCATGGTTCAACTCTCGGACTGGATGGGTAGTGTGTTGGTCATGCGTTATGGTGATTTCTTATGTGTTTTCATACCTATGTTGTATGTGGTTGTTGCGTCTGTGTTGTGTTGGCCATGGTGGCAGTGGTGTCGCCATGGAAGTGTTGATGATGTTGTTGTCGACATGATATCATGAATGTATGACTGATTATGTGTTGTTCTTGTTTATGTACTGTGCGCGCACTCTTGCTTACATATTGTTACATGTTGTATATGCATTGCTTAGTTATGCTATGTCACATTTGGTTCATGCTTGTGTATGGGTTGTGCTTGTTTTCTTGTGTAATTTTATATGTTGACTATGCATTGGTTGGTCATGCTGGGTTACACATTGCTTATGCTCACGTATGATTTGTGCTTATGGTTGTGTGTGTGGTCAAGCTTTCATTGGTGTGAATTTGGTATGGTCATGCATGGATGACTAGACTCCAAATATAATGACATTTATATGTTTATATGCCTAGATATTATATTTTTATATGTTGTCATGATTATATCTATACATGTATTACACTGATTAACTAATCTTGCAGGAATTATCCTCCCCAAATTTCACTAAGGTAAGTTGGTTTATTGTTATTTGGTTTAGCTGACATATTATACATGGAAGGAGAAATATCAACATGGATAGAAAGATGTTAGAATACAAGGACTCTCCCTATGAGCCATATGAGTGGCATGGTGGGCATTCTTCTGATTTGGAATACACATTGCGAAGCCTAAAGGAAGAAATAAGGAGTTGTAAGGAGGATAATGAAAAGATCATATAGGCACAAGAGAAAAAAGAAGAGGAGAATGCAATACTTCTTTAGATTTTTTTAGATTTGTAGAAACAAGGGCCACTTATGATACACTATGGAAAGGAGGAAATAACTAATGAGGCATATAGCAATAGGTATCCTAGTAGACACATGTCAGATAGAGCTGATACAGTGAGATATGGCAGGTTGTTGGACACTCTGGATAGGAGGAGTGATGAGTACAGGTACCATTCTAGTTCTAGTTCGGAGAGACATCATGATTGTCGTTGGTATCATCCTTATAGGAGGACTGATAGTGGTTACTTGCCAGATGAATTCAAGAAAGAAAAATCACCTAATTTTGACGTAGAATTGAAGAAATTGGAAGATGCAGAGGCTTGGATACTTAGAATGAACAAATTATTCGAGTTGCATGAGTACACTGAAAATATGAAGGCTAGGATTGCTATCTTAATTTTGAAAGTTAAAGCAGACATATGGTGGGAATATGTGAAGTGAGTCAGAGACATGAGAACCGAGGACTTGAGTTGGCATGAGTTCAAAAGGCTCTTCAGGAAGAAGTACTTGTCAGAGAGGTACTATGACAACAAGGCCAAAGAATTTTATGAGCTAAAGATGGGATCAATGACATATGAGGAGTACACAACAAAGTTCTTGGAGCTATTGAGGTATGTACCATATCTTGAGGACTGAGAAGGCTAAAGTTCAATGATTTTTTAATGGTTTTCCATTAGCATTTAGAGCTCGAATTGAGTATTATGAGCCTCGGTCACTTGAGGAAGTCACCGGGAAGCTGAAGCATTGTTATGAATAGTCAAAGTGCAAGAATGAGTCTCAACAAGGATGGAAAGGGAAAGAGAAATTTAAAGGAAAATGGCATCTTAAGAGAGAAAGGCCTCAAAATGCAGACACGAAAGAAAATGTGGCACCGCAATAGAAGTTTAATGCAGTTGGATAGGGACATAGGCCACAACAACAGCAAAGACCACATCAACAACATGGAGGTAGTGGTACGGGATGGTTAGAATGTTAGACATGCGGTGAAGAGCATCTTAAGAGAGATTGTCCGCAGAATCACGGTGGTAGGCCTAATATATAAAGTGCATAGGAGGCACATACTGTTGGGGATGTTGGGCGGAGAATTCCTCACGTTTATGCAACAATGGACAACAAGCAGGAAGATCACTAGGATTTTATCATTGAGATGGACAATAAGCTTTGTGATCAGGCTATTTATATTTTGATTGACCCTAGATATAATTGTAGCTATGTTAGTCCTGACTTGGTGGATAAGTGTGGTTTGAGTAAGGAAATTCATGCAGAATCTTGGTTAGTGCAGTTGGCCATACGTACAAAGAAAATAGTTCACCATTGGGTAATATATCTTACATTTGAGTTAAATGGTATGCCTACAGTAGCACACTTGAACATATTTCCATTGGGTTCCTACAGTATTCTATTGGGTATGAATTGGTTATACCTTCACATGACTAAGGTAGATTTCTATGACAAAGCTATTGAATTCTTGGACAATAATGGGGAACCAAGATTCTTACAGAGAAATAAGAAATCCACATCAGTTAGGATGGTGAAAACCATGTAATACAAGCGTAGTCATAGGAAAGGATGTGTGCTATTTTCAGTTCATATCTCTAGTGAAAAAGGTAAATAAGTTGAGAATTCAGATGTGTTGAATAGGTATCCAGTTTTGTAACAATTTCAGGATGTGTTTCCAGCAAAGATTTTTGATTTTCCACCACACAAGGAGGTAGACGTTTCTATTTATTTGGTGTCAGGGGAAACTCTAACATCAAAAGCACCTTACAAGATGAGCACACTTGATTTAGTAGAGTTAAAGTTGCAACTGAAAGAAATTCTTGACAAGGGGTACATTAGACCAAGTGTATCGCCATGGGGTGCACCAATATTGTTCATGAAGAAGAAGGATGACACTCTTAGACTATGCATTGACTAGAGGCAGTTGAACAAAGTGACCATCAAGAACAGGTACCCATTACCGTGGATTGATGATTTGTTTGATCAACTGAAGGGAGAAGCAATGTTCTCTAAGATCAACTTGAGATCAAGATATCATCAAGTACGCATCAAAGAGCAAGACATCTAAAAGACCGCATTCAAGACCTGGTACAAGAATTGTGACTTTGTTGTAGTTCCATTTGGTTTTACTAATGCCCCAACTACATTTATGTGTTTGATGAACAACGTGTTGCATCCTTATTTGGACAAATTTGTGATTTTTTTTAATGATGACATATTGGTGTATTCTAAAAATGAGGAAGATCATGTCGAGCATTTGGCAGCAGCATTGAGGTTGTTGAGAGAGCATTAGTTATATGCTAAGCTCAACAAATTCAGTTTCTTCTAGACTGAGGTACACTACTTGGGAAATTTTGTCTCCAAGGAAGGCATTACAGTAGATCCAGAGAGGATATCGGCCATCATGGAGTGGGTAGCTCCTAGATGTAGATGAGGTGAGATCATTCATGGGATTGGTAGGTTACTTATACATGAGGTTCATCAAGAAATTCTAATAGATTTCTTATCATATTACATAATTACAGAGGAAATGTAAGAAGTTTGATTGGATAGAGGGTGTGAGGCTAGTTTTGAGCACCTTAAGAAGTTGTTGACACATGCTCCAGTGTTAAATATTATAGATCCGGACAAGGATTTTATAGTGTGTACAAATGCTTGCAAGAGAGGACTTTGTGGAGTCCTTATGCAGGATGGACATGTGGTATGCTATAAGTCACATAAGCTAAATGAACATGAGCAGAACTACCTGACACATAATCTTTAGCTAGCAATGATCATACATGCACTAAAGATGTGGAGGCACTATCTTCTTGGTAGGAGGTTTGTATTGATGAGTGACCACATTGGGTTTAATTACTTGTTTGATGAACCAAATTTTAATTCTAGGAATGCTAGATGGTTGGGCATGATCAATGATTTTAACTTCGAGATCAGGTATATCAAGGGAAAGGAGAATAGGGTCACAAATGCTCTTAGTAGGCGAGTACAGGTAAATCACTTAGAGCAATTAGCTACTATGGGATAGACTTACAAGATAGGATCTTGCAGGTAGGTCAAAAGGATCACAGGTATATGGAGATTTTGCGCATGTTGCAGCAGAGTACAGGTAAAGGTATAGGTGTTGGTATAGGTACATGTATAGGTGTTGGTACAGGTATAAGTATAGGTGTTGGTACAGGTACAAGTATAGGTACAAGTACAAGGGTTGGTATAGGTAAAAGTATAGGTGCATGTGGTACAATTATAGGTACAAGTACACATGTACATGACTTGGATTAGAGTCTCACAACATATGGGTTGGTTATATTTAGGGATATGATATATGAATCAGAAAACAATGAGCTCAAAAAGGTGATCTTGAGGGAGTTTCATGCGAAACCATATTCAGGTCTCCGAGGCTACCAGAAGAATTTGACTGTAGTGAAGAGATTCTACTATTGGCCAAATCCAAAGAGGGATGTGAAATATTTTGTAGCTATATGTTTGGATTCTTATTTGTTTAAGGAGGAGTGTAAACATCTAGGTGGAATTCCACATCCGATTCCGATACCAGAGTGGAAATGGGAGGTCATTTCCATGGAATTCATCATAGGGTTGCCCAGGACATCTAGAAAACATGATTCCATCATGGTTTTTGTGGACAGGTTAACAAAGGTTGCACATTTCATACCACTAAAGACTACATACTCAGCTAGCAATGTAGCACAGGTGTTTATCTAAGACATAGTCAGATTACATGGTGTTTCAGAGAAGATTGTGTTTGACTAGGATGCAAAGTTCACTTCCAACTTTTGGAAGGAGTTGTTTTCAGGTTTGGGCACTGAGTTTGCCTTCAAAACATTTTATCATCCACAAACAGATGGATATACTAAGAGGTTCAACTGGATACTGTTGTGCTATACAACAACCCCCATCTTATTTTAATAAATGGGGACCATTTAGAAATAAATAGGATTTTTTTTTTAGCTTTAAAAACAAAAAAACTAGGAAATAAGAGCTTTCTTTTAATTTTTTCGCTTTATTCCTTTAGAGCATCATAAATCACATAGATTATAACTTAAAATGACTCACAATACACTAATTTACGCGAGCTGCAAAGTGCACTAACCTTTTTCGAAGATATGTTTTAAAAAGCTTGTAAACACTTCAATTATTGCTATAAAATCCTTATCGCATCGCACCTGATTTAAAATCAACTCATAAAGTAATTAGATATGAGTGTGATTGAGCGTACCTGATGAGCCAACAAAGCATCAAAGATAAATCTTTAAAGTCTTTTAAGCGCGGCCGCTTGATTTTTGAATGCACAATTCGCATTTCGCGTAACTTAGCCGAAAAACAAATTCATTATCGCATAAAAGTTGCGATGTGCGATTTGCGCACATCGCATTTCGCAACATTTATGGGTAAACATTACAAGCGGTAAAAGTTATATATGGCGATATGCGAATTCACGGCATTTAATTTCTCGAGCATGCGAAATGGCTTATGTCGTATCAAAACGAAGTTCGAGATCTAACGACTTTAATTTGATTGATATATATTTCGTGTGAAGGTGTAAGAGATCTGACTTTGAAATTATTATTGATGATTTTTGTTATATTTGAAAATATTCTTATCTATTCGCGCATGTTTGATATAAACAATGGATTTTACTCTCTATTCTCTATATTTTTAATACTCTCCCCGTTTTACTTGAAATCAGGAAACCATTTAATAAATTAAGGAAGATTGAAATGAGCAAGAAGGGAAAAGAGATTTCTCAAGCACTAACTATTGAAGAATCAGAGATGTCTCCCTTATTCTCATATACTACTTGCAACAAGGAATGCGGCAGTTCATCATGGGAAATAATGTATAAACTGTTTGAAGATGAAAATCCAAGAGTAATAACCAAAATATCTATAACAGGCACAACATATACTTCAAACATGACCTACTTTGATGTTGCATGTTCATTTGTCCACAAGGTAGCAACAAGACCAAAAATTCTCCCTTACACAGACATGGTTAATTGGGTAATTGACCACATAAGCATAGATGATAGGAAATTCAAATATTCAAAGGGAGAAGACATAGGGTCTTTCAAGGAAGAAGATTTAAAAGCAATGTATCACCTACCCTCCTCGCAGCAAAATTATGACAAATATTTTATGCAAAGCTTTAGAGTAGAGCATCCAAATCTCATGAAATTCATCAAAGAATGGAAGGAAGACCAAGGAAATTTGAAGCGAGATAAACTCGGTACGTACCTAATTGCCTAAATTCCTTCCCCTTACTGTTATGCTACCGGTATGTTGTGTAGATTTTTTTCCAAACCTGATACCACTAGGTTTTCAATAAAATGGGTTCCATTATTTGACACAATCGTCAATTCATCAATTCTAAACTGGGAAAACATCCTAGTATATGATATTTTAGCCAAACACATCACTGAATATAGGAATAAAAGGAGTGATTCATCTAGAGAAACACCTCCCTTTATATATATGTTTTCCTATGTCATGGACGCAATCTATTTTACTTCTAGTTTTCCTACCGTGGGATGGAAATGGACTACCCAAGAACCTACTCCAATCCACATTTACCACAGAGACCTCTGGGATTCAAAATTCCACCTACATTTCTATAAAATTTGTTATGAAGTCATATTTCCTATGCACCAAATGATATTCAATAAAAAGGCCCCTAGGGTTTTTGAAGAGGCTAGCTCAGATATTCTTTCTGTGGCTAGATGGTTTTCAGAGGAGAATTTTACATATGTCAAAGTATTCGAGAATTATGATTCTCCCCACGTCTTACCTTATTACGTTCCTGATAAATTTGTTGCACGAGAGATAGCTTACCAACTTGTTAATGGTATCACTAAACAGCTGAAAGATGATAAGAAGGCCATTTGGCCTAATTTCCCTGTATAGTGTGGCACTTTTACACTATATGATATTGGCCATACCTACAAGGAGGTTTCCAAGATCAATCTATTGAAATTGGTAGAAATTCCAAAGAGGTTATACGATCCAAATGATGTAATTAAAAAATACACTAGGAGCTCAAAATGAAGCCTTTTGTAAAGGAAACAGATGGATTTGATGATCTCTTCCAAGGCATAGAAAATTTTTCAGATATAACAAAGTTTGCTTCCAGCCAATTGAGTCAAGATGATTTGGAAGCATTCCAAGTATATAGAAATAAGATATTGCAGAGAGTTCCTCTCAATTTGTTAACTATTGAAGATGTCAACAGACCTACTCCAAGTATCAGCTTGGATAATGAAGAAAAATACATGTTTGAAGATGAATAAGGTCAATCAAAACATCAATATCACAATTCATATAACTCTAAAAATGAATCCAAATCCATAAAGGATAGCCCAGAAAATATAATTGATTAGGTAATCCAAGAGATAGAGATGCAAGAGCATAAAGAAAGTAATGGAACAGAGTTAAATTCTCAATAAGTTCAGCACAATCATGACACACTAGATCAGTCTAAAAAGTCACAAACAAAGAATTTTAGTAGTGAATGGGAGGAGTTTTCTGAAGCACTAAAAAATCCTAAAGCTAATCCCAATACTAATTAAGTATCTAGTTTTCAGACACTTGAACATTCCTAGTAGATAGTGGAAACTGTTAATCCACTACAACAAGTTCCAGAAACTCATGATCGAGAGATCATATAGGCCTACCCTACAGAACATATAGTTTTACAAGTTGAAGAAATTCCTTCACTAGAAATTTTCTACAGTCCTAGCTATAAGGTTATAGTTAAGAGGAACAAAAGAAGAAGAACTAAAGAAACAATCTCAAATTTCACAGATGAATCAGTTGATGTATTATGGAAAGATTCCTTAGATGACCCTACAGAACATCTAACTAAATTATCACAGTATGCAGGGGAATATGCTACTGCCATCATTGATAAATCTACTGAAATTAGAGTGTTACTGAGGAAAAAGGAAGCCAGGGTACAAGAACTAGAGAGGTTGTTAAATGAAGAGAAATCCAACTCTAGTGAAAAACTCAAAGCAAATATGACCCAATTTGAAAAGGATTTCAAAAGCCTCAAATTGTAGCATCAAACAGAAATTAATGAGAAACAATAACAACTGGAAATAGAAATGACTAGAATAAAGAGCCAACCACAACTAGAGCAGTTTATTAAAGAAGCACTGGATGTAAATGCTAAGTTAAAGAAAGAATAGGAAGTATTTTGTCATTAAGCTTCTATGATTGACTCTTATTATGATTCAAATAAAATATTGATCCAGCAGATAGCTATCCAGAAATTTGAATGTGAAAGACTTGAAAAGAAGATCAATGAACACATTCAATGGCAAGCGTCAAAATTAGGAAAAGAAGTTGATCTAACTCAGGTACATAAGTTTCATAAGGAGATCCTATTCAGAGATTGGGAAGCACAAATCAAGCAGGCAGAGAAAGCAGCAGCAAAAACATCTAAGTTATCAAATGAAATTATTGAATATGTATGTGAACAACTAGTAAAAGAAAAACTTATCAAAGAGAACATGTCTGAAGTGTTCTCAGAAGAAAAATAGATAGAAACACAGTGGAAGAAAAAATCAGACACACAAGATGAAGTAATTAAAAGCATAAAGAAGTTTGATCAAGAAAATTATTGGAATTTTCTGATCAAACCTTATTATCAGTATCGGATTCTACAATCCTTAATAGATTCAACAAAAAGATCACAGCCCGTACTTTCAAACATAGTATTCAAGGAATAGGTCAGATCAAGGATTTTGCAGCCAGCTTAGCTCAAGCCTATGATGGATATTTGTAAACTTCGTGACCATCTCCAGAAGAAAGAGCGGAAATCATAAATCAAAATTGTTATTTTATTTTCCTAGATTGTAGTTTAAGTTAGTCCTAGGAGGATGGTTGTTTGAAACCTCCTCTATATTTTTGTAATAATATATTATTAGAACATAGTTAGTTTAGTATTTAAACCCCTCTCATGCATTTAGAGAAGGGTCTAGGAATTTTTCAAAAACATGCACTATTATAAGTTTGTAAATGCTTTGATGAATTAATGGAACACATATGTTATCTTTTGACAATTAAAGTTGTTTAACTGATGTTGCACTACTGTAATCTTTAAATTGCTTGAAAGTGATAAGGAGCAGATCAATTACTGTCAGCTTACATGAGTATAACTTTGTACATATGGTACTTTTTATTCACTTGTATTAAGTCTTTCTTTATAGATTGACAGATATATTTTTATTTCATTATATATTTGAAACAATATTATAGATGAATTTGCACTTCTATTCTAATATTTGTTTGTAGTTTCTTATTGAATGTATAATCACACATATGAATGCGATATATTTTTCACAATTCTTCTAGTCAAACTATTTTGTTAGAAGAATCATTTTACATAATTTTCATATCTTTCAACTGTTAAATGATCTATATTACTAATAGTTGAAGGATATCTTTTCAAATCGCATAGAGGAAGAAACATCCCAGGTATATAGTAGAATAAATAGTTTAGATAGATGCATACAATATATTAAAGTCATTTCCATTTCCATGTCATATAATCACACACCCTCGAAATCATCCTTATTGGGAAACTAGTCCCATTATCCCCAGTCAAAGCCACTACACCAAACGAAAAAGGAGCTACTTTAAGGTCCGGACCGGGTGGTTTTCCCCCATGTTTCGGTAGCAGAATTCCGAGGCCTCAACATTATGGCGCTAGAAGGAGGGATGAACCCCTGTGAATGGAAAAAAATATCTGATCAATTTAAAGTTCATTCGAAAATTCTCTCTCCCTCTAGGTCCCCATCAACTTCTAGAAAATTATCTAGATCCTCATCTTTAAAATCTGAAGTTGATCATCCTTCTCCTAAGTCTCCTAGTGATACTCAACCCATACTATCTCCTGATTCCCATCAAGCTTCTCGAGAAGTTTAGTCTTTGATAGAAAAGTTAGAGAGAGTATATATTTCTGATGAAAAGCCTGAATCTTCTCAAATATCAGATATTAGTATTTCATCTTCTTTATAGCCTCGAAGAATATTAACTCGATCAGAATGTCAAAAGACAAGAATTCTCCCTTTTGAATTTCCAATCGATAGTACTAGAAAGAGACTAAAGAGGACCAAATCAGAGTCAATCACCAGCGAGATCTTATCCCATTCACTTCCATTACCTCGTCTCATTTCCACAACTTCCATTCCAATAATCAGTGTTACTTTGACTAGTTATAGTACTCAAACGACTATCCCTTAAACTAGTCCTAGCACTCAGCCTGCCTCTTCTTCAACTCAAAATCCACCCAACCAACTGTTGGAAATACTGAGAGGGGGGGGTGAATCAGTATTCCTTTCAATTAGAGCATTAGTTAATCTTCAATTATTATCAGTGTTTGTACAATGATAGAATTAAACAAGAGGAACACAAATGCACACAGTTTTTAAGGTGGAAACCCACTTCGGGACAAAAACAAACTAATGCTTTTCTAATAATTCTTTAATATTCAACTCCAATTGAAAATAAAGCTCCAACTTCCTAGAATATAGAAAAGAATTCTTCTCCAGCTCCCACCGGATGGACGCTTCAACGCCCGAGATTCTTCAGTAGTCAACTGAATGGATTCCCCAACACCCAATGAGCTACAACTCACCCTAGCACCACCCTACCACCCTATAGAAGAATAAAAGAAGAATGGACTCCCGTACCAGGGAAAATGGTCCACTTTACAATGATATAGAATGATGTAGAAGAAGAAGATATACTATACCATAACCCCAACTTTAACACAACCATCTAATGATGATCCTAGACCTCCCAACACTGCCTCTTCAACCCTTGGCAGATAGATACTAGTACAATTTATACAATAATGTATTTACAATGACTAAGTACAATGATACCTTTACAATGATTGTATGCAGTGCCGCCCACTTGAAGACTTCATATGATGAAATTCTTGCTGCTGTTATGCACCTTGGTTTCTGCTCTTGTCATACTACCCTCTTTTTCACCTTGCTTTTCTTTTCTGCCGTAGAAATTCTGGTCCTTTGCAACCCTTGACAACACATGATCTAGCTTTTTCTTGCCTTCTAGGATCTCGATATTGAATCTGATGTATCTCTGTCATTTCAGATCCTCAATATCTGATTTTTGGTCCTGTAGTAGTCCTCTGAGTAATATTTCCAATGCCATAGGTCTGACCCAATTTGGATTCTTTAAGAGAGAGTTATACCCAATCTCTCACAATGCCCTAATTATGGATTGTTTCAGAAGAGTGCACTTGTACGGCGTGCCACGTGTCACTGTTTCTTCATTTGTTTTTGAAATTGATAGAGAAAAAATTACAGACTGTGCACTATCTATCACTTTTTATGGAATTCAAATCTGATACTCAGAGAGAGATTTATGACGATTTTACCAAGGTCACTTCTTTGAGATGAATTTCAGGAGCCTGCAAAAACCCTTACTTCCACAGATCATATCTCCAAACATATTGCACAACTTGATATAAAATTTTTACTGTAGCTTCCTCAAGATTTATGATTTGCCTCATAATAATTTCAGCTTTTGAGCCTTCATAGAACAAAATTTAGAGCTAAAATTCCACGATGACCTGTTTCAGATGATCGAATCCCTTGCCTAAGGAGGAAATGAAGATCACAATTTATATGAATGCTTAAGTTGAGAGGGGCTTCAACAAGTGAACGTGGGAGGGATTTTAGGAGCACAAAAAATATTAATTATGACTTTTCAATGACCCATGCCCCAACCCCATGGGGTTTTAGCCCACTAACTGGGGGTACAAACTTCAAACATGAATATCTCTCAAACCGTGAAGAATTACATGGCGTGCCATATATCAACGGAAACATCTCGACAAGTATAAACCATAAAAATAATTATTGACCTAGAATATATTAATTTGGTAAGTCAAAATTCCCATGCAATATTGGTTTAGTCCCTGGTGCTACTTGGGTTGACATCAATGACAACCGTTGATCAACAATCTCCCCCTTTGGCATTGATGGCAACACAAGTACTCCCCCTGCGATCATGACACCTCTTCCTTCAACATTCTCTCCCCCTTTGACATCAATGGCAAAGGGTAACTCCCCCTAAAACAGAACCATCTTGCGGACCTGTACACACTTCCACTCCCACTGACACACAATCATCCTGCAGACCTGTACACACTTCCACTCCCACTGACACACAATCATCCTGCAGACCTGTACACACTTCCACTCTCGCTTTATATTCTTAAAAAAGGAAAATATAATGAGAACTTGGGAGAATCCCAAGCTTTTGATGAAGATATTCAAATGCTTCACGAGGTAAAGATTTAGTGAAGATATCAGCAATTTGTTCTTTTGTACAAACATACTCAAGTTTGATATTCTTTTCAGCGACTTGTTCTCTAACAAAATGATATTTGATTGGAATGTGTTTTGTTTTTGAATGCATGACGGGATTCTTGGAGATGCTGATGGCACTAGTGTTGTCACAGAATATGGGAATAGGCTCACTGAATTGTACTTGAAGATCTTGCAAAGTTTGTTTCATCCAAAGGACTTGAATACAACATGATGCTGCTACAATGTATTCTGCTTCCACTGTAGATAACGAGATTGAAGTTTTCTTTTTGCTCAACCACAATACGAGACAACCACCTAGATAGAATGATGCTCCACTAGTACTCTTACGATCATCAATGCTTCTTTCCCAATCTGCATCTGTAAAGGCTTGAATAATGAGATTGTTACCCTTAGGATACCACAAGCCCTATTCTTCTGTGCCCTTTAGATATCGAAGAATTCTTTTGACGGCAATAATATGTGATTATTTTGGTGCTGCTTGGAATCTTGCTACTTGTCCAACTACTTGCATAACATCTGGCCGAGAGGCTGTTACATATAGAAGACTACCAATCATAGATCTATACAACCTCTAATCCACATCCTTAGATGAGTCGTCTATGCTCAATTTGCAACCTGTTACCATCGGAGTAAGGATGGGTTTTCAATCTTCCAATTTGAATTTCTTGAGCATTTCCTTGATGTACTTGGCTTGACATATAAATATTCCTTTCTCTTGCTGAGATATTTGAAGCCCTAAGAAGTATGTCAGCTCACCAAGTAAAGACATCTCAAACTCACTCTGCATCTTTATAGAAAAGTTCTTACTTAGTCGATCATCATTGCTACCAAATATTATATCATCCACATATACCTCAACAATTGTTAAATTATCTTTATCTATCTGTACATAAATATTGCTATCAATAGTACCTTTCTTGAACCCTTGTTGACGTAGATATCCATCAAGACGAGCATACCATGCTCTGGGAGCCTGCTTGAGACAATATAGAGCCTTCTTTGACCTGTAGACATAGTCTTCTTTTTGTGATAGTAGAAAACCTTCAGGTTGTTCGATGTAGACTTCTTCTTCTAATTCTCCATTCAGAAATGCTGACTTAACATCCATTTGCTAGACTTTGATTTTTCTTGAACATGCATAGGAAAGAAACATTCAGATGGCTTCCATTTTGGCAACTGGTGCAAATGTTTCGTCGAAATCAATTCCTTCCACTTGTGCATAGCCTTTGCAAACCAATCTTGCTTTGTTTCTGGTAACCTGCCCATCTTCATTCAATTTGTTCCTGAACACCCATTCAGTCCCAATGAAATTTTTATCTTTTGGTCGTGGAACTAATTCCTAGGTGTTATTATTCTCAATTTGATCCAATTCTTTATTCATAGCTTCTACCCAATGTTCATTTTGGTTGCCTTCCTCAAAACTACTAGGCTCAAAGTTTGCTAGAAAATCAACGTGAGCTTGTTGTGATGAACGAAGTTGTCGACCTTCATTTATGTCACCAATGATTTGATTTGATGGATGGTTCTTTTGAATCCACTCTTTTGTTCTCCTTGGAGGAGCTTCTTGTTGTTGTTCTGGTATATCTTGATGATCATTGTTTACTTCTTCCTTGTTGATAGTTGCTTCTTGTTCTACAATTCTATCTGTGTCTTTTTCAGCCTCTGTCTCAAGTTTCAAATATTCTAGATGCTCATCATTACTCGCTAGAACACCATCTTCGTCAAATGTAACATTTATGCTCTCCACTATCTATTTTCGTCTTAGATTATAGAATTTATAAGCCTTTCTTTTGCGTGAGTAACCAACAAAGATACCTTCATCAACACGTGATTCAAACTTAACCAAATTTTGATCTTCTCTTTTGATATAACATTTGCTTCTGAAGATTCTGAAATATTTTACATTAGCTGGTTTTCCTTTCCATAATTCATATGGAGTCTTGTTGCAATTATTTCTGAGAAGACTTCGGTTGATAATGAAGATTGTTGTATCAATTTCTTGAACCCAAAATTTTTCATCCAATTTTGAGTCCTTCAACATTGTTCTACCCATTTCCTGTACAGTTCTATTCTTTCTTTCAGCAACTCCATTTTGCTGAGGTGTTCGTGCTGTTGAAAATTTCCTTTTTATTCCAATTTCGTCACAGTATTGCTGAAATAATTTGGAAGTGAATTCTCCACCATTATCTGATCTTAAACACTTTATTTTCAAATCAGTTTCATTTTCAACCAACTCCTTGTAGATCTTAAAGAACTCAAATGCTTCAGATTTTTTCTTTAGGAAACTGACGGCTGTCATCCTAGTATAGTCATCTATCATCAACATGAAATATAATTCTCCGTCTAAGCCTTTTGTTCTCACAGGACCACATAGATCAGTATGTATCAATTCCAATGGATGTGATGAAAAGTGTTCTTTTGTTTTAAATTGGACTTTTGTCTGCTTTCCATGCTGACATGCCTCACATAGTGTGTTGGAAGGTTTTGAGATTTTCGGCATTTCTCGTACTGCTTCCTTTTTGCTTATCCTGACAAGATTGTCAAAGTTTATGTGACCCATTCGTTTGTGCCATAACCAACTTTCATCTTCTTTAGCTAATAGACATGCTTTAGTTGCTTCATCCATAACATATATGTCGTTTGGAGCTCGACTTGCTGTAGCCACAATTTTACCATACCTGCCTTTCCTGATTTCACATTTTGTGGAGTTGAATAGCATTGTGTGTCCTTGATCACAAATTTGTCCAACACTGAGCAGATTGTGATTCATGTTTTCGACCAATAGAACATTCTTGGCTATAACATCTTTGCTTCCAAGAGTGACGGTACCTGATCCTATAACATTTGAAGATCCATCATTTCCAAAGGATATGGTTCCATCCTTCTTCTCTTTCAAAGATACAAATTTCCTTCTATCTCCAGTCATATGCATTGAGCAACCGCTGTCAACATACCACACATCTTTATTTTTTTGAGCCTTGAGAGTGAGAGCACAATTATCAGTCTTCTTCTTCTTCCATGTTCATTCATTTTGTGGCTTCGAAGATTCTTTTGGAGGATTTTCAAGTCTGCAGTCTCTGGCTATGTGTCCAAAGTTCTGAAATTTGTAACATTCCATATTATTTCTTAAATGTTCAAATCTATTGATGTTTCGTTGAGCCTTGGGAGGTTCATATTTGAAGAATCTCTTGGAATTGTATTGGTTCCTAGGGTACGTGCGACATTCTACAACTTTATGACCAAATTTTCCACATGAATAATAATAGCCATGAAAAATATGTTGGTACCTGGATGAAAATCTTCGTCGAGGAATCGTCTTCCAAGGATGTGCTTGTGAATCTTGTCCAATGAAGTCTTCATGTATGTTAGATCTCATAGGTTCATTGTATTTTGTTGTAGAAGGTCCTGCTTCTTCTTCTTTGTAACCGAGGCCAGTTTTGTCGTTGTAAGATCGTTGATTGTTGATGAGTTCTTCCAATGCCCTTGAGCTGTTGGCATAGTTTTGGATAGTTTTTCCCTTCTTCACTTCCTTACGCAGCGAGACTACTTCGTCTTCTAATGCTTCCCTTTCTTGGTTGCTTTCTTCCAACTTCTTTTGAAGTGACTCTTCAATACATTTGTGTTCTTCAACCTCAATTTTGAGACCTTGAACTTGTTCTTCAAGAGTGTTGGAACGGATCTTCTCAGCATTGAGCTATTTTATAAGCTTGATTGCCTCCTCATAAAATTCTTCTATTGTCAACCCTTCTTCTTCGTTGTTTGATACTTATTGTTTATTGTGCTTGGCCATAAACAATAATTTGTCATTGGCTTCTTCTTTGCTGTCACTTTCTTCATCAGATGAGGAGTTATCTTCTTTAGAGAGAAAGTTCCTTTTGGATCCTTTATTTTTGCCTTGCTTGTTGAATTTCTTAAAGCCTTTATTTCCTTTTGAGTTTCCATCACTTTTGTTTGGACATTTTGCTACGAAATTCCCAACCTCACCACAACCGAAACATATCAATGGAATTTTACCTTTGAATTTTCCCTTACCAGGTTTTAGTTTTCTTGTAAAGTAAGCATATTCTTCATCTGAAAGACCTTCTCCATCATCTCCCTTTTCTTCACACTTGCAGGTGCATGTCATTTCAATTGAAGGTTGTTTGTCCTTATTAGTTTGCTTAGATGCAACGAGCGCAGTTTCTAGATTTTAAGTACCATTTTCTTCATCAAGTCTCATTTCATATGCTATGATAACTCCATGTAATTCTTCCTTGCTGAGTTTGTCAAGATTTTCACTGTATTCTAAGACTGATACCTTTGGGTTGAATCTCCTTGGTAGCGTTCTAAGAATCTTCCGTATAATAGTCTTCTTGTCAACTGGCTCTCCCAATCCTTCTAGAGTATTGGTTATTTCATCAACGTATTGGAAGTATGCAACAATGTTGCAATCTTCTTTCATTCTGAGTTGCTTAAATTTTTCTCTATAGATTTGAAGCTTTGCTTCTTTGAAATTTGAGTCACCTGCATATATATTCTCAAGCTTGTCCCATACATTTTTGGCGGTTTTACAACCCAACACCTTATGATAAGAAGATTCAATAAGTCCACTGATAATAATATTCTTTGCTTTTGCATCATTTACCAAATTCTTCTTACCTTGTTCATCCGCGGTTTATGTAAATCCATTTTGAACAGTGTCCCATACTTCGTAACCTTGCGCCAAGAGATAGACCTCCATTCTTCCTTTCCATAGTGCACAATTATTTTCATTGAATAGAGGTACACCATTCTTGGTATGCTCCATGACCTCCTTCCATCTGTTAAACTGCTATTGAAGGAACCAAGCTTTGATACCAATTGTTGGAAATACTGAGAGGGAGGGGGGGGGTGAATCAATATTCCTTTCAATTAGAGCATTAGTTAATCTTCAATTATTATCATTGTTTGTACAATGATAGCAGTAAACAAGAGGAACACAAATGCACACAGTTTTTAAGGTGGAAACCCACTTCGGGACAAAAACCACCTAATGCTTTTCTAATAATTCTTTAATATTCAACTCCAATTGAAAATAAAGCTCCAACTTCCTAGAATCTAGAAAAGAATTCTTCTCCAGCTCCCACCAGATGGATGCTCCAACGCCCGAGATTCTTCAGTAGTCAATTGAACGGATGCCCCAACACCCAATGAGCTACAAATCACCCTAGCACCACCCTACCACCCTATAGAAGAATAAAAGAAGAATGGACTCCCATACCAAGGAAAATGGTCCACTTTACAATGATATAGAATGATGTAGAAGAAGAAGATATACTAGACCATAACCCCAAATTTAACACAACCACCTAATGATGATCCTAGACCTCCCAACACTGCCTCTTCAACCCTTGGCAGATAGATACTAGTACAATTTATACAATAATGTATTTACAATGACTAAGTACAATGATACCTTTACAATGATTGTATGCAGTGCCTCCCACTTGAAGACTTCATATGATGAACTTCTTGCTACTGTTATGCACCTTGGTTGCTGCTCGTGTCATACTACCCTCTGCTGCACCTTGCTTTGCTTTTCTACTGTAGAAAGTCTGGTCCTTTGCAACCCTTGACAACACATGATCTAGCTTTTTCTTTCCTTCTAGGAGCTCGATGTTGAATTTGATGTATCTCTGTCATTTCAGATTCTCAATATCTTATTTTCATTCCTGTAGTATTCCTCTGAGTCATATTTCCAATGCCACAGGTCTGACCCAATTTGGATTCTTTAAGAGAGAGTTATACCCAATCTCTCACAATGCCCTAATTATAGACTGTTTCAGCAGAGCGAACTTGTATGGCGTGACACGTGTCATTTTTTCTGCATTTGTTTCTAAAATTGATAGAGTGAAAATTACAGACTATGCACTATCCATCACTTTTTACGGCATTCAAATCCGATACTCAGAGAGAGAGTTATGACGATTTTACCAAGGTCACTTCTTTGAGATGAATTTCAGGAGCCTGCAAAAACCCTTACTTCCACAGATCATATCTCCAAAAATGTTGTGCAACTTGATCTAAAATTGTTACTGCAGCTTCCTCAAGATTTTGGCTTCGCCTCATAAAAATTTCCGCTTCTGAGCCTTCGTAGAAAAAAATTTAGAGTGAAAATGCCACGATGACCTGTTTCAGATGGCCGAATCCCTTGCCTAAGGAGGAAATGAAAATCACAATTTATATGAATGCTTAAGTTGAGAGGGGCTTCAACAAGTGAACGTGGGAGGGATTTTAGGAGCATAAAAAATATTAATTATGAATTTTCAATGACCCATGCCCCAACCCCATGGGGTTTTAGCCCACTAACTAGGGGTAAAAACTTCAAACATGAATATCTCTCAAACCGTGAAGAATTACATGGTGTGCCATATATCAACGGAAACATCTCGACAAGTAGAAACCATCTAAATCATTATTGACCTAGAATATATTAATTTGGTAGGTCAAAATTCCCATGCAATATTGGGTTAGTCCCTGGTGCTGCTTGGGTTGACATCAATGACAACCGCTGTTCAACACCAACCTGTCCAAAATCCAATGGAAGGTCAACCACTTCCACCAAATTTAAACCCATGGAGAAATCCAAGGGTTGTAAACATGCCCACTCCTCTTCATGCTCTTCCAAAAAATCCTGAAAGATGGCTACCTAAATTTAATCCCGATGATGGTATTCCAGGAAAAGAACACATTCACAATTTTATGTTATCTATTAATTTAAATGGAGTAGTTGAAGAAGATTGCATTGTAAGATTATTTCCATATACTTTAAAAGGATCTGTAGGATCTTGGTATTTTTCACTTCATGCCTGCTCTATAACTAGCTGGAATATGTTCGAAGAACAATTTCTAGCTAAGTTTGGGGATGACAGGACCACTGCTACGCTCATCAATTATTTGTCAAATCTAAAAGATAAAACATGTGAGAAGATAAAGGATTTAAATTCAATATTTAATAAATTACTCAATAAAATTCCTGCCACAACAGTTCCTGGTGCAAAAGTTCAAATTGAGTGGAATATTTCATCTCTTCCATCTAATATAGCTATTTTTGTTGATAGGGCGAAAATGACAACACTTGCAGAAAATATGAAAGAATATCTATTTGTAAAGAAACACATAATATCTCTTGAGAAAAAGAATTCTCAAGAAGATCGAAAATCAAAGAAAGTGTCTTTCAAAGATGATTCTAAAAATAAGGCACCAAAAGATCCTTTTGACGTAGAAGGTATTCAAAAGGTTTTAAAAACCATGACAAACAAGATGGTAGATATCAAGAAACAAGTCGTTGAAAATGCTACCTCAAGAAAGACTTTCAGAAATTTTAAGAAAGGTCAATCCTCTAATACTAAACCTCCAAATATTATATCTAATGTTAAATCTGATCAAGAAGAAGAGAAGAGAAAACAGAGGAGGAAGAAGGTGACGAAGAAAAATAAGTTGAACTAAATGGAATGTGGGATTTCATCCTACCAAATGAATAACAACTTGAAGCTTTACCTGTGAGCACAAGGAGTAAAAAGACTACGGAAGCAACACAGCGAAATCAAAAACAAAATATTTCAACTCCTGCAAAAGACAAATCGGTGAGCAAAAAATCTAATTCAAAGGCTACATAAACAAGTCCTGTTACTTCAAACGCTCCACCTACATCTAAGACAATGGTTGTCTCAGACACTATTGAGTATAATGTAGTAGAAGATATGAAGAACACAAGGGCTAACATTAAATTCCATGAGCTTATTAAATTTAAGTAGCAACGGAAATTCTTACTTAGATATTTAAATGTGGTTCCTGCTTCAAACTTACCTACTCCAGTAATAGTACAAGCTGTTAATGAAATGGGTAAGATACCTTCTCCTTCAATGAAAATTGATGCTACAGAATTTATTATGATAGGTGATCGATCCATCTCTCATACTCCTCCTTTTCTCTTAACCTATGAGATCTACACCAAAAAAATCCATAACTGTTTAATAGACTCAGGGGCTTCCTCAAACATAATGCCTAAATCAGTTTTTTCTAAATTGAACGTAACTCCACAGAATTCACCTGTTCATATAGTACAACTTGATAGAACTAGAGTAGTGGTGGTAGGAGAAATAAATTATGTTTCCATCAGATTGTCATCAAACCCAAAAGTTACTCAAATAATTAATATATTAGTGGCCAATATTCTTGAATTTTACGGCTTAGTTTTAAGCTGAGATTGGTTTGAAAAACTACATGGTTATTTCACAACAGACTGGTTACATATGTGGTTACCATATAATGGAAAACCAAATCAAATTCGGGTAGACCGTGAAAATTTTATGAAGCATACAGTCACTGATCTTGAAGGAGTAAATGAGCTAGTAGCGTTCAATAACAACATTATTGGAAACTACTCAGCAGGGTCATTTTTGGGAAATTTCAATGCTCAACCATCAACTTTCTTTGATATTGCAGTTATTTCTCAGATTGAGAATTTTTCCCAGCCAGATAATTCCAAATGTATAAATTTTACAGATAGAAAATTAGTTAATTCTTTGTTTTGGATTCTATATTTTGACGGTTCTAAATCCGAAGATGGTGTAGGTGCGGGTTGTATTTTAATAAACTCAGAAGGATAGAATACCATGTTATCCTGCAGATTAGAATTTGATTGTACAAACAACGTAGCTGAATATGAAGCATTAGTTCAAGGCTTGTTAAAAGCCATAGATGTTAATATCAAATATCTGAAAGTTCTAGGAGATTTAGAAATCATAGTTAGACAGGTAAGAGATACTATTCACTATAATTCTGGACATTTAAAGCATTACCAATCATTAGTCCAAGAATTAACTACTCATTTCTTAGCCTTCAACATTTCTTCTGTACCTACAATGCAAAATGCTAGTGCAGATCTTCTCGCTAATGTAGCCTCGAAGTTAATCCCATCCCAAGAATTTAGTCCTGATAGATTTTCTATTGAATTGATTTTTAGACCATCTATTCCTGGTAATATTACCAATTGGAGAGTATTCAATAATGATTCAGATATCATAAATTTATTAACATCTGAAGGATCTTATGATAGTCAAATTTTGGATGAAAATGAACATCACATTCAGATTAAGAAAGAACAAGATGAAAATCCTATTCCTAAATCTGTTGTCAAGTTAGAATACCTATATGATCTAAAAGACATGTTTAAAAGAGTGACTAACTAAAAAACACAAAGCTCTACTTTAATATTTGAGTTAGTAAATCTAGGAACTGACGAAAAACCTCAAAATGTAATTCTAGGTCTTGGTCTATCTTCCAAAGAAAGATTATCATTCATCAGATTGTTTAGAATGTACAAAAGTGTCTTTTCTTGGGATTATACTGATCTTAAAACATATGATACTTTTTTGATTCAACATACGATTCTTATGATCTTAGAAGAAAAGTCTATACAACAGAAATTGAGGAAGATTCATCAAAATCTAGAAAATCAAATTAAAAAGGAATTGAACAAACTCCTCAAGGCAAAAATCATCTTTCTAGTTAGGCATTCTAAATGGGTATCGAATTTGGTACCTGTCAAGAAGAAGAATGGTGATATTAGAATTTTCATTTATTTTAGAAATTTAAACAAAGCTTGTCAGAAGGACAACTTTTCATTACCAACCATGGAACAAATACTGTAGACAGTAGCTGGTTCTGAACTCGTGTCCTTTCTAAATGGATTTTCGGGATATAATTAAATTCTCATACATCTAGATGACAGATTGAAAACTACGTTCAGAACTAAGTTGGGAACTTACGCCTATTAGAAGATGCCTTTTGGAATAATTAATGAAGGCGCCACTTTTAAGAGAGCTATGGACACAACTTTTAGGGGACTCATAAATAAAACAATAGTTATTTATTTAGATGGAATTACAGTCTTTTCTAAACAAGTAACCAATCATGTAAATGACCTAAAGAAAGTCTTTGAGAGATGCAAAAGGTATGGCATCTCATTGAATCCAAAGAAATCATTTTTTGCTTTAGATGAAGGAAAATTTTTAGGATTCATTGTGTCAAAAAGTTGTATCTATATTGATCCTGAAATAATTGAAGAAATAAAACGAATTCATTTCCCTCATAACAAGAAAAATATGTAGTCATTCCTTGGGAAAATTAATTTTGTTAAAAGGTTTGTCCCTGAGTTTTCACAAATTGTTTTACCTTTACAGAACATGATTAAGAAAAATTATGTCTTTAAATGGGGACATAATGAAAGAGAAGCATTTGATTTGATTAAACAATCAATTGTCAATGCTCCATTCCTGACTACCCCCAATTTTCTTAATCCTTTTACATTATACACTTTTTCATCGGATACATCATATGACGTTGTTTTAACACAGCTGAATGACCAAAAAATTGAAGCACCGATATCATTTTTTGTTCAAATTTGCAAGGTGCGGAACTAAATTATACATCTGTTGAAAAGCAAGCATTTGTTGTCTTTAAGGCTATAAATAATTTTAGACCTTTTCTCCTAAAGACTCACATAAAATCATAGTTCCATTCTCTGTAGGGAGACAACTCTTGATGCAAAGAGAATTAGGAGAAAAGAGGGCTAACTGGGAGACCACTTTACAAGAATATGATGTAGAAATTAGACCTTCTAAAATTGTTAGAGGTCAAGGTTTTTGCAGAATGCTTACAGGAGCATCCCATCTATCATCAGAATAAGATTCAGGTAACAACGCGAAAATATTAGAGGTAAGACTCAATGATGCACAATCACAATATGCTGATCTTATATTCTATCTGAAAAATGGATATGCTCCAAATCAACTCAGTTACAAAACAAAATGAGCTTTAAGATTAAAGGCCAAACAATATGAATTAATCAACGATGTGTTATTTAGGAGAGATTTTGATTATGTACTTTTAAGATGCTTATAAAAATCTGAAGTAGAGAAAGTCTTGCAGGAACTCACGATGGAACAGTTGGAGGACATTTTGGAGGAAATAAGACAACAGACAAAATCCTGCATGCAGGTTACTATTGGTCTACACTTTTCAAGGATGCTCATGAATACGTAAGAAAATGAAAAGTGTGTCAAAGTACAAATGGAAGACAAAGAAAGCCAACATTCCCATTACAGCTAGTCAATATCGAAAAACCATTTGAACAATGGGGATTAGATATAATTGGTGAGATTGTTCCTAACTCTTCCAAACAACATAGATATATTCTCATAGCTACAGATTACTTTACTAAATGGGTAGAAGAGATTCCATTAAAAGTAGCCAACTCTGAAAATATCATTGATTTCATCGATCAAAATATCATAACCAGGTTTGGCTTACCTACTACTTTAATGTTTGATAATTCATCTTACTTCTCAGGAACTACTATGATGGAATTTGCAATTAAAAGAGGTTTTAAACTTAATTATTCTGCAAATTATTATTTGCAAGGAAATGGTTTGGCAGAATCTACAAATAAGAAATTGATTAGAATAATCAAAAGAACTGTTGATCAAAATCAACGAAATTGGCAGAAGTCATTAATTTTTTCTCTTTGGGCAGATCGAATAACTCAAAAAGCTTCTATTGGAACTTCTCCATTTAATCTTATCTATGGAAAAGAAGTTGTACTTCCCACCAACGTAGTTATTCCCTCTCTTTCCTTAGTACAATTTATTGATGAATCTCCTGCTTCTTCTTTACAGCTTAGATAATGCCAGATTCTTAAGTTAGAAGAAGAAAGAGAAAAAGCCAAACATACTCATGCTCATCATCAACAGATAGTAAAAGCCTTGTTTCATTCAACTTTTGTTACTCCAAAAAAATTTCAAATTGGTGATTTGGTATTGAAATGGGACAAATCGCATGAGGAAAAAGGTAAACACACAAAGTTTCAAAAACTTTTGTTAGTTCCATTTCAAATAATCGAAGAAATAGGCCAATCGACATTCCTATTGCAAGATCTATTAGGCAAAAAATATTATTTGCCTGTTAATGGGCAGATTTTGAAAAAATACTTTTCTTTGGAGGTAACCCGCTCTATTCCTTGCATACTAGTGTCTTTTTATTTTCCTTAGAAAAAATAAAAGTTTCTTAGTACAATTTTTTGGCTTTTCAAAGCAAAATCTTAGATGATCCTTTCTGATTTATCGCTTATAGAAATAAGAAGTGTTAATGAAACAATTGAAAGATTTGAAAGACAAATAGATTTTGTTTTCACTGAAAGATGTAATTTCATTGAAATTATTTATTCTCTGATGAACTCTCATCCTTATATAGCATGACTATTCTGTTATCATTCAAGAAAAGAATATTTAACATAGTAAAGTCTCTTTTAAAGAAAAGCAATCTAAAACTCGACATTATCATCCAAAATCCTCAAAAGGACCAATGATTCACCCCATCCGGGAAAACTTATAAATTTTTGAAAGAAATTCAAAAAAGATTGTAATTAGAAAAAACTTAAAAGATAATAAGTCTCATCAAGAGCTTGTTTACCATGTTCATATGGAAATAGTTGAATTGACATTACCATTACTGCCTACCAAAATAGGGTAATGACTTGAGATTATATCAAGAGGACAAGGGGTCTCATCAAGAGCCAACTTGATCAGTTTAATTACAACTAGTGAATGTAATTGTCACCATTTGGTTACCAAGCCAAGACAATGGCCTTTAAGTAAATAAAATATGATACAAAAAGAAAAGTTTCAAAAAATTAGAGTTTATTTTTGAAAATTTTAAGAAACACTGGATGGGACAACGAATCATTGCTGGGTAAAAGGTAACCTTTCCAAAAGCTTAAATTGCCTATTGGAACAGAGGCTCTACCTGTAACAAAAGAGTAAATTTTTATAAAGATGATCTGTAAGGGTCACCTACTTTATCTTTTTGAACTGAGTAGAGACTGATATAGATTCTCATACTTATATCTTTAAAAGAGGAATTCTTGTGAATAGTAAATAAGAGGAATTTCATTGTTTAGTAAGATATTATTTGTTTGAAATTCACTCTTGCAACTATTTTTATTTTCAAAAAGTTTTTAGAAAATTCAAAAAGTCAGTCAAAGATATCTGGTTCTCCAAAGTGAATCGCCAATTTTTGTGCTATACAACAACCCCCATCTTATTTTAATAAATGGGGACCCTTTAGAAATAAATAGGAAATTTATTTTTAGCTTTAAAAACAAAAAAACTAGGAAATAAGAGTTTTCTTTTAAATTTTTCGCTTTATTCCTTTAGCGCATCACAAATCGCATAGATTATAACTTAAAATGACTCACAATCCTCTAAGTTATGCGAGCTACGAAGTGCGCTAACCTTTTTCGAAGATACGTTTTAAAAAGCTTGCAAACACTTCAATTATCATTATAAACTCCTTATCGCATCGCACCTTATTTAAAATCAACTCATAAAGTAATTATATATAAGTGCTATTGCGTGGACCCGGCGAGCCAACAAAGAATCAAAGATAAATCTTTAAATTCCTTTAAGCGTGGTTGCTTGACTTTTCAATTCGCAATTCACATTTCACATAACTTAGCCAGAAAAAAAATTCATTATCGCATAAAAGTTGCGATGTGAGATTTGTGCACATCGCAACATTTATGGGTAAACATTACAAGCGGTAAAAGTTATATATGGCGATATGTGAATTCACGACATTTAATTTCTCGAGCATGCGAAATGGCTTATGTCGTATCAAAACGAAATTCGAGATCTAACGACTTTAAGTTGATTGATATATATTTCGTGTGAAGGTGTAAGAGATTTGACTTTGAAATTATTATTGATGATTGTTGTTATATTTGAAAAGATTCATATCTATTCGCACATGTTTGATATAAACAACAGATTTTACTCTATGTTCTCTATATTTTTAATACTCTCCCCGTTTTACTTGAAATCAGGAAACCATTTAACGAATTAAGGAAGATTGAAATGAGCAAGAAGGGCAAAGAGATTTCTCAAGCGCTGCCTACTAAAGACTCAGAGACGTCTCCCTTATTCTCAGATACTACCTGAAATAAGGAATGCAGTAGTTCATCATCGGAAACAATGTATAAACTACTTGAAGATGAAAATTAACCAAAATCTCTACAACAGGCACAACATCTAATTCAGACACGACCTACTTTGATGTTGCATGTTCATTCGTCCACAAGGTAGCAGCAAGACCAAAAATTCTCCCTTACACAGACATGGTTAAGTGGGTAATTGACCACTTAAGCATAGATGAGAGGAAATTCAAATATTAAAAGGGAGAAGACATAGGGTCTTTTAAGGCAGAAGATTTAAAAGCAATGTATCACCTACCCTCCCCGCAACAAAAGCATGACAAAGCTTTTCTTCAAAGCTTTAGAGCAGAAAAATCCATATCTCATGGAAGTCATCAAAGAATGGAAGGAAGACGAGGGAAAGTTGAATAAAACTAAACTCAGTACGTACCCAATTTCCTAACTTCCTTCCCCTTACTATTATGCTGCCAGTATGTTGTGTAGATTTTTTGCCAAACCTGATACCACTAGGTTTTCAATAGAATGGATTCCATTAATTGACGCAATCGTCAATTCATCAATTATGAACTGGGAAAACATCCTATCTGATAGTTTAGCCAAACACATCACTGAATATAGGAACAATATGAGTGTTTCATCTAGAGAAACACCTCCCTTTTATATGTCTGCCTATGTCATGGACGCAATCTGTTTTACTTCTAGTTTTCCTACCATGGGATGGAAATGGACTACCCAAGACCCTACCCCAATCCACATTTACCACAAAGACCTATGAGATTCAGAATTCCACCTACATTTCTATAAAAAAAATTATGGAGTCATATTGCCTATGCACCAAATGATATTCAATAAAAAGGACCCTATGGTTTCTGAAGAGGCTAGCTCAGATATTCTTTTAGTGGCTAGATGGTTTGCAAAGGGGAATTTTACATATGTTAGAGTATTCGAGAGTTATGCTTCTCCCCATGTCTTACCTTATTATTTTCTTGATAAATTTCTTTCATGAGAGATACCTTACCAACTTGTTAATGGTATCACTAAACAACTAAAAGATGCTAATAAGGCCATTTGGCCTAATTTCCCTGTATAGTGTGGCACTTTTGCACTATATGATATTGGACATACCTACAAGGAGGTTTCCAAGATCAATCTATTGAAATTGGAAGAAATCCCAAAGGGGTTATATGATCCAAATGATGTAATTAAAAATTACAATAAAAAGCTCAAAATGAAGCCTTTTATAAAGGAAACAGATGGATTTCATGATCTCTTCCAAGGCATAGAAATTTTTTCAGATATAACCAAGTTTTCTTCCAGCCAATTGAGTCAAGATGATTTGGAAGCATTCCAAGTATATAGAAATAAGATATTGCAGAGAGTTCCTCTCAATTTGTTAACTATTGAAGATGTTAACAGAACTACTCCAAGTATCAGCTTGGATAATGAAGCAAAAGACATGTCTGAAGATGAATCAGGTCAATCAAAGCATCAATCTCACAATTCGAATCACTCTAAAAATGAATCTGAATCTAGAAAGGATATCCCAGGAAAGATAATTGATCAGGTAATCTAAGAGATAGAGATGCAAGAGCATAAAGAAAGTAATGTAACAGAGTCAACTTCTCAAGAAGTTCAGCACAATCATGACACACTAGATCAGTCTGAAAAGTAACAAACAAAGAATTTTAGTAGTGAATGGGAGGAGTTTTCTGAAGCAATAAAAACTCCTAAAGCTAATCCCAATACTAATCAAGTATCTAGTTTTCATACACCTGAACATTCCCAGAAGATAGTGGAAACTGTTAATCTACTACAACAAGTTCCAGAAACTCGTGATTAAGAGATCATACAGGCCTACCCTACAGAACATATAGTTTTACTAGTTGAAGAAATTCCTTCACTAGACATTTTCTACAGTCCTAGCTATAAGGTTGTAGTTAAGAGGAAAAAAAGAAGAAGAACTGATGAAATAGTCTCAAATCTCAAAGATGAATTAGTTGATGTATTATGGAAAGATTCCTTAGATGTCCCTACATAACATCTAACTAAATTATCACAGTATGCAAGGGGCATATGCTACTACCACCGTTGATAAAGCTACTGAAGTTAGAGTGTTACTAAGGCAAAAGGAAGCCAAGGTACAAGAACTAGAGAAGTTGTTAAATGAATAGAAATCCAACTCCAGTGAACAAATCAAATCAAAGATGAAAAAATTTCAAAAGGATTTCAAAAGCCTCAAATTGCAGCATCAAATAGAAATCAATGAGAAACAAGCACAACTGGAAACAACAATGACCAAAATATAGAGCCAACCGCAACTAGAAAAGTTTATTAAAGAAGCACTGGATGTAAATGCTAAGTTAAAGAAAGAACATGAAGTATTTTTTCATCAAGCTTCTATGATTTACTCTTAATGTGATTCAAATAAAATACTGATCCAACCAATAGCTATCCAAAAACTTGAATGTGAAAGAATTGAAAAGAAGATCAATGAACACATTCAATGGCAAGCATCGGACTCAGGAAAAGAAGTTGATCTACCTCAGGTAGATAAGTTTCATAAGGAGATCCTATTTAGAGATTGGGAAGCATAAATCAAGCAGGCAGAGAAAGCAGCAGCAAAACATCTAAGTTATCAAATGAAATTATTGAATCTGTATGTGAACAACTAATAAAAGCAGAACTTCTCAAAGAGAACATGTCTGAATTGTTCTCAGAAGAAAAATAGATAGAAACAAAGTGGAAGAAAAAATCAGACACACAGGATGAAGTAATTGAAAAGGTAAATAAGTTTGATCAAGGAGATTATTGGAATTTTCTTATCAAACCTTATCATCAGTATCAGATTCTGAAATCCTTAACAGATTCAAAAAAAATATCACACCTCGTACTTTCAAACGCAGTATTCAAGGGACAGGTTAGATCAAGGACTTCGCATCCAGCTCAGCTCAAGCCTATGATAGATATTTTTAAACTTCGTGACCAACTCCATGTTGGAGAGGTAAATCCCCTCTGCAGACAGAGGCAATCCCACTAGCCCAGATTGGGTCTAGCAACAATAAAGTCACGCAATGACGTTGGTTCCTAGTTACAAAAAGACAAATATCGTGATAAGTAGCCTACCTCAAATCCCACGCAGTTGTCGTTGAAGAAAATATGATGCTTCCCGTCCCTTGCTTGACAGATCACAATCCTTTCGTTCGACACGTCCGAACACCTATACACATGCAAGGAAACGATGACATACAACGTAAAATCTAAGGCATGTAACCATATATCAGTCAGAGAGGATATAATTCATTGCATTACATAAAGAAATGAACACATGAATGGAACCAAAATCAGATTCGCTTATATTATAAATGACAAAAGGGAGATTACAACCAAATGCTCTAACGCTATGATCTTCCTTCGGCGGGGCTGACAGCGGAGCGTATCTCAACAAAGCCTGTCGGGAATCTGGATGAAGCTCTCTCTCTTCGGCTTGGCTCTTAATGGTTGCCTGGCTATAGTTTCCTTCCTACAAGTTCAGCTAGAACAAGTTCAAACCTTCATCTATTCAGCTTGTTCAACCAGCACATCAATGGAAGATGGTTATATTTATAGAGGAGAGGAGGAGGTTGGGATCCCTACAATAGTGGAAGGGAGGCCTTATCCCTTGGGAGGTTTCCCCATAAGTTGGAAACAAGAGGCCAAAGGAGGAAGGCCGTGATTATTCAGTCGAACCACTTCCTATGACTCATCCACGAAGTTGTTGTAATCGAAACTTCGCCTCTTTTTTTTTTAAAAACTTTCCATAAGAAGATTGGCGCGGGTGCTTAATTGGGACAGAGCGCCGACTGGCACGGGCTCTGTGTTAATTTTTCTCATTAGCGCGAGGGAATAACAGGCTACCGGCGCCAAGGAAAAAACAGGTGTTTTTAGTGGTCTGCTCAGGAAATGATCAACAGAAGAATTGTTGTCCTCATGGCAAGGGATGCAATGATGGTATTTTCAAGGCATGACACTGCTTATTGGTCACAGAAACGACCCTCCAATGGGCTAGATGGGGATTGCAGGGACAGTGAAAAATTACTGTGTAACAGATGCCCCCTAAAGCATGAGGTCCGAGAGAGAGGGAGGGGTGAAATGCTTTATGAGAACGCGCCCAACTGAAAACACTGTCGTTGGAAGACCTGCAAAGACAAATACAACTGATATCTCTGGTACATGATACATGGTATGGGTGCATCCATCCATAATAGAGTGTACAATAACCGGGATCCAAGGTATGGACGCAACCATCCATCAAAGAAGGATCAACAAGTAGACTCAGGTATGGTCACAACCATCCAGTCAAATGAGTCATGTAATCAATCATGATAATCTACAAAGAATCTACAGCCTGGATTTTATCAGACAAGATCGAGGGTCTTGTGCTCATCTTGACCCAAAAAGAGTACAAGTTCGAGCATGTGAATAAGTGAGCTGAAGTCGAACATGCAAGAACATCGTCTGATTACCAGCCAATAATGAAAGCTGTTAACAGACGCGAGAGGAACCACCAATAATGAGGATGGCCCTCAAGGTACTATAGGTACAATCCATGGAATGTGAACAATGAGCTGGCATTGAACACCCGTAGAATCATCCGATCAAAGGCCAATAATGAAAACCTTGCGTCGAATGCGAAGAACCTGCTATTGAGGCATGCAGGCTCCAAGGTACCGGAAAGGAGTCTCTAGATCAACTTCCTGGATAATGAGCTGAAGTCGATAGGAAGTGGTCTTCAATTGAAGGTGGGCCATAGTGTTTCCCACATCATCGATGCGAGACAAAGGAACATAATGTTGCGAATGAAGATCAGTAGAGAATCAGAGGGTGGTTGAACATTGCAGAGGCCAACTTCTCTTGAACATATCGGCAGCACGGCACTAGATTTGGTAGTATTTGACATCAAAATATCTGAGGTCATGATGATGTGGCAAAGAGAAGATGAGTGGTCAAAAGAGATTACCCAAACCCATGGAGGCAAGCAGATAACGAGATGAGATGTTCCCAACCTGACACGAATGCAAATAAGTGCCATGTTCAAGAGCAACATACTGCCGACACGATGGTGATACTGGTTCCATTTTTCCCCACCATTTCTGGCGAGTACCCCAATTATTTTTGGAAACAAGCTTGAAGGGGATAGCATATGCTTGCGATATAAGTTTGTCCTTTGGGAAAATCCAACCTAGTACATTTAACAAGCCCTAGGAAGGAGGAACTCGAGCAACGTCATTACGACGGAGTCTGATGTCATCAGTTTTTAACGAGTCTGACAAAGGAAGAACTCGGCTTCTTTTCATGTTTAGAGAGTTTAAAAAGACAACGGAAAAGAAAACTCCAACAGTCCCTTTTCGTAGATAGTCCCACAGATCCAAAAAGGTAGAAAACCATATCTGAGAGAACCTCCTAGTCGCGATAGGCTAGGGTATTCCTTTTTCGTAAATGATCTATCCCAGCCCGAAAAAGGGGTAAACGTATACTGGGTAGATGTCGTTTCACAGCCAATTTAACGAGCTCAAAACAACAAGTGACTCGACAATCTTTTCATTTTTAGAGAGTCATAAAAGAGATGAAAGATGACTCCAGTAGTGACTTTTTCGTGTTTTTACCGAGTCCGAAAAAGTATAAAATACAACTCGTCTCGTCGTCCTAATCGCGTGAAAACCTGTCGCTGCACAAAAAGCAAGCGTAAAACCCATTTTTCGACAAAATACGATAAAATATCAGAAAAATAAGCTCCAAAACCTAATTTTGATTTCGAAAAGTTATAAATATGACCAAATAGTAAAAACATATTTACTTTTTACTTTTTACCTCTTATGCAAAGCGATAGTGAGCTATTTCCCTGTGATCTTACGGTGACGATTGTGGACGATCTAGTGCATCATTCAGAATCCCGTCTTTTCTAGGTAAGAGCCGCTTCCATTAGCTATCTTTTAAGCCATATTTCATAGCTTTCCATTATGATTTGACATCCCTAAGGGGAGGATTTGCAAAAGTATGGCTTCTGCGGTTGGCGCGGGTATGAGGCACAGACCCGCGCCAATCGAGTTATTTTTGCAAAGGGGTCGCACCAGCTGGCGCGACTGTCAGCAAAACAGTTGTGCCAACCGCACAACCTCATATTCCGCTCAAATTTCACAAAAATTGAACCAATCAATTGAATTTTTGAATGCCCAAGGGATCTAATGATGTGCTTATGACCAATTTGATGTAGGTATAAAGCCACAATGGTGATTGAATGGAAAGAAAGGGAGCATAGTGAAGAGGACGAAATGGCAATGGGGAATGAGAAATGCATGAATTCTCTTCCGGATTGCGGATTAAAGAAATTCTTCTTGACACCATGTCTCAGAGCACAACCTGAATTGTTACAATATTTGATAAGTATCTGGGATGAGAATGAGGAGAAGTTTAGGCTTCAAGATCAAGTGCTTGAACTCGAAGTGTCCAATGTCTACTTCATCACTGGATTGTCTCGCTGAGGTCCAGTTCCGATTATGACAGGTCACAGGTACCAAGCCTTCTGGCGAAAATATGTCGATGGTTATGGAGAGAGTGTGCCCAGGGGCACAAACAGGATCAGGTAGTGGAAAAGTTGACATTCACACTGTTCCTGATCTAGCACTCAGAGTGGTGCTACAGACCATTACTCAGGTCATGGGGTCGCAGGCACCGCATGAGGCTACCAAAAAACAACTCCTCCTGGCGTCAGAATGTATGAACCCGACAGTATTTGATTGGGCCACAACCGTAACCATGAATATCAAACGACAATTGACTAAATGTAAAAAGGCCAAACTGAAGCAGTTTGGGTATGGGTCAATCTTGGTATCGTTCATCCTAGAATGACTACCTATCTTCCAGGGCCAGGGGCGATAGTCGCAGATCCACCTTTGAGAGAGCCATGGATGGCTCGATGGGCAACATTGATGCCCAGAGCAGGAGAGGGCCAGCAAATGTCATGGCGGCTCGAGTTCTTCGGATGGCTCCGGCGACAGTCGATCATCGTAGAGGAATGGCCCTATGCCGGTACTGATTTCACAGGAGACCCAGACCTTCCACTCCCGGAAGGAGAGGACTGGGATGAGGAGCTGGGTAAGACTCTTTTTGATTTTATGAATTGTATGATTTTTTTTGGTATACATGCATGTTCTAACAACTAATCCTATATGTATGTAGATGTTGGCCCAGAGAGGCCCGCCGGGATGTCACCGATCGCATGGAGGACCCCTCTCGCCTATGACCCTCAAGGTGAGGGGGGCGAGGGGAACGAGCTGGTTCAGAACTTAGAGGGAATCACCCATGGGATTCCTGATTATGCTTGCCTAGCTAATGTCCCTATGGCTTATTAGAGGCACACCATAGGGGTGCCTAGTCACCTTCATCGCTTATTGAGGCGATTGGTGCAGGCAGTAACATGCTACCATGAGCACCATGCTGATTAGTCACCTAGGATTTTCATTTGCATATTTTTGAGAGACATGTTGTCTCCGGATGTAATTAAAACAGACATGTATATTTTTAGGATTTTACATGATGCACACGCTGCAAACATTCGACATATATATATATATATATATATTTCTACATGGATCTTTTCACATATGATGATGTTTTAAATATGTTATGAAAATTTCTAATACAATGTTATCTAATGCATTAGCTGCATAACACATGACCCAATGAAAAAGTTCACAAAATGCATCACACCAACATATTTTATTTTTACACAAGCTTAAAAGCACACATGCAAACTATGCTTGAAAATGAGTTTTATTTTTTATGCAAGCTTAAAACACAAATGTAAACTATGCTTGAAATAATAAGGAAAAACAGGCATGCCCCCAGCATGGTGTCTAAATTCGAGGTACATGCCCCCCAAGCTTCAGTCCATAGGAAATGGAGTGAATGTTCAAAACACAAGAGATTCAATCGAAATCTAACAAAACTCGAATTCAACGGGAACATGTTTCATTGTTTTAACAAGGTTGACACACTTAAGAACTATCCTTGAAGCAACTTGTTTCATTGTTTTAGGAGCTTGACACAAGAAGAGGAACTATGCTCTGACGAGCTTAGAGGAGCAGGTTCAGGAGGGGGATAACCAGATACAAAATGCTCGAGACAATCAGACATTGCCCCCAGGCCGGGCATGAACGAGGAACGATTATGTCCATCGCTCCATGACAGATCTTTGAGAGACATAGTCTCCACGATAGCTTCGTCAGACGGAAAAACTTCTCTCAAAGGATCAAGTGAATCTGCAGTGTCAAGCCAAGGGGATTGACAATAAACATCAAGAGCCATGCTCAAAGGAGCATTTTCAGCAGGAGGAGGATCTGATGCGGCAACGATCTCGCAATAATTGATTTCAACTGGGGTTAGAGGCATCGATTCTCCAAAAGAGGTAACCTGTTCAGGAGAAGGGATGATCCACGAGTCATCTGACCTAGAGATCATGTTGACTTGAATGGTGTTCGGTGGTGGAATGGGAAAAATACCCATGAGAATGGGGTCCTTGAAAAGACCAGGTCCTACCCTGTCAGGGGGATTAGGAATTTGATCCACGTATGGCACGTTGTTCTCGGAGGAGGAGGTAAAGAAAGACAACTAATCAATAGTAATAATCTTGCCCTCATGTGGAAACTTCAAAAGTTGAAAGAGGGTGGATGGAACGCACAACATGGTGTGGGTCCAACTGCGACCAAGTAGAATATTGTAGTTGAGTTTGGCATCAACAACTTCCACTTCAACGTTGACTGTTTTACCTTGCAATGTGATTGGTAGACTCGCGAGAACACCCAAGGGTTCTGATTCCCTTCCATCGAATGCCTCGAGGGCATTAGGGGAGGAAATGAGGGCTGGAGAGCCGATGGCTTTCCAGCAAGCATATGACATAACACAGGTAGAGGCACCTTCGTCCACAATAGATCTATGAATATTGAGGCCGTTGATGCCGACTTGTATAACAAGGGAAATATGGTGCAGAAGTCGGGGGACGAAAGTCTCCAGATCGAAGGTGAGAAGGCTTGAATCGGCAGGATCAATTTCGCCAATTTCCGATAATAGAGCTTTCCGTTGAGATGGGAAACTTTGAAGCACTTCTAACGCAGACATCGCAAATGGCGCCTGTGCCAAATCCTCAACAATGCTGTAATGCTGAGCAGCATGGGTGTTTGGATTATAGGAGGACTTTCGAAGAACACCTTTGGAAGGTGGCCGTACAACAGGTTCAGCGCTGGGCTTCTCAATTTCTAAAGGACCAGAGGCAGGTGGGGGAGGCGGGCCATCAACGACTTCCTTCCCAGCTGCCTGGCGTGATCCGGCATAATCCTTCGATCAAGTGGCAATAGAAATAGGTGCAGCACCATTCATCACGAAAACCTGAAACCCAAATGGTGCAGATGGTGAAGGCTGCTCGACCATCTGGGTCTGCTGAGATGGGAAAGTTTCCTTAAGAACTGCCAGAGTTCCCTTAGAGCTTTTAAGGAGTTGACTAACCTCGGATCGTCGGGGACAATCTTTGGTGTAGTGGTCTTCATCACAGATCAGGCAAGGGTACTTCGGTTTTCGTTGTGAACCATCATCAACACGTGGTTTGGAGGATCCTGGTTTTGGGGCATCGGATTTGGCCTTGCCTTTGCCCTTCCTCTTCCCTTTGGAAGTCTTGTCCGCAGGATTAGCCTGAACGGAATTGACCTTCGTGGTCTTACCAGAATCTGGAGTAGCGGGAGGAGCAGAATTATTGGAAGAATTCGATTTCTGCTTCCCATTAGAAGACTTACAAGAAGTCTGAGAGAATAACACCGTCAACCGATGGGGTAGCTGGTGGTTTAGAGGTCCCTGGCCGTGGGGCATCAGTCAAGATATCATATAACATGCCAGACTGAGAGTACACTAAATCGAGGTACTGGGCACGAGCAATGGCTTGTTCCTCGGTTACACATGCCCCCATAGCAATGTCCTATGCAATCTTGTTGACAAAGGAGGTAGTGAACCAGTGAATTAGAAGCTGATCAGGAATGTCAAACTTGATCAGATAATGACGATGTCTCCACTCATGAATATGATCTGAAATATGAGTGGCTTTGTCCTGTTTCAGAGATGTTAGGAGATGCGTCCCAGCTTCATAACGAACCGGTAACTGGAAATGTGTCAGGAATTCCATAGCTAGAGTATTAAAGTCTTGAAAAATACCGCGGGGTAGTTCTATGTACCATTTAGCAGCAACACCGGTGAGAGTGCACTAGAAAAGTCGTAGACAGATCGAGTCATCTATCCAAGAGTTCGAAGAACACCATAAATGGTAGGTCATGACATGTGCTTGGGGGTCTTCACCAGATTTACCCTCAAACTTATGACAGTCACCAGGCACCTTCGTCAGAACCGGAGGCCAATATGGATTATGGAGAATCGGATCGTTGGTTAACTTAGATACATCTGGTAATTCCAACGTGGCAAGAAAAGGTAATTGAGGATTAAAAGGCATGCCAGGTCCCCAATAAGGACCTGTACCTGTACTCCAACCTGGTTGAGCATAATTCTACCCCCATTGGTTTTGTCCTGGAGGATTCTGACCATAGGGGGTATAAGTCGTATAATTGGGTTGATACAGTTGCTGAAAACCAAGATACGGGGGTTGATAAATAGGGTACTGACTCTGATTATATGTGGGCCCCGTTTGAGCAGTGTACGGATTTCACTATGGAGTATAAGTGTAGCTTGGTTGTTGAAGGTAATAACCAGAACCTTGGGGCGGGTTGTAAACCAGTCGAGACTGACCTTGAAGGTAATAGCCGCCTTGGGGTCGAACGGGCTGCTGGTAAGTGGGACCCTGCTGAGTCTGATAAGTCGAGTTCACAGGCAGGTTCGGCTGCAGCATAGAATAGATTGGTTGTTGAGCAAGATTAACAGGTTGTGCAGGTTGTCGTGGTTGAACAAGTTGACTTGGCTATGCAGGTTGCCCTGGTTGAATAGGTTGACCCGGTTGATGAAGAACACCAGGCTGTCCCGGCTGAGCAGGTTGGCCTGATGGTGAGAGAGGGCTAGGTTGTGCCTGATAACCAGGTTGGCCTATGACTGGACCATAAGATGGCCCTGGTTGTGCAACATTTTGAACAATTTAAAAATGAGGTTGTTGAGGTTGCACCAATGGTTGGGAAGGATGGGTTTGCCCCCCAGGATCGTACAATGGTCTGGGTTGATACCGCGGTTGCCCTGTGGGTCCTTGAGGTTGCCCTAGTTGGACCACAGGGTGAGGCTAAAAAGGTTGACCTTGAGGGTTGTAAGATTGCCCTTGCGGACCATACAACAATCCCTGCTGGCCCGAAGGTTGACCCTGTAAGGGTTGTCCCTGCGGGTCATATAGATAACTAGGCTGAGCTTAAGGTTGTCCCTGGAAGGGTTGTCCTTGTTGATTAGAAGGTTGCCTAGCCTGGGCAGATAGAAAACCATTAATATACTAATAAGCCTCAGGAGCAGGAAAATGAAGGGGTTTCCCTGCTCATCATATTGATATGGAAATACATAAATCGGGGCACCATTTGGTCCATAATGGGAAAAGTAAGGAAGGTTGAGATCTTGAGAGGACTGACCAACCTCGGAGTTCGACATTTGTAAAGACAACCGATACTCCTTAGGAGAAATATTATCAGGAATAGTAGAAGCTATATAAACGTCTTCAGGAACTGACGAGGTCCTAGCCGACTGAGTAGTGACAGTAGGCGTAGATGCAGCCACGCAGACAGTAGGTCTAACAGGTACCAATGTGACGAAAGGAGATGTCATGAGAGGTGTCGATGGCGACATCCCTAACGAGGGAATAGTCGACCTTGTGGACGGAGTCGATATTCCCATAGAGGCAACAGAAGCCATGACCTGACTTAAAGACCTATATCCAGCTGGGAGCGAAGGACCAGGTGAAGACATAACAGAAGGTTCGGGGATGTCTTCGGGGAAAAGCTGGTAATCTTCACGAAAAGTAGGAATTCCCTCACTAGAAGAAGGACTGGGTGAGTCCATATCTGACCCTGCCATAAGATCTTCTAAAAGATGACGGGGACTAGGAGGTATAATAGCAGCCAAAAAAGGCGATCCCGATGTAAGAGGAGGGAAGTGTTCCCCTACTCCAAATCCAAACCAACCGTTAGACAAAGGCCAATTCAAGTCAACTGTTCCTCCAAAGGGAAGTTCAGATATAACCGGTCCCCTGTCGGGAAACTCGGATATAATGGGCTGTTAATACTCAGCAGAGGACTAGGAGACCTCTGATGAATCGTCTGTGTAAGGAATACCAGTAGAAGAAACTGAGGGTTCTGCCACTGTGACTGTAACGAAAAGAGGAAGAGATCAAAACAAAGACACACGGGCAAAAACCAAGGCAAACAACAGGCTAAAAAAAACAATCTCTAAATGGGCGTGTGTTGTATAGATTAATCCGTCTTGCGGACAAGACCGATCTCTCTAGTACTAAAAGTAACTAGCAACAAACAGCCAATTATACTAATCTCTCTCTAAGCATACAAGATTCATAAAAATGCTATATAGGTAAAAAAGGGGGCTCACTCATATCCGCTCGCTGCTTGATCTCGTTGAAGTCCTTCCCGTGCACTTGAAAGAACGTTCCTCATGAATCTGCAGTCACAAACAAGAAAAAATATTACACAGCACCTGTATAGACATTATTATAAATCATACTCATCATAATGATCAAGGAATTTATGAAATAAACCATGAATAGACATTTTAATGAGAGAAATGAGTATATTTATATTAACTTCAAAATAAAGAAAACCTTTACAACCTGTGCCTTGATGTCGTGCAGGTCCTCCTGGGGTCCGAAGCAGGAATCTCTTCTAATTTTACTAGCATTGCACTCTTTGAACCAAGACAGATAGAGATGAGTGATTTAACCTCATAGAAAGTCTTAGTTAACTGAGTCTGAATCTCAACAACATTTAACTTCAAATATCTTAAGCTTGAACTCCCTTTGAGGCTACCCAAGGCCTCTTTTTATGGTGGAAAAGAGGAGGTTTTCTGTTCCAAATATGAAGGGATAGAATCCTCCTTCAAAGGGATTAGCTCCTTACATCAAGGGGTTAGCTCCATCAAGTGAGGGATGCATGAACCTTATCAAAGCGTATCCATTCCCGAAAATTCCCATCTAGAATCTTCTAGAATTCATCTGAAATCAACTTTTTAACTTTACTTTCTCGCCTTTTTAAGTTTTACAGAGGTCCGCACCCATAACACAGAGAATGTGCGGTATGGTTCCGCAGGCAAGCTGAACTTTAGGTGCGGGACCGCAGGTAATGAATAGAGAAAGTGCGATACCAATGTTTAGGGGATTTTTGGGAACTTTTTTCTGATTTTGAAGCTTGATATGAGGAACTGATATGTTAGACTTGCAAAGAGAGGAAGTATGAGTAATAATGAGCTCATACTCATAGCAAAATGTCAGGATGACAGTTTTTAATGTAACAAATTGCCCCCTAAAGTGCAAAGTCTGGAATAGATGAAGCTGAAGTTTGTCATATATGAAGAGTGCAGTACTTTATCATTTCAAAGATCATCCTGTGGACACCCCAGTCGGAACCTGTAAAAACATTCAATGCAAAATATATACATCTATATGTCATCACTGAGGTAGGCATTCCCATACTCAGATTAAAACTAACTAGAAACTAACTCAAATCGTTCTGATACAGGAATGATTTTGAATACATCATAGTACAAATATATGTAGACATAGTATGGACGCAGCCATCTGTTTATAAATAGTCTACTGTATAGATGATAACAAAATTCCTCGCAGCCTGGATGGTGGAAACTAGATCCAGGGTCTTGATTTCCGCATCTCGAACTAGTACGATTCTATCCATGTGAATAAATGTATTGAAGTCGAACATGGTATAAACCACTTGATTACCAATCAATGATGTGAACTGTTAACAAGTGTGAGAGAAACCACCAGTAATGTCAATGGCTCTCAAAGTACTCAGTACAATCCATGAAATGTGAATGAATGATCTGAATTCGAACAGCTCACGGAATCATTCGATCGTAGGTCAATGATGCAACCTGTCGTCGAAGGCGAGAAACCTGCCATTGAGGCATGCAGATTTCAAGGTACTGACAATTTCTGGATCAACTTCCTAGATAATGTGCTGATGTCGATAGAAAGTGATCTGTCATAGGCAAGCCCACAACACGAAATCATAGATCAAGTTTTGAAAATATATTGGCAAGGACTGACTCAGGGATGGTCAAAAATGGATGACAGATATTTTGCAGATGAATGGTTTATTTAAACTGTTCTCTTGAACACATAACGACACTGCAGATGGCTTGGTAACAATTGACCCAAAGCTAATACCCAGAAACCGGCTGAAAACTTTCAATGTGCTTTGATTAACTGTTAGGCAAAGGATTTCCCAACCTAGGTGAATGAAAGTGTCGTGTTCAAGAGTGGTTGACTGAATTTTCGAAAAATTTAAAATACAACAAACACACCCATTTTTCTCTCTTTTTCCCCCACCATTTCTGGCAAGTACCTCTTTATTTTTGACAAGCTTGAGGAAGATAACATTTGCTTGATTATAAGCTCATCCTTCGGATGAGTCCAACTTAGTTTAAAATTCGAACCCTAAGAAGGAGTGGTTCGTTCCTGTTTTAAAATTGAACAGGTCCTTTACTGTTAAGTTTTAACGAGTCCAGTATAGGAGAAACTCGGTGTTTTTCAATTTTAGGGAGTCAGAAAAAAAAACTTAAGAAAACTCCATGGGTGTAATTTTTCGTAAATTTAGTCTCTCGAGCCCGAAAAGGGATAAAATAATGCGGGAGAGAACTCTATTGACCGTAATTAGTCAATGTATACCTTTTTCGTAAATAGTCCATTTCAGTCCGTAAAAGGGGTAAACTTATACTGAAGGGACGACCGTTCATTTACTTTAACGAGTTCGAATAGTCAAGTACTCGGCAATATTTTCATATTTAGAGAGTCTGAAAAGGGCTTAAAAGAGGACTCCAAGGTTTCGCTTTTTCGTAAAATTTTTGAAAGAGTTCGAAAAAGTGATAAAAGTATGCTCTTTGTTGAAAAATGATCATTTCACCTGAAAAATCCTATTTCTGCACAAAAACTCAAAACATTACACATACCTGTTTAAGATAAGTAAAAATGCTTTCAAAGATACCCTTTTAAAGTGAAAAATAAATAAATTAAAAATTCATTCATTCGAAAAAACTTATAAAAAGGACTTTTTCAATTTCATTTTTACCGTTCAGTTTCAGAGTGAAAAGTAAAAAGCTTTTGGGTAAGAAAGTTCCTGTGAAGATTCTGGAAAATTTGTCCGTTGGAATCGAGAACCGTCAGTCCCAGGTAATCCACAACCTCTCAATCTTGTTTTTCATCCGTTTCAAATTTGTTTTTAGGCTTTAGTTTGCATTTTTGGGGCAAAAAATGGTTTAAAAGTTCGCCCGCGGGGTCCGCAGGTGGGACACACGTTACCTGCGGACCCCGAATTTTTCCTATAAGGAAAAAGTCGTGGGTTCCAAACCCGGCACACATTACGCGTGCAGATCTACACACTGTGTACAAAGCGTAGGTGCGGTACCTGCGCGGTTGATTTTAAAACATTCATTTCTCATTTGTTTGCCAAAAAATTTCAAATAAGACTATTCTAACTTGCCTTTTTATGTATTGTAGGATTGACAAGATGCTGATCTGGCGAGAACGTGAGCACGAGGAAGTGGATGAAGCCGTAATACTTCATTTTCCCACACAACAGGCATTAAAAGCATGTGGCTTGTACAAATTTTGGGCCATCTCAGGCATGAGGGCACAAGTAGAACTCTTAACATGGTTGGTGGACAGATGGAATGTTCAGGACCAGTGCTTCTTCATTGGTGGCCACCGGCTCGAAATTGAGCTGGAGGATATATATTTCTTGACTGGTTTGTCCAAGAGGGGCGAACAAGTTTCTTTGTTTGGGACTAGGCCAGGTGGCCAGTCTGTCGCTAGTCTCCAACTAGAATTCTGCAATGACCAGGCAAATCCTCGGGACAAACGGATTGACATAAAACACATCATCCGTCCTGAATTGAAAGTTATTTCTTTTACTGTTACCAAACTGTGTGGGAGTGTTGCGCTTCATGTAGCTACTGGTTCCCAAATGCGTATTGCAGTGGACTGTTTTCGCGGCACCATCTTTAACTGGTGTGAAGCTGTGTTGGCTAATGTAAAAGGCCAACTAACCAGAGCAAAAAATGGGAAAATGAATAACTTTGGATACGGATCCATTGTTGTTTCTTTTGCTCTGGAGAGGATCCCCATGTTAGCTCCACAAAGTATTGTTGTTGATGCCGGTCGACCTCGAGAACCGAGAATGGTTCGTTGGTCCGCGTTGATGGCTCGTCATGCTATTGAGGGTACTGAGATTGTCTGATTTCCTCCTTCATATTTTCGTTGGTTGGATCGCCAAATTTTTGTGATAGAGGATTTTCCATATGCCGGGATAGATTTCCACGGCGACCGAGAGATGGTTCTCCCAGCTGGGGAATAGTGGGATGATTCAGGTAAAATCATTTTTCAACGTTTTCTAAGTTCTAATTTTTTTTATTTTTTATCGTCTTAAAAACTAATAATCAAAAGTTTTTTTTGAATACAGACGTGGGTCCACAACGACCAACTCATCTCCAACCTTACGAGAGAAGACAACCAGTTGCGGCCGCACCAGCCCCAGCAGGCCAATCAGCGGAGATTTTGACTGATTTAGAGCATCATCTAGAGCGTTTGACTCTAGATATTCCAGAGACGAGCATAGATGACATTCCTCTCAGGTTGCAGAGATATGTGATTGGAGTTCCAGGACCTTTTAGGAGGTTCTTATGCAGGGTAGCCCGAGCAGTGGTTTCTTATCGTGATCACCATCAGTGATGGGATGATCGTGTAGACTCATATTTTTTACTTTTGTATTATCATTTTTGCCGATCATAAGGTGTTTCCAACCTATGATCGAAGACGATGTATATTTTTGGAAAACACTCCTATACTATGATATATCACTATTTGCCGGCTATCTGTGTACATATGTGAATGTTGTTTGTTTTACTGTTTTTGATTATTGCAAATGTCTATTTATCATACTAGAAGCAATTGAATCTGCTAATGTATTTAAATGTCTTGGAATATGCTGATATTCAATGTAATCAAATTCACGTTCCAAGAGACGAACTCTTAAAAATAACCGTAATAACACTAGATTTCTAATGGTATAAACCCTGTTAAGCTGTAATACAACAAGTTCAGAATCCAACCTTACAATCAAACTCCGAATTCCAAATGATATGGATTCAGACAATAACTCAATCACTACACTATACTCGGCAATGTTATTTGTTGTTTGACCAAGGCTTACCCCATGCAAGGATACTAACTCGTCAGAGGGTGAATAGATAACCCAAGCTGCGGAAGAAATGTTCCGTGTACTACGACAAGCACCATCAGCAAAACCAATGTAGGTTTGAAGAGACGTCGACATCTGCAATATCAAGAGTAAAACTCAGATAAGCAGGAATAGTGACAAAATACACTCTCTACACTAGGCACACTTTTCTAACACACCAACAGTAAAGAAATCTAAACTAACAAAATCTCCACACCACATTTAAGCATAATATCGCTTTAGATAAAGCCCATTTCTGGGTTTATCCAAAGGGACACCGTCAAAATCTATCAACTCATAGGCCCCTTTTGCTAACTTTTGTTTTACAATGTAAGGACCATGCCACATAGGCACGAATTTCCCAGCTCCTAGTTTGTTGTTAGCTTGATCATAAAGTAAAACTAGGTCTCCTTCTGAAAAAATTCGAGGGGTCACACTTCTATCATACTGAGCTTTTATCCTTTTAACATGAGCCTCGTTTTCTATTGCAGCATTTCGTCGATTCTCATCTAATTGGGCTAAGTATAAGAAACGTTTCTCCTCTTCAGAGGTAGCTGGAAGTAATTCTACGGCTAATTTTAGTGACGGTATTTCGCATTCAATCGGCAACACAGCTTCCAAACCGTAAACTAGTTGAAAAGGAGTGAAACCTGTTGATGTTTTGACTGAGGTTCGATATGCCCAAAGCGCTGAGAATAACATGGAATGCCAATTCGTCTTGTGAATACCAATGATTCGTTTAATCATGGTGACTAAAACTTTGTTGATTGCTTCAACCAGACCATTGGCTTGCGGATAATACGGAGTGGAACTATTGTGGCGCAAGCCAAGCTGTTCTGTCAGTTCAGTCATCATGACATTCCGAAAATGACTTCCATGATCCGTAATAATAGCTTGAGGAACACTGAACCTAGCAATTATGTGATTAAATACGAATGTTGCAGCAGTCTTGTTGTCAGCTGAAAATGTAGGCATCGCCTCGGCCCATTTTGTAAAATAATCTACTACTAAGATAATATACGCATGCCCCCCGGCCGAGTGAGGGTTACATGTAATAAAATCGATACCCCATTTCGCGAAAGGACCAACAACAATTATAGGGTGAAGAGGAGCGGGTGGCGCGCGCATTTTCCGATAAAAAATTTGACATTTGTGGCATTTCCGAACCGCATAAATGAAATATTTGAATAACGTTGGCCAGAAATAACCTGCACGCAATATCTTTTGGGCTGTGGCATACCCAGACATATGACCGCCACATGCTCCAGAATGACAGTCATTTAAAACCTTTTCAGCTTCTTCATGAGTTAGACAACGTCGTAAAACAGAATCCGCTCCACGTCGATAAAGTGTATCACCAATGATATTATACTGTTGGGATTGGAAGCGTATTTTCCGTCGCTGAGTTCGTGATATTTCAGGCCGAAAAGATTGGGTTTGGAGATAAACGATAATATCTCCATACCATGGATCAAGTGTACTGATAAGAAACAAATATTCGTCCGCAATGGACTCTTCTGCCACTGTTTCAGTATCAGTAGAGGGGAAATCGCACATCAGTTCCGCAAATACCAAAGATTTCTTTTCCTTGGATTTTTAAAATTCCAAGTCAAATTCCTGCAGGCTAACTATCCATTTGGAATATTTTCCCCCTAGCAATTGTTTGGTCAAAATATACATCATAGGGTTTCAATTAGAAATTACTATGGTTTTACGTAACAAGATATAATTTCTAAAACGTTGAACAACTTGAACAGCTGCCAAGGCCAATTTCTCCACATGTGTGTATTTGATTTCATTCGGATGCAGATTCCGACTAAGATAATAAATCACATGTTCATTGTGAGATTCATCTTCCTGAACTAATACCATCCCAATGGTGGAATGTGAAGCAGCGAGGTACAAAATGTAATCTTGGTTGTAGTTGGGAGGATGCAATAATGGTGCATGGGTCAGCGCGTGTTTAAGTGCATCAAAAGATCGATCAGCGATCTCGTCCCAAAGGAACAGAATGTCCTGTTTCAAAAACCTGGTAAAACCCTTTGTTAGCTTGGCATAGTTAGGAATAAATCTACGTAAAAAGTTTGCTTTCCCCTGCAAACTTTGGAGTTGGCGTAAATTCGAAGGAGGAGGCAATTTAACAATGGCTTCGACCTTCGATGGATCGATGCGAATACCTGCTTTCGAGACAACAAATCCCAGTAATCGACCCGATTCTACGCAAAAAACACATTTATGCAGATTCAGCCTTATTCGATAATGCCTACATCTCATAAAAAATGCTCGTAAATGAGTGGGATGGTCGGCCCTACGTAATGAATGAGCAGGTAAATCATCGAGATATGGCTGGACAATGTGCTTAATGTCATGAAATGCATAAGACATAGCCCGTTGAAAAGTTGCTCCAGCGTTCTTTAGTCCAAAAGGTAGTTTACAATAAGCAAACGTTCCCCATGGACAAATAAAAGCTGTTTTGGGTTGATCTGCAGGGAGTATGTTTATTTGATTGTAGCCGGAAAATCCATCCATGAAGGAAAACAATTCACTGCCAGCACAATCATCGATTATTTGACCGATATAGGGAGTTGGATAATTATCTTTTGGACACGCTCGATTAATATCCCTATAATCGATACATACTCTTATCGTTCCTTGTTTTTTAGTCACAGGAACAATATTCGATACCCAATCCGTTAAGGGAGTTGGATAAATGAATCTTGCGCGAAGTAATTTTTCAAATTCTGCTTTTATAGCAGCAGCTTTTCTAGGATGAATTTGACGTAATCGTTGACGAACAGGTTTAGCATCCGGGTAAGTCTTAATTTCATGAACAACGATCGATGGATCAATTCCTGGCATTTCTTCATAAGACCAGGCAAACACGTCACGGAATTCTTGAAATAGGGCTTTATAAGTCCGAATTTCTTCATCTGTACAACAAGCACCTATATGAATGTTTTCAATTATTCCTGGTTTTACTGAAATGTCAATTGGAACTGTTCTAGATATATTTTCCAAATTTAACTCAGAATCAGGATTTTGCAATGGATTCTGAGGTTCCTTGGCATATTCAACAGTAAAAATTGAAGCGAAATCATCTTCAAAATGATATAATTCAGGTAAAAATGAAGACCGGTGATGTAGATCTTCCCATGGTAAATCATCAACAGACAAAAACTCACGAATTTTCTCATCTGTATGAACGAGCTCAGGAAATGTCGTTGTAAATGAACTAGATATAGAAAGTGATTCCTCTTGGATCCCATTCATTGGATCAACTTTGGTTGAAAAGGGGTCAGAAAAATACTGTACAGCCTGGTACGCAATTTCAAATGGACTCAAAGGCATCATGCCATCAAATGAATCTATCTCGGATTCGGAAGGTACTATCCAAGGATCATCAAACATAATAGTGTATGATGAAATCATATGAATATTTGCAGTAGAAGGCGATACATTAGGAGGAGGAAAGGAAAAATTTCCTAGTAAACCAGAATCTTTAATCAAACCTACTCCAACATCCTTATAAGGGATAGTCGTTTTACCAACATGCTGGATTGTTTCTGTAGAGGCTGGGTCGGACGAAAAATAAGTTAACTGATCTATTGTCATGATATTTCCTTGATATGGGAATTTTATAAGTTGAAAGACCGAAGAGACAACAACAGTCATAGCATAGGACCAACTACGACCCAGAAGAAGGTTGTAATCTAGAGGGGCATCAACCACTTCCACATCTAGATTTACAATTTTACCTTCGACCCCTATGGGTAAATCCTGCAAAATACCAAAAGGTTGAAAACCTCGACCATCAAAAGCCTTTAGAATCGTCAGAGATTGGTTAAGTGTAGGAGATCCAAGTGATTTCCAACATTGAATCGACATAATACACGTTGAAGCTCCCTCATCAATCACAGTTTGAAAAATAGGTTTGTTTTTTACTAACACTGGAATCTGGAAAGCAATTTGGTGAGGAAGACGTGGTGTATTATTTTCTAAATCGAAGATTATAAGGTGAGAATCCTGAACATCGACAGCTCCAATAGTAGACAATAATAATTTACGCTGTGCTGGACACGATTGCAGCACTTCCAAAGCCGACATTACTGAAGGAGAAACGGCTAAGTCTTCAACAATGTTGTAATTCTGAGCAGCTCTCGCATGAGGGTTGAAAGCTGATTTACGAAGAACACCTTTTGCAGGCGGTTTGATTATTAAGTCTGGATTTTTTTTCTCAATCTGTAGCGGACCGGAAACAGGAGGAGTTGTATTTGATGTATTTGTATTAGAAGATTCTGCTTCTTTACCATCAACAGGATTCTTAGAACCATAATCTTGCGATCGTGTCACAATCCTTACATGAGACATCATCATAATAGGCTCTTCTAAAGTAGTTGAGGAAGAACCCATCATCTTACTATCTTGAATTGGAAAAGGATCCTTCAAGACAGCAGGTTGTTGCGATCCTTTAACGAATTTCGTAACTTCGTCTCGATATGGACATTCTTTCATGAAATGATCTTGTTCACAAGTGAAGCAAGGATAGCGAGGTTTACGTTTTTCATCATTGGATTCATCTTTATCAGTTTTCTCTTTCGAATTCTTTTTTTTTTTGTTCCTCCCCTTCTTTTTACCACCGGATTTTGATTTTGTCGTAGATGTTTCAACAACATGAATATCAGCAGAAACTTCGGGAGAAGATTCTCCTTTCGGGGAATCAGGTAAAGTTATAATTGGAGAAGAATTCTTTGACGATTTCTTCTTACTTTTAGAATTGACTGTACCAATCATACCATCAGCGGCATGAGACCCTGAAGGAGCAGCAACTATTTGACCTTGTTTTGGAAGGTTTGGGATTTTTTCATGTAGAGTACCTGACTGCGTATAAACGAGGTCAAGGTATTGAGCTTGAGAAATTACTTGCTCTTCAGTAACAACATCAGCCTTAGCTACATCTTCAGTGATCTTGGGTAACAATGATTTAACAAACCATTCTGCCAAAATTTGATCCGGAATATAAACTTTCACCAAATGTCTTCTACGTCGCCATTCATGAATATGATCAGAAATATACGTGGACGTAGATTGTTTTAGCGAAGTTAATAATTCTGTGTCGTTGTCGTATCTGACAGGCAACTGAAAATGAGTCAAGAAAGCTGTTGCTAACTGACTGAAATTATGAAACGAGCCGCGTGGTAACTCAATGTACCATTTGGCAGCAAGACCTATAAGGGTTCTCTGGAAAAGACGTAAACGAATCGAATCATCAATGATTGAATTAGATGCACACCAAAGGTGATAAGTCATAACATGATTCGATGGATCCTCTCCTGACTTACCTTCGAATTTTGGTATATCACTGGGCAACTTATGAGGCATTGGCGGCCAGTTCTGATAATAAAAAATAGGATCATTTGTAAGGCGCGTCAAATCAGGTAAGTCCAAAGTTGCGATAAACGGTAATTGACGGTTAGGGTCGCGAAAACCTTGAGAAGCCAAAGCAGATCCAGGAGGTGGATACCCAGGATAACTAGGAATTGGATTTGCATTAGGTATTGTGTAACCTCCCGGAAAACCAAGATGAACCGGACCATACTGAGGTTGTTGATAAGTATAACCGGGGTATGGTTGATACTGATAGCTTGGATTCTGTACATAGGGACCGAACTGCGGCTGTCCCTGGTATGGTTGATATGTAAATTGAGGTTGACTTGTAACAACTGTACTTGTACCGGTTTGTCCTATAGGTATCTGAACCGAAGTCTGAACTCAAGGTCCTGACTGAGGTACAAAGACTTGAGGGATTTGCACGGATACAGGGGTAGCCGAACTCGGGGCTACAGACACTCCAGAAACAGGTGTGACAAGTTGAACAGATGTTGCAGCAGTTGTAGCAGTTTGAGGCGGAGTCTGAGGTGTACTAGGCCCAGTCTACTGAACTGAACTAGGTGCAGGAGTTTGAATAGCTGGCTGAACAGGTTGCTGGGTTGAACCAGAAACCAGTGGCTAGCCAGGTTGATAAGGTAACTGCACATTAGGCTGCAAAGGCTGTTGATATTGGGACGGATCCCACACCATCATTTCGGGGTACTGTCCCGTAGAAGGTTGAACATAAGGACCATAACCTGGTTGAACGTAGGGTTGATAATTGAAAGGTAAATTTCCGGCTCCTTGAATAGATGGTTGCCCAGAAGGCTGTTGGTAACCTTGAATTGGGTACTGCCCTTGAGGTTGATAACCTTGAGGTGCGTACTGAAGCTGGGGTTGTTGAGGACCTTGAGGAACATATTGAGTTTGGGGTTGTCCTTGAGGTATGTACTGTCCTTGGGGTTGCCCCCCAAAATAATATGATTCCACAGTTTGTCCTGGGAAAAAGCTACCTTGAGGTTGTCCTCCAGGTGGTAACTGACTACTTGAAGGTTGTCCCCCAGGCGGTAACGGATTTCCTTGAGGTTTCCCCCCAGGCGGTAACTGACTGCCTTGTGTTTGAGGATTGGGAACGTTACCAGACATCATAAAAATTTTCTCTGGGTTCGACGTTTCAATTTTAAGACCATTAAGACCAGATGATAACACGTTTTCAATGGGTTGAGGAGCTGCTCCCGAGAAAGTACCAGATAGAGCTTGGTATCCTGAAGGAACAGAAGGACCACCATGTAAAAATGATTCCGGAGTCTGAGAAAACATTGACGACTCTCCTGCCATAATGGATGGCGGATAGTAACCTTTGGGTGTAGGATGAAATGGAACTCGAGGTGGATGAAATGCTAGTCCCAGATTTTCTAAAAAGTTCGTTAAGGATAGATACCAAGCATCAGTTCGAATAGGGTTGTAGAAAATAGATTCACGCTCCCTAAGATTTATAGATTGAGGGGATTCGGGAAGATATATGTCTTCGTCTGGATTAGTAAGTTCTTCAATAGAAATAAGTCCAGAGGGAAGATTGTCTGTAATGATATTTCTTACCCTAGGTGAACCTGGATTGCTATAAGTTGGTGTAATAAATCCTGAGGATGTTTCTAACACAGAAGATTCAGTTTCAGGTTCAGAGATTTCAGGTTCGTCAGCAAATTCACCAGAGGGAGAAATATTTCAAGAAACTTCGGAAACTGAAATCAGTTCTTGAATATATTATGTTGTAGATGTTTGATAATCAGGATGAATTACAATAGATGATGTTCCAATTTCTGTTGATCTAATCCTACGGCTGCTATATGGTACCAGAGCACGTAGCCCTTCAAGATGACATGGTGAATATTCAGGGGGTTTCCCTTGTATTCTCCAGGATTGTCTCGGCAAGTCCGCCACGATTAAAGATTATCTAATCACACGCAAACAAAGAAAAATTTCAATGAAAACACCTAAAGTCTCTAAGAAACAAACAATTGAATCACACGCTTAAAAAATCTAGGAGTTCAAACCACACACAAACAGTAACTTTCTGTACTAAAAACACTAGTTGGCGATGAAATCCAACTTAGTAGAGTTTTAATACGAAAAGGGCGGTTGGAACAGTTACCCCGACAACCTGCTTAATGAAACAGACCGGTGCAAGTTTCTCCACTATACCATCTCGAGTGAAGATAACCCTCCAGAGAGTCCAAGTGAGTCTAGCCGACGTCTGTTCCAGGTACAGTGGGATCTTCCCTCCACCGTCACCTTAGGAAAGAATCCTAAAGATTATAGCCACTAAGGTTACCAACTGAAAAAAATATACCTGGGGGAACAGTCTACGATCCAACACACACGCAAGGGCAGAGTAACAAAGCTCAATCCCCTTGAAGGCTCCTTGAAATAATCCAAGGTTTACCGACAAGTGACCCCTGGCTCCTCGACAATGTTCTATCCGAGGTTTACCGTTGTTAATACGTGTATATCTTCTATTGTTCCCAATGAGGAAGGATTGATTACCCCACTGGTTCATATATGATCTCGTGCTTGACTCCTTTAAGAGGAGCTTCCCAGAGCATACATGCAACAATTGGAATTCTTCCTACCGCAAGATTCGTCTACTTGTTTGTTTTAGCTATCTTGGAGAGTTAACTACTCCCTACTCCAAGATACTAGCCTAAGCTATGTTGGTGATAAGAGCCCTAGAAATAAAAGATTACTAAATGAATTTTAATTAAGCGTTAATTTTATGAGCTGTTTCTTAAGTCAATGGGTGCGGAAATGAAACTTTGGATGATGTGAAGACTCGACTTCCAAAAAACACTAAAATGCACCTACGAATGATATTCAATTCTTTTTCTTTCAATGAACTTTCTATCTAAAGAAAGAGTTGGAGAATGCAATCCTTTTAATTCCTTCTTTAAACATGAAAAATAATTGAAAGAAACTACTTTGTCTTTTCAATAAACAATCAAATCTCATAAGAAAAATCCTTTTCCTTTCCAAACTAGAATCTACAAAACAATTTTCCTTCGAAAGAAAACTACAAAAATTAAAACTACTCAAAACTACAAAATCTAATCTTGAGATCTAAAATCTAAATTGAGTAAAAGCTTTAAGATTTTTTTTTTAAGAATGTTTTCCTTAGTTGTTCAACAAACTAAGAATCTATTCGTTCAGAATAACAAACAGATCAAAAACACTCAAAATATGTTTTTATGAAAATGAAATTCAAAACTTTCAACCAAGTTTTTTCGAAGATTTGCAAAGAAACAAAAGGCTCAATTTATCAATAAAGGATGTTTTCACAATCAGGTCAGATTCAAAAGACAAAAAGAGATCAATGTAATCTGAGATACTACAAATTGTCAAAAGTTCGAATCGCTACAAAGACCAAGCGGAAAGACAATCCAAATTGCAAAATCTTCTAGAAAATCATCAAAACAACAACACGGTTGGAGTTCATTCACAAAAAATTCTTGACAGAAACAATAATATGTCTGGGCAGAAACCAAAAGGCTAAATCCAAATAAAAATAAACTAGAGAAAGAAATCTAGAGATTTTCTAAAATTTTAACAGGGTCCGCAGGCAACCAGTATTGACAGGTGCGGTCCCGCACTGTATTCTTTACAGAAAGTGCGAACCTGCCCACACTGTCAAAGTAAGTCAGAGTGCGGTCCTAGAAAAAATTATAGAAAAACTTAAAATATTTCTAAATTTTCTAAAACAGGAAAATCTAAATTACCCAGACAGATATGTATCAATCAAAAACCAGGAAAAAATGTTTCCTCTAATCAAAATAAAAGAGAACCAAAAACAACAAGTTCTTCCCCAGCGGAGTCGCCATTTTGTTGTGTAGATTAATCCGTCTTGCGGACAAGACCGGTCTCTCTAGTACTAAAAGTAACTAGCAACAAACAACCAATTATACTAATCTCTCTCTAAGCATACATGATTTATAATAATGTCTATACAAGTGTTGTGTAATCTTTTTGCTTGTTTGTGACTGCAGATTCACGAGGAACGTTCTTTCAAGTGCATGGGAAGGACTTCAACGAGATCAAGCAAGCGCTAGATATAAGGTAGGCCTTACACCTATATAGCATTTTTATGAATCTTGTATGCTTAGAGAGAGATTAGTATAATTGGCTATTTGTTGCTAGTTACTTTTATTACTAGAGAGATCGGTCTTGTCCGCAAGACGGATTAATCTACACAACAGCGTGTGATCATAGGTGATTAATTTTACCACATTGAAACTGGAAATTTTACTGTTTCATGTTTTAAGAGTCTAGAAAGGAGTAAAATATGACTCTATCTCTTTCAATTTGGAAACAAGCGTGAAAGGACAAGTGCTTGATGATCTTTTCAAATTTAATGAGTCAGTAAAGATCAAAATGACTGCTCTGGTAATCTAGGAAAATGGGTGTACCAAATATCCGTGAACTGCCATATACACCTTGGTTAGAAAATTAAAGAGAAATCAACCAAGGACTTGACGTACGTGCAGGTAATCTCCCCGAATGTTGTGTCCAGTGTATCACGGGTAAAAGGCGGCAGACTCGGCTTCCTACGGATAAAGGATAGAAACCTAATGGGGTCTCCCTTTATATACGTGACGGTACGGGGAGCACAAGTCCGTACTAGCGCTGTTTAATCCAGATGGCGAACGACAGCTACTAGGTTTAATGACGCTGGAACATGTCACTAGCCTAGACCTCTAGATATTCCGTTAATGTTTCAATGTCACCTTAGGTTAATTTAGTAAATTTTAGAGTTGATCTTCAATTTTTGTTTCAATTTCAGGCCCTATCGAGTGTTGGATCTCAAAAATCCTCTAAATGCACACTACATGCCACAAAATATGTAATGATCCTTTTTCAGGATTCAACAATGAACCAATTGTATGACGGTCCTGATGTGATGAATAAGCTTAAAATAGCTGTAATAGACTAAAATATATCCTTGGAAACCACATCAGCAACATTGATTCAGATTTATGATGCAAAAGTTGGGGAAAAGCAACTAATTCAGCCCTAAAATGGGTGTATTCAGAAATCTGCGTGGAAACAGGGGATGGGGATGGTTGGAACTATTATCTTAGGTCATGAGGGACCTATTATCCGAATTTCAGCTCAAACAAAGCGTTCTAGCTCAGTTAAACAACTTCTCCTTCCCAAATTAGGCTAGAAAACCCTAGTTTCCCATGACTTAGAGTATGCAGAAAGTTCTAAAGTTGTACCAGCGTGATTTTTTGAAGGTTTTAGATGGAAAATAGTATTAATCATCAGGAAATCAGATTGAGAACATGTCTGGAGCAATAATCAATGATAAACAGAATATTTACATGAAAAACCCTCAAGATTGAGGAGTTGCAATAATAATAAAATGATTGCATAAAGGAACTGCGTAGTCAATGGAGACCATGCTTCAGAAATTGCAGAGAAAAATATGATATTTCATTAATTTACTCAAATAGGCATGAAAAAGGAGATCTAATCTCTTTTTAGATAGATCTTAAGATCACCCGGCAAGGGTTTCTCAACAGAAAAATGATATACAAGAGTAGCAGCTGCAGATCTATATTTGGAAATGCATTTTATTACTAAAACCCTACTCCAAAATGAATAATCATACAAATAAATGGTTGTATACCCATTGGATATCTTACCGGGAGAGACAATGGTTCTCCTCTTGGGAAACTAGCTCAAAACAATGGGGAATTTACCCCCTTCCACTACACCTCTTGAAATATGACGCAGTTTTCTAAAGAGACTACGTTGTCACTGAATAAAAGTGCTTGGCCCAACACCATTATGTGGAAATTTCAGATCAGGAGCTCCTCTTAGATCTCTTGCTACAAGATCTCCAAGAAAAAGCAGGGCATTCCCACGTGAGAAAACCCTTGCACTAAGCAGTGCAGCAACTTAGCTAAACAGCTAAGTATGCAGGAAGTCTAAGCAGACCTCATGAAAATATAATCTCCAATATTCCCATATGCTAGCCATCTCCTTCATTATATAATTGATGAGCTTCCTCACCAAGGGTTCCACCCACTATGAGGTTGCTTCCATGCAAAGGCTCCTCCACAAAAACTGTGTTGTCCAACAAGATGGTTCAATGCATCTAGACAGTTTTGTTGACTTGGTCAAACTTGACCTTTCCCACATAGTTTAGGCCTTGTTCACACATGTGGATTCTTGAACTGGTTATTACATGATCCTCTTTCACATTAGGAAGGATTTTTATTCATATTTGAGAAAATTATGAGCCTCCTTGCCCATTTATTCACCAATCTAAGTTTTAAGAGAAAACTTAATGTTCCCATTAGCTGAAGCTAAATTAGGAACATTACAATCTCCCCCTCCCAAATGTTGCTTGTCCTCAAGCAACTGCAAGGGTGCTGCAAAATCTCCCCTCTTCCTCTTGTGGCCCTCTCATCCCATAGTCTCCTCCATTGCTTCAAAATTTCTGCAAAAATTCCATCTCCCAATGGCTCCTCCCAAGTGTGCAAGTTGGCCTTTGGTGAATAAACCCAATGGCTCTCATCATGAAAGAATGGAAGGTTGTTATGGAAACCTTTTTACTGATCCATGGCCTTCTTAAGAAATAAGTGATGACAATCATGGGGAATTTCATCATCAATGGAGGTATCCTTCCTCCGTGCTATCATCCAAATAAAATGAATCACCCTCCAGCTGGGTAATTCATAGAAAAGCTCCTCCCAATTGCTCATGAGAGGAATGCCCCGAGTGCTCCAACAAAACATATGGTCCACATCATAAAGAAACAAGTGATATGCAATGGTGGCCATATAGTTGCTCATGCTCCCCTTGGAACATGTAGTGCAAAAAAAGTAGGGACTTCCTTCCCCAAAAGACACACCCAACAAATGTGTCTTTCTTCTAACCATGTCTCCAACAAACATAAGAACATCTTCAGCATGTGGGAGCATACGTAAGATCATGCTAGCTACCATATATAATAAGAGAGAAGGACAATGGTCCCTCATGTGCAACCGGCATAGTTTTCCTCCTAACTACCATAGGATATGATAGGACAAGCGTTCTCCCCAACACTTGCTTGTTGCCCCATCCTTCTTGCACGCTTGGAGAAGGTGTATGAGGGTTGGTGTTAAGGAACCACACCATGAAGAGTACATCATCTTTCCAATATCTCCCAAAGAATGGCCAACATCACCATTGTTCATGGCCCAAAGTGGCTTATGAAGCCCATCAACAAAAGTGCCCCCTCTTGGAGCCAAGACCTACACATGAGTGTTAAGAAGATAAAAGTATATAATGAATACATCATGAGATTCAGCAATACAATGTTTGTCATACACTTGTCTAAAATCAGCAAGGTAGCTCATGGATGAGCTCCCTCTCACACTCAATAAATAAGGAGGTGATAATGATAACTCTTCCCAAGGGCTAAGTCCCTCCTCAACCAGCAAATGATCCATGCACTTACTCATATGAGGGTGCATCTCTTCTCTGAAATTTTCCCACATGAATCCATATAATATAGTATGACATGCTTTAATGAAACTAGTGGGATTTGAAAGCAAGACCTCATAAGTTGTATCAAGTAGTTTATTCTTGAGATTGGAATCTTTGGTTAAGTAGATCTGATTATGAACATAAATGATTCCATTAACTACCTCATACTCTTCATCCATGGCTTGCCCATCAAGAACCTTACATGTGAATAGGTCCTTATAATATTCCATCAAGAGTTGGGACTCCCAATAAGGGTCTAGGCTTCCCAACATTGACAGCGCTGTAGAAATCTGAAATGATGCATTTGTCATATGATGGCTCTCCTCCTTGACATGCTTGATGTCAAAGTCACATGTTGGAGTAGTCCCAACTTTCTTTTGCTTCCCTTCTTGCAGATGATCTTCCTCAAGACAAGATTGAAGTTTAGGAAAGTCACCCCTCCCTTGAAAGGTTCTCTTTCTAAAAAACTTGCACCTCTTTGCTCCTGCATGCAAAAATGAAATTGTTTCTTTGTTATGTTTAGAAATATTCATTATATATTGGAGTATCCTTTGCTGCCCCAAATCTACGGAGTAGCCCCTTGATACTATGCTCATATCAGCACAAATTTCTGAATCTATCCCCTCCAACGCAAATAGATGAATGGAAGAAAGCAAGGTCAATTTCAGAAATTTGCCTAGCCTCCCATCAATGGTTTTCAACGCTGTAGTGGCTCCTTCCAAGGTTCCCTCTTTAAACAAATATGTTGCTACTGTATATAGTTGATAGAACACTTTAGTTTCCCTCCCATCAGGAGGTCTTCCTGCTGAAATGCCTCTTTGCAAAGAGGCTTCAAGGCATAGAGTAGGATGTGAATGTAAGTGGACAGATTTGCCCCTATCTTTGTTGCATGGGTCATCTTTCCTTCTTTGTTCTTGAGAAGGGTTCATGCTCTTCATCTCATGATGCCATTCCTTCTCTTTTCCTCCTCCTATCTTCAATATCCCATCACTTGGCAATGAAAGTACATGTTGCTCATGTGTTATGCCAAGAGCTCTATGTGTGGGACCTTTTGAAACTCTTTGCAAGAGTGCAAGAGTTTCTTTTCTTGGAGCAAGTGCTCAATCATATTCTCCATGAGGTGCCTGAGGTGCTCTTGTCATGACTGCATTATTCTCCCATGCCTTCCCTTTCTCTTCTTCAATAGTTGAAGTTGCCTTATCTTCAACAAGAGACCTCAAATCTTGGTCTTCTTTTGAAGAAGGAATCTTCATGTCTTTCCTTTGAGAAGAAAGCTCTTCATCCAAAGGAGATCTTGCCCTTGGAAAAGCATCAAACAAGCTCACCTCATCTTCATTGGTTTTCAGAAATGGAGTTGGATTTATAGATCCTCCCAACTCATGCAAAATTTGTGGTTTGATAGTTGCAATAGAAGATGTTTCACAAGAAATATCATCAAACCTCTCTACTAATATTTCAATTAACTTTGCATAAGTAGATGTATTTGCATTCTTTAAGGAAAATGTTTCAAACAACCACCAAGCATAGGCCTTACCCTCAAAATGTAGCACTGCTACTTTGATGGCTTCAGTTTCTGAAACTTGATGTTGTTGTACAAGGGTGTCTAGCTCCTTCACCCAAACCCTAACCAGACATTTAGGTGATCCATCAAAAGTAGATTGAAAGAATCTACCCACATCATGCTGATTTCTCCTTGTGCTTCTTCCTTCCTTAATCTTGCAAAACCCTTGGAAGTTCAAGTGATATTTGAACTCCTTGGATTTAGCTTCATATTCTTGCAAATAGTCTCCAAGAGTCTCTTGCTTTGGCACACCTCCTTTTCTCTTCTTCATGAAGAAATTTCTGATAGAACATGGTAGATTTGATGATATGGCTGAGTTCTCATATCCATAAGATGAGGAATTAGAACATTCCTCCTGTATAGATCTGTGTGAGGGAACTTGATGTGTTTCCCTCCTCATTTCTTTGATGCCCTTGCTTTGGTCCTGCAGCTTTGAAAAGAGAAGTTTCGAGAACCTCTTCTCTCCATAAAAAAAGGGTTTGTTCTGATTTCTCCTGAAAATATCCTTCTCCCCATGAGAATACTCCATAATGCTTGGGCTCACAGGCTGAGCCAAGATTGTTGCTTTGATACCACTATAATGATCCTTTTTCAGGATTCAACAATGAACCAACTGTATAACGGTCCTGATGTGATGAATAAGATTAAAATAGCTGTAATAGACTAAAATATATCCTTGGAAACCACAACAGCAACATTGATTCAGATTTATGATGCAAAAGTTGGGGAAAAGCAGCTAATTCAGCCCTAAAATGGGTGTATTCAGAAATTTGCATGGAAAAGGGGGATGGGAATAGTTGGAGCTGTTATATTAGGTCATGAGGGACCTATGCTCCGAATTTCAGCTCAAAAAAAACGTTCTAGCTCAGTTAAACAACTTCTCCTTCCCAAACTAGGCTAGAAAACCCTAGTTTCCCATGACTTAGAGTATGCAGAAAGTTATGAAGCTGTAGTAGCGTGATTTTCTAAAGGTGTTAGATGGAAAATAGTATTAATCATCAGGAAATCAGATTTATAACATGGCTGGAGCAATAAGCAATGATAAAAAGAATATTTACATGAAAAACCCTCAAGATTGAGGAGATGCACTAATAATAAAATGACTCCATAAAGGAACTGCGCAGTCAATGGAGAAAATGCTTCAGAAATTGCAAATAAAAATCTGATATTTCATTAATTTACTCAAATAGGCACGAAAATAGAGATCTAATCTCTTTTTACATAGATCTTAAGATCACCTGGCAAGGGTTTCTCAACAGAAAATGATATACAAGAGTAGCAGTTGCAGATCTATATCTGGAAATGCATTTTATTACTAAAACCCTACTCCAAAATTAATAAGCATACAAATAAATGGTTGTATACCCATTGGCTAGCTTACCGGGAGAGACAATGGTTCTCCTCTTGGGAAACTAGCTCAAAACAATGGGGAATTTACCCCCTTCCACTGCACCTCTTGAAATATGATGCATTTTTCTGAAGATACTGCGCTGTCACTGAATACAAGTTCTTGGCCCAACACCAGTATGTGGAAATTTTATATCAGGAGCTCCTCTTAGATCTCTTGCTACAAGATCTCCAAGAAAAAGCAGGGCATTCCCACATGAGAAAACCCTTGCACTAAGCAGTGCAGCAACTTAGCTAAACAACTAAGTATGCAGGAAGTCTAAGTAGACCTCATGAAAATATAATCTCCAATATGCCCATATGCTAGCCATCTCCTTCATTATATAATTGATGAGCATCCTCACAAAGGGTCCCACCCACTATGAGGTTGCTTCCATGCAAAGGCTCCTCCACAAAAACTGTGTTGTCCAACAAGATGGTTCAATGCATCTAGACAGTTTTGTTGACTTGGTCAAACTTGACCTTACCCACATAGTTTAGGCCTTGTTTACACATGTGGATGCTTTAACTGGTTATTACATGATCCCCTTTCACATTAGGAAGGATTTTTATTCATATTTGAGAAAATTATTAGCCTCCTTGCCCATTTATTCACCAATCCAATTTTTAAAAGAAAAATTAATGTTCCCATTAGCTGAAGCTAAATTAGGAACATTACAAAATATCACTTTGTTCAATGAAGAGCTATCTACGGGAGGGTTGAGAGCTTTTCAAATAACAACAAAATGAGTGCAAAAACATCCACTACTGTCTCTAATGCAAGCTAATGAAACTAGAAAAATTCTCTCTTAGAGTTATATAACACTGGTAATGCAAAAGAGCTTTCAATTTTCACTAGACTAATCAAGATGCAAAGAAATTTGTTTTTGTATTTTTCAATGTTTTAGAGAAAATGCACTAAATGAATGGAAAAAAACTAATAAAGAAATCAATTCGAGAAATGATAGTGAGAGAGTTGAAACAAACAAGTTCACTCAATACAAACACACACAATCAAGACCCAAACTGATGAAGAAATCCCTCAAATCGAAGAAAAATCTCGAAAAAGACTCACACAAACCGTGTAATCTAGGCTTGGAATGAGACAAAGTGAAACTTGAATGAAAGAGAGAAACAATCACTCAACTAATGCAATGATACAATGGAATCTAGCAAAATGAATGCAAAGAAGCGAAAACAAAGTTGACCGGGAAAGCAAGAACCAAAAACCCCCACAGGAGGCTCAGCACACTATAGCACCTAGAAGCCCTAGGGCTAGAATGAAAAACTGATAGTAAAGGGAAAACAACTAGAGAAAAAGGGCCAAACATAGTCAACAAAGACTTCAAGGCACTCAAACAATAAAAAAAATGACACCAGGACCAAAAATCAAGCTCAGAGAGCCCAAAAGCAAGCAAACCCTAACACCAAATAGAGTTGGTGCGCCTGTTTGGTTGTAATCTACGCCAAAAAAGCGTTGGCGTGGGGGCCTAACTAGCAACTAGCGCCATTTGGCGTGACTGTCAAGAGCTAAACTGCACCAATCAAGTTTACTATGGGAAAAATATGAAAAAAAACAAACAGAGACTAGATCAGGTCTTCTGGGGGTTGAACAGGGGTTTGACACCAAAGGAGGCGAACTAGAAGAGCAAATAAATCAATCAAAAGTCAAAAACAACCAAAAGAGAAAATACTAACTCCAACTGAGTCCCCAGTATGGTCGCCAGTTTGTTGGAGAGGTAAATCCCCTCTGCGGACAGAGGTGATCCCACTAGCCTAGATCGGGTCTAGCAACAATCAACTCACGCAATGACGTTGGTTCCTAGTTACAAAAACACAAAGATCGCGATAAGTAGCCTACCTCAAATCCCACGTAGATGTCATTAAAGAAAAGATGATGCTTCCCATCCCTCGCTTGATAGATCACAATCCTTCCGTTTGACACGTCCGAACACCTGTACACATGCAAGGAAATGATGACATACAATGTAAAATCTAAAGCATGTAACCATATATCAGTCAGAGAGGATATAATTCATTGCATTACGTAAAGAAATGAACACATGAATGGAACCAAAATCAGAGTCGTTTATATTATAAATGACAAAAGGGAGATTACAACCAAATGCTTTGACACTATGATCTTCCTTCGGTGGGGCTGGCAGCGGAGCGTGTCTCAACAAAGCCTGTTGGGAATTTGGACGAAGCTCTCTCTCTTTGGCTTGGCTCTCAATGGTTGCCCGGCTATAGTTTCCTTCCTACAAGTTCAGCTAGAACAAGTTCAAACCTTTAGCTATTCAGTTTGTTCAACCAACACATCAATGGAAGATGGCTATATTTATAGAGGAGAGGAGGAGGTTGGGATCCCTACAATAGTGGAAGGGAGGCCTTATCCCTTGGGAGGTTTCCCCATAAGGTGGAAACAAGAGGCCACAGGAGGAAGGTTGTGGTTATTCAGTCGAACCACTTCCTATGACTCATCCATGAAGTTGTTGTAATCGAAACTTCGCCTCTTTTTTTTTTAAACTTTCCATAAGCAGATTGGTGCGGGTGCTTAACTGGGACAGAGCGCTGACTGGCGCGGGCTCTGTGTTAATTTTCCTCATTGGCGCGAGGGAATAACAGGCTACCAGTGCCAAGGAAAAAACAGGTGTTTTTAGTGGTCTGCTCAGGAAATGATCAACAGAAGGATTGTTGTCCTCATGGCAAGGGATGCAATGATGGTATTTGCAAGGCATGACACTGCTTATTGGTCACAAAAATGACCCTCCAATGGGCGAGATGGGGATTGTAGGTACAGTGAAAAATTACTGTGTAACACTCCAGAAGAAATAGCATAATTCATAAATCAAAATTGGTCCTTTATTTTCCTAGATTGTAGTTTAAGTTAGTCCTATGAGGATGGTTGTTTGAAACCTCCTCTATATTTTTGTAATAATATATTATTAGAACATAGTTAGTTTAATATTTAAACCCCTCTCATGCATTTTGAGAAGGGTCCAGGAATTTGTCAAAAACATTTGCAATGAATGCACTATTGTAAGTTTGTAAATGCTTTGATGAATTAATGGAATGCATCTGTTATCTTTTGACAATTAAATTTGTTTAACTGATGTTGCACTACTGTACTCTTTAAATTGATTAAAAGTGAGAAGGAGTAGATCAATTACTGTCAGCTTACATAATTCCTACCGGAGCCTCATTGTATATTATAGAAAAAGGTGCTCATGCTCTGGAATCGAGCAATAGAGTAAGTTAAATTTTAATGGAAGCACTTTGGGCCCGATGAAGCTACATGGGAAATGGAGGATCAGATGCGAGCCATGCATCCTTCCTTGTTTTTCAATTGAGGAAAAACAATTTTGGTGTGATGTTGGTTTTTTTTAGCATATGTTTTAGCGATGTTTTGGTATATGTGTTGATGTGATGGTTGGATATATGTACATATGTATATGAATGTAAATACCACCATTACATATGCTATAAAGCTCTAATAAGCAGTATGGTGTCATGTCATTATAGTTGTCATGTTGGTTTTCTTTTCAACAAGGTGATAATTTTAAATACTGCATCTAGTTATGTTATAAAGCTCCATGGGAAGTATGGTTGCTCCTCAGTGGTTTTAGCCGAGGTATATGTGTGGTTGAACACCAAGGATGGTGTCCCCCAAGGGGGAGGGTTCTATAACATCTCTGGTGAAATTCCATGTAATAAAGCTAAAAATAATAACTACGGTTGATGGGACACTTATTCCAGTTGAATGTTGGGAAAAAAATCCTAGGGGGTGTTAATTTGGTTTAATGTGGCTAAGGAAATAGGAAAAGGCTTTGGAGAGGCAAAGTGGCATTTTTGGCACATTTATTTATGAAAATAATTGAAGTTAGGAGAAAATGGAGATGAAAGGTCACAGGTTGAATGTGAGGAGGAAATTGAAGGAAAATAATGGAAAATGAAGAAAATAGAGGCCTCTTCTATAAAAAGGATTCTGAGGATAAGTTGGTACCTTTTGTCAGTTAAGTTTTGGAGCTCTTTCATTATTATCTCTCTCTCTCTCTCTCTCTCACACTCTTGGATACTTAGAGTTTTGTGAGCACTTTGGCATTTGAGCAAGAAAGGGAAAAAACCAGGAAAAACACTATTATTGATGAAATAGGTAACCACACTGTTACCTACTTTTTTTTGGTAGCATAAAAAGCACCCGATTTTGAAAAGTGGTGATGCAGAATCACCTTTTTTTTTTAGCACATTTTTGACACTCTAATATTTTTATTTACGAAGTATGAATATTTGTTTTAAAATGTTAGTGATTTTCATGCTAATTTTGAAATGTATTGATGCAGCATCAACTTTTTTTTTAGAGCAGTGATTTTCATGCTAATTTTGAAACATATTGATGCAGCATCAACCTTTTTTTTTTAGAGTGGTGATTTTCATATTGGTAATAAAACACAAAACTTAGATAAAAAAATATATATAAAAACAATAAAAAAAACCGATAAAAATGTAAAAAAAAAACAAAATTAACTCGTAAAAATAAAAAATTTAAACAAAATATATATATATATATATATATATATATATTCGAAAATTATATCAAAAGAAATGATAAATTTTGAAAGAAAAACACATAATTTAAAGAAAAAAAAAACAAAAATTAACCAAAAAAAAAAAATAAAAAAAAAAAAAAAACATCAAAAACATTTTTTTCTAAGTTATTAAAAAAAACCATATAATTAAAAAAAAAAATTTAAAATAGAAAATTTAAAAATAATTTAAATTACAAAATTAAAATTTAGATAAAAAAATAAAATACAAAAAAGAAAAAATTAAATTTAAAAATTCAAATTAAAATAGTAATAATAATAAGAAAACAAAAATACAAATTTTAAAATTAACAAAAAAAAAAAAAAAAAAAATTTAAAATTGAAAAAGAAAATTATTATAAAAGAATTAAAATAAAAAAATTATCATTAAAAAACAAAAAAAATGAAAAAAACCATGTGCAAATAATTAAAAAACAAATATCCATAAATTTACTGTTTTTTTTAAATGAAACAATGTATAAATTTTAAAAATAAAAAACTAAATAAACTAAAAGATTTAAAAAAAAAAATTTAATTAAATTAAAATTTAATAAATTTAATAAATAAATTTAAAATTTTAAAAAATAATAAATCTAAAATATTAAATTTAAAAACAAAATTTAAAAAAACAACAAAAAAAAATTAAAAAAAATTAAATTTAAAATAAAAAATCTGAATAAAAAAATAATAATTTTAAATTTTTTGAATTTAAAAACAAATAAAAAATAAAAATCAAATTAAAAAAAAATATTAAAAAAACAAAAAATAAAAAAAATGAATTTTTTGATCGTGGTGGCGCTGCCAATCGGCCTCCCGCCCAAGTGGCGGCGGAGGCCGGCCGCTGGGCGGGCAGGGAGGCTGGATGCAGCCCCCCGCCCACCTAGCGGCCGGCCTTCGCTGCTACCTAGGCGGGAGGCCGATTCCGGGAATCGCCCTCCCGCCGCGGGAGGCCGATTTCGGGAATCGCCCTCTCGCAGCAAGAGGTTGATTCCAGGAATCGCCCTGAGGCCGATTCCGGGAATCGCCCTCCCGCGGCGGGAGTTCGATTCCGGGAATTGCTCTCCCGCGGCGGGAGTCCGATTCCGATTCCGGGAATCGCCCTCCTGCGGCAGGAGTCTGGTTCTGGGAATCGCCCTGAGGCCGATTCCGATTCCGGGAATCGCCCTCCTGCGGCAGGAGTCCGGTTCTGGGAATCGCCCTGAGGCCGATTCCGAGAATCGCCCTCCCGCAGCGGGAGGCCGATTCCGGGAATCACCCTCCCGCAGCGGGAGACTGATTCCAGGAATCGCCCTCCCGCAGCGGGAGGCCGATTTCGGGAATTGCCTTACCGCCGCGGGAGGCCGATTCCGGGAATCGCTCTCTCGCGACGGGAGGCCGATTCTCGCCTAGCGACTGGCCTCCACCACCACTTGGGCGGGAGGCCGATTGGTGGCGCCACCACGATCAATTTTTTTTTTTTTTTTTTTTTTATTTGAAATTTAATTTGTTTTAATTTTTAATTTTTTAATTTTTTTAATTTTATTCATTTAAAAAAAAAAAAAATTCTAAATTTTGTTAATAATTTTTATTAAATTTTGTATTTTATTTTTTTAATTTAATTGATTTTATTTTTTTTTTTTCATTTTTTTTTTTTATTATTAAATTTTATGTTTAATTTTTTCATTTTTTAAAATTTAGTAAATTTTGTTTTTTTTTTTGTTTTTTTAATTTATTTGAATTTAATACTTTTTTTTTAATTAAACTTAATATTTTCAAATTAATTTGTTTTTGTTTTATTTTTTATTTAATATTTTTTTTTTTTTTTTTTTTAATTTCAAAATTTATTTGTTTATTCATTTATTTATTAAAATTTAATATATATATATATTTTAAATTTAATTTGTTATTTTAATATTAACATTTTTTTTTTTAATTTAATAAAATCTAATATATATATTTCTAATTTAAGTTCATATATATATATATATATATATATATATATATATATATATATATATTATTTTTTATAATTTAAATTTAATTTATTTTTTAAAATCTATTTGTTTTTTTAATATATATATTTTTAAATTTAATATTTTTGTTGTATTTTATTTTTATTTAATTTATCATTTTTTTACTTCTAATTTCAATTTTTTTTTAAAGTTTTAAATTTATTAAAATTTAATATATTTCTTTAAATTTAATTTTTTATTTTAAAATTTAATAAACATTTTCTTTTTCTTTTTTAAATTTAATTTCTATATTTTATTTTTTATAATTTCTTTCTTTTTTTAACTTGTTTTTCTTTTTAATTTAATTTTTTTATTTTGTTTTTATTTTTGTTTTTTTATTTCTATATATTTTGAAATTTTAATCTTTAATTTTGTTTTTTATTTTTTTCTTAAATTTTAGGTTTTTTTTTAAATGTTTGAATTAAAATTTTTATTTTGTTTTTATTTTTTTATTTTTTATTCCTATATATTTTTAAATTTTAAGCTTTAAAATGTTTTTATTTTTTAAATTTATTTTTTTTCTTAAATTTTAGGTATTTTTTAATGTTTGAATTTTAAAAATTAAAAAATGTTATTTCTCTTTTTAAAAATGTCAAAAATATGGCACAATTTTTTTTTTTTGTTATTCCAGCATCAACTGGTTTTGTTTTGAGGGTGTTTTTTCAATCCTTTTTTCAAGAAACAATTTTGTTTTTAGCATAATTTTATAAAATGTTGAAATTTGACCTTCAAAAAAAACCAAGTGCATTCTGGAATACACTTTTTTTGTTTTGGGGGTGTTTTTTCATGTTTTTTGAGTCTTTTTGGGCTAGAGTTCCCGTTTTGAGGTCAGGTTACCTATTTCATCGGTAACAGTGTTGAAAAAGGAGGAAGCAAGCAAGGAGGAGCAGGAGTCAAGAAACCATAGCATAATTTTTGGTAGGTATCGATTTTCATGTGTATTTTCTTTGCTAGATTTGGCATGCATGGTATTTCATGTGTTCCTTTATTGTATTGCCATGGTTTTTTCTAGGTGTGACAATGTTTTCAACCTAGCCTTGCCATTTTCAGATAGCTATGGTGTCGTGGAGTTCTCATGTTTTGATTTAGTTGGATTGTCATATGGATTCGAAGTTGAGTGGGGTGGATCTCCAAATTGATATAACACATGGCCTAGTGGTCTCTGAACCAAACTGTGGATCACGCTAAAGCCACTGGACTAGTAACCCTTGAGCTAGACTATGGGTTGCGATAAAGCCAGGATTGTGTTGCCTCGGTGGTCCTAGGAATCCTTGAACAGTGAATGGCAGGATATACGGTAAACCTAGAGGTGGTTTTCTCTCCATTCATGCCTAGGAATCTCAGGTTTGGGATTGTGGTAAAGCCTGGAGAGTATGTCTCGATTTAGGGCCTAGTGATCCCTGATTAAGACTATGGGCTACGGTAAAGCCTGAGGGACTAGGAGACAGGAAAATTCCTCATGGTTTAGGCAGAGAGAATCCAGTGATATCCGTGCTTGTTTGGCCTAGTGTTTTGGGTTGGATCATGGTAAAGCCTGATTTCTATTGATGAGGGTGAGGTGGTTTAGCCTCAGGATGCCCTGGTTTGTTTTCGGTTTGAGTCCCACATTCATACTTGGAATATGGCACAAGGGTGATTAGCTAAAGAGAGATTTGGCTCAACCAATCTATCGTCAGGTGGAATGTGGAAGTCCCATCTCTGTTTGGTTTTTACATTTAGTAATGAAGAGCTCATTCCTTTAGTATTTGGTATGAAAATGTACTAGTTATTATGTGGATTCTATTGTTTTTGTATCCATGGTATTTCTGTTGTTATTACGTTGTTTATAAGCATGTATTTTGTCAGTGATGATGTATGGATCTATCCATGTTTTTACTTATAGATGAATGCACAATGTATCTATGGTAAAATGGATTGTATTGCATCTTATGATGTAAGGGAGAAATGCTTCTTAGTGATTCTCATATAAGTATGAGACCCCTATGTTTAAATCTGTTGTTAACACCTGTAGATGCAATGTTTGTGTCATGTTTGAAAAAATGTTTGTCTTGGCTGAGATGGGTCCGTATGAGTTCCTAATGATGTGATTGTTTCCATACCTTTTTTTAATGTTATTTATCCTCTCCTAAAGTGTCATGAAGTTTTGGGTAGTGACCTGGGCTCTGGGTCTAAAAAGGTGGCACAAATCTCGAAGTTGTTGGCACATAACTGAATTTTTGGGGCCTTGGCCACAACCTTACCTTTGCATGCCTGCGGATATAGGCTTCTCGCCAATCCCTTTCCCTCACATGCCCGCGGCTAAGGCTCAAAAGGGTCAAAAATCAATTCCCCCTCAGACTCCAGGGGTCTGGGAGGTTGGGTTACCTCTTGGAGGTTTTTTTGATGTTGTGTAAGATCTGTTTATCAAGTTTCGTCGGTTCCACTTCCTTAAGGTCATATAGGATGTTGAATCTCATATTAGTAGCCTCTTGTCACATGCTTACCTCGGTTGGTTGGTTAATTGGGTAGATGTGGGAAGACGGTGTTACAAGTACGATGTGAGTCAGCATTCGAAACTAGAGACTGACTCCTTAAGTAGAAGGAGAATCTGATTCACTTAGAAATTCCTCCATAGAAACTGGAGGAATGCATGCAGTCATCGAGACTAATGATGAGGTATGTTGGTAGCCACGATGAAGGATATATTTTTTACAAAATATTATTAAGTGACGTATATATATAGTCTCGGTAACAAAAATAACACACACCTAAAAAATAAAAAAAATCTATGAGATCAATAGTAAATCGTGACTTTGCCTAATAGTCACGACTAGCTGGTGATGGAATCCAGTATCAAAGGATTGTAAGAGAAACCTAGTTTGGAAAGAGGAAATTACGATTACTCTTGAGCTTCGCCTGAACCTTGGTAAGAAGGGGCCAAAAACTTTTGTGAAGACTAGTACCCTCCCAAAAATCCAAATATAGAGTAGGTTCATCTATGTCAAGTACTAGAGAAGCCTTCCCCAGTCACCTCGTGTATGTTTTTATAGGATTATAGCCACTAATATTTACCTCAAATCACATAGACCATCCGGGGGTCACGATTGTAGATAGTATGTTGTGTGGGCAAGATACTTGATTCCCCGACTCAACTCTGAAATCCCAAAGGAATGACTAGTACACATAATACTCATTGAAATGCAATCAAAGGTGGGCTACCTTCTCTTGCACTCTGATTTTGTCTCATGCTTAAATCATGTGTTAGAGGATTGGTCCAAGTTGACGTGAGTGCACCAAGATTTTCACTCTTTAATGACATCAATTTAGTTTTGCAGCCTTGGGGAGTTGACTTACACAGCCTAACCGAAGACCCTAGCCTAAAATAATATGTCTTTTCCTGTGAGAAGGAGTTTTGAATCAATTTTTATTACAAGGTTGCTTTTAGAAGTACTTTCTTAATGTCTTTGGAAGGGTGTTGACATATGAAGCCGTGAGACTTGGCTCAAGCCATGTAGATATATGTGTTTTTAATATTTTTTTCAACGAGAAAGTAATTCTACATGGAGGGAGCAATCAAATCATTTCCAAAACAAACAATCATAATGCACATTATAACATCGAAAAATAGATGCATGCATTCACACTCGAATTAACAACTCACTAACAAACTAAACAAACAATCCAAATGAAGAGAAAGAAATTTTTTCTTTTTCTTTCAATGATGCAACTAAGCTATATTTTCAAAAGAAAAATGATGGATGCAATTGGAAAATAAAATTTTCATGCAGTAAATACCTCAGGACTAACGAACATGCAAAGCTGCTAAAACGAAATCCACAGCTGTTGTAAAGGTCTCTTTAAACCTATAACTGTCATCATAATCATGTATATGTCAATGTTAGTAAATATCCGTAAATGTCAATGAAGGATGGATGTGAGTGGGTACTATTATCACTCCACTAGATCTCTAAGGCTGAGGAAGAAATCCCAATAGAGGTAACCACAGACTAATCTTTTGGCTTGGTATCTAGCCCTACCAAACCAGAGAGGGCTCTCTCCACAATGTCACAACCAAGAGGGCTGGGTATGATTAGGGTTTTAGGCTAGGTATAAGTAAAGGGGTTTTATTTGGTTGAATTGGGTACTGGATGGGTGAATTAGGTCAAAGAGGCTTGGTTAGGGAAAATAGGATTAGGGTTGCAGAGATTCAATGGGGCAAGGTAGGTAGAAAATTTAACACTTTAGGGTTTCTTGAGTGGGATGGATCAGACAGGTGAGGAGCTAGAAATATCAAGGCTAAGCATGAATTCTTTCTAAACTAAAGAAGATGGACAAACTATGAAGGTTTTCCCAAAACAAAGAATGAGAGATGTATTCTGTTTATCAACTTAAAAACCAACTTATCATATAAATAAAATGGATCATGAAACAAAACATTCATACATAATGATACATACTGAGAAAATTTCTAAATTCTCATACCATAGGTACCCCAAAGAAATAGTTGCAACCTTTTCATTAATTTCCTGCCAAAATGATTACAATAGAGTCTCTGATCAATGCATCAACATCCAACCTGTGTAATGAGTAAAAAATTACATGATATAGACCTCAAACAACCTCTCCCAACCTCAGGGGTTGAATCCATGAGTGGAGGAGCAATTCCACCAAAAACTGAGCTGAATACCTAGAGTGTAGGGAGGTGAAACTGACTCATCCCTCACTTTTTGAAAATTGATTCATTATGTTAGTGTCAAAATGTGCATTATGCCATTAGTGATCAAAATTACTCTTTTTATATTCATTTTAGGGGTCCCAATCAGAATTTTTTTATCATTCCATTAGTTCATGCAAAAAATCGATTAAGTGATCGTAGCCCTTGTCATAAAACCTCACTCTCCCTCAAAAATTCCACATTTGTTGGCCCACCTTCATGTCTTGTTGAGCATTAAAACACTTTTGAAAATCTCATTCCACTATGTCTTATGTTAGTCCAAGTCAACCATGAAGTCAGGTCATTCAAGGTCCCATTTGGTCATTAGGTTTCATTGTTCAAGGTCCAAAATGCACCAATTCATCTCAATAAGGTCAAAAAAGGGTGTGAGAGTGACTCAATAAACATTTCATTATCATCTGCAGAGGATTATCAACATGTAAATATGATATTTTAAAAGTTGTAATTATGGTTTGAAGTATGATTTTCATACTCTAATGTAATTTTATTCAAAAACAGAGTTTTAATTTATTTCATTTTTTTATGTAATTTTATGCTTCCTATATGTAATAAGTTCTATCCCTAGCTGCCAAATCAAATCACATGTTCCAAACTAAAAGTGAAAAGTGATAAACTTCAGCAACATCATCCTACAAAGAAGAAAAATCAAATGAAAGGGTAATCAATAAAAATTTTCAAAAAAGTGAAGACATTAGAAAAGTGGGTTTTTCAATTCAAATTAAAATTCACTTAGCTATTTATGACTCATTGACATCAATTCAAATTCATTTGCCTCCTCCAAAAATCAAGAAAAAACTCAAAAAGATCAAAATTACGAATTTTTGGGCGAAATTGGCAAAAAAGCAGAGTTGAGGGTGCAAATGTTGAAGGCAGGGCGCAAACGCTGAAACGAGGGTGCAAATACACAGTTCAGGGTGCAACTAACCAGTTCAAGATGCAAATTGTCTATTCATGGCGCAAATGACTAGCACACCCTAGAAAGTGTTCATGTGGTGAAAATTTGTCTTCAAAGCTCCACCAACTCACTCATTGACCTCCAACAAACCAGTAATATGCTCATGCCATTAAAAAAAACCATTTTCATAAGTTTATATGTTGAAGTCTTGTAAATTGAGGTTGTAATTTGGTGTTTGAAATGAGGAAAAACCCTAGTATCCCATTACACTTTTGAAAACTCCCAAAATTCCCTCCCTTACCCTTTGCATCCTTCCCACACTTATAAAAACGCATTCCCAAAATCCTCATTTGAAAAATTCCCTTTTCCTATAATTTTCTCCCAAAACCCTAAGCCCTAGGTGTTACATCTACCTAGGCTCCCAATCTCTAAATCCCTATCCTAAATCTATCATATTACTACTCCATATCCCCTCTCCATCTACCTAAGCCCTTGTTTTGACCTATGCACTGCGCAAATACCAACCTTGGGAGATTGAATTTTTGAGGGGGAAAATGACCTTAATTTTTGAAACTTGAGGCATATTAAGAAATATGATAGGTAGGGCTTTCCAACAAGCCATCTTGGGCTTGATTTGGACACCTGTAGGTCAGTCAAAAGTTGCCTTGAACATGGAGAGCGCAAATGACACTGCCAGGGCACAAATGCATAGTGGAGGGTGCAAATGACCAATTTGCTGATTTTTTCTAAGTTTCTCTGAAATTTTGACTCTTCTTCAAGGAATCATGTTTATCCTCATGTAATTAATGATGGTAAATGTAATTATTCTTGGGATTATTTATCTAGGGGTAGATTCATTGGGTAAAAGTCATCATTGAGTCATAATGAATAAATTGAATGTAATTAGGAATGAGTCACTTGGACCAACTTATACTACAACTTTCAGTTCAATATTTTGTGGATCTCTTCCTCACCTCATGGATTCGACCCCTGAGGATGAGTGAAGGTGGTTTTTATGTCTATTTAGTCTCTTCATTCACTCTAAGAAAGGGTTGGAATAAGTTTGGATGTTAGCTTATTGATCAAGGAACTATTGTACTCGGTTTTGGCCAGTTAATAAAGAAGAGTTGCAACTATTTTTTGGGATACATGTGGTATGATGTTTATCATTGTTTTTCCTTCAGTTTAATATGTTATAATGTCTTGTTTTCATGTTCATTACATCTATATTGTATGATTTCTTTCAAGTTTATAGGCTGAACACATGCTTGCTAATGCTATGTTTAGGGAAAGATATCATAATTTGTCAATTTTCCTCTATTTAGGAATAATACATCTCCCATGCTCTTCCTAGCTTCTCATCAATCTTAAAACCATATCATCACAATCATATTTAGAGTGGTAAGCCTTATGCCTACCTTTCCCCATTGAATCTCTGTAACCCTATCTCATTTTCCCTAACCTAGATCCCTTGACCTAATATCTTCATCTAGTGAAACCCAACCCAATCAAATCAAAACAACCCCTGCACTTATACTTAGCCTAAAATCCCTAATTCCTCTAACCCTCCTGGCTGTGACCTTGTGGAGAGAGCCCTCTCTGACTTGGTAGGCTACCTACCAAGCCAAAATATTGGTCTGTGGTTACCTCTGTTGGGATCTCTTCTTCAGCCTTAGAGATATGGCAGAGTGATAACACATTACATGTCATCAAAACTTTTCACCTAATGTATTTACCCTAGGTAAGTGTAAAAACATCATAATTATAGTTAATTCCATCAATTACATCAGTAAAAACATGATTTCTCAAGGCAAAAATAAAAATTGCAGAGAAAACTCAGAAAAATCAGACATTGGTCAGGTGCGCAATGCCATGTCAGGTGCACAACGCCATCTTCAAGCTGAGTTTTGAGGGGGTTCCAGATGTAAAAACTGAGCTCAGAATAGCTCATTAGAAAGCTTATCCATTCTACTTTCCAAATATGTGCTTGGTTTGCAGAGTTAACTTTATTTGTCCTCCAAAAAGTGATTGTCCCAATACTGCTCTATGGGCAACGCCAAGGTGAAAAAGGAGGCAAATTTGTGATTTTTTGAAGGTTTTTTTACTTTTTCACCTACCAGTTTGACCAAACAAGGCTAGAAAAGTGGGTTTATTGCATTTTTTCTCTGTTATGAATCCACTAGTGGTCTCATTTTGACCAAAATATGCCTCAAATAGGTGCGCAGCACCTAGGGCACTGTGCACTTGACAATCCAACTGTCACATGACTGTCTAGGAATGCACAAAAACTTCAAAAATTTGCAAAAATGTATCAAAACTTGCCAAAATTTGCTAAATGGTCAATGATGATGAGGATTAGGCATGGAGTGAGGCTTCAACAAGGATATCAAGCCTCCTTTTCTCTTCTCGCATGGTTAAGATTTCAATTTTTGCATTGGCTTGTTTAAGTTTTGATCTTGAAATTTTGTTTCTCTTGGCATAGTGCTTTTCCATCCTTCTCTGAATATGATTATCCTTGTTTGATTTCTCTAGGAGTTTCTCAAGATGTTGGCTAGCCCTGTCAGGCCATTGCTTTTAGTTCTCATTGATTACCACTACAAATTGTTCATTAAGAGTGACCTCATCTGTTAGTTCTTTATCTTTTTGCCTTTCTAGTCCTAGGGCTCTTTTCAAACATCAAGTCTTGGGCCTTCTTCTTGGAACTTGTTCTTTTGGTTCATCTAGCACACCATATTTTTCTAGTGTCTCTTCAAGCAAGACTTTAGCTTTTTCTACCTCTCTTTGAGCTTTAATGAATTTCACTTCATCAATGAAGTGTTTGGTCTTTAGCTGTTGGTTCTCCTACTCAAGAAAGGTAATGAAAAATTTAAATCTATCAAGATTATTTTGTAGCTCTTTAATCTTGGCCCCTTTTTCCTTGATGACTGTGCTAGTGATCTCATAATCATCTTGTTGATTCAAGGCAACAAGGTCAAACTCCATTTCTGTCTCATGAAGATTTACCTCCTCATGCCTAATCTCTTCATGAATATCTGCCTCTATCATCTTTTTCTTTCCTTTGTCTACCTTCTTTGCCGATGAAGAAGGCAAGGCCCCTTCCACAATCTGTGGAGAAAACACTTGCCTATTACCTCTCTGATATGTTTTTTCCAATGTCTCTATCTCAGCATTTTGAAGCTCACTGATCTTAACCATGATAGATGACCCAATATAAGTGTGAAATGGTGATGATGGTGGTGAAATGGGTGAAGTAATTTGAGTTGATGAAGAAGTAGGTACTATGGGCTGAGATGAAGGAATGGATGTAGAAGGATGAGATGGTGGAGGCACAGTTTGAGCATGTTGAATTGGTGGCGAAGTAAATATGTCATTAGCTATGAAAGTGTCCCATGAGATGTTCAATTGATCGACGTGATGGAGGAAAATGATCTTGATGAGAGAGTGGTGAAAAATACTTCTCATTTGGTGGTCATAATCTCTCTTTTGAACACTGTATGCCATTTTTTCAATGTCCCTGAAGAGAAAATAAGGTATGTTGAGCATTTTGACCCTTGTAAAGTGCATTAATAACCTGATATGGTAGGTGTAGAATCTATAGAACCTTCCTTCACAATTAAAGTACCTCATGATGATTTTCATCATGGTGGAATACCTATCCAGGAGGTAAGAGAAACGAAAGAACCTTTTTCCTTCATTCTTGTACCTTGGCTTGATATATGGGTCATAGTAATGATTCTCCAAGTCTTTTGCCTTGTACCATTTTTCACCAACATTTGGAATTCCAGTGGCATCTTATATAATGGCTGCGGATACTATGAAAGTGACATTGGCAAGGGTTACCTGGTTATCATGAAGATTAGAGATGAAAAGCTTGCTCAAAACAGGGTTATGTTGGACCTTTTGTATTTTTTCACAAAATTCAAAGCATCCTACATGCTTGAAACATGTCACAGTCATAGGAGAGGTCATGAGTTCTATGGTGTTTATAGGTTCAAGTTTGAGGATCTTCCCTCCTTTGTGTGGCCTCCTCTCTTCCCTTTCTTCTTCCTCGTTGAATTCTCTGTTTTCTTCTTCCATAGTGACTTGGCTAGAAACCCTAGGTAGATGAATTGGGAGTGACATGTTGGTTTAGGGAGTGGGGAATGGGATGGAAAAAATTAGGGATATGGGGGAAGGGATGTTTAAATTGAGGGAGGTGACAGGGAGTATAAATGTTATGGGATTTGGGAGTAGGAATTTTATTACAGGTATGGGGATTTGGGAGCCTAGGAATTTGAAACACCTAGGTCTTAGGGTTTAGCAGATAAAGGGCTTTGGGATATAAATTTAATGATATAGGGGTAGGGATATGATTTATTGTGATGTGGGAAGGGTAAAAGGGGTCTTCAAGGATCAAATTTGGATTAGGAAGTGAAACTAGGGTTTCAATCTAGAAAAAACTAGAGATTTCTCATGAAAATCTTGACACCATGAAATTTGCACTTAAGAAATGAAAGGAGGGCATAATGATGTCTTACCTACTTGCTAGGAAGTGGAGAAATTCTTTGCTGAAGGTTTGGAGGACCTGCACAAAGTTTGGAAGCTTGCGAGTGAAATCTGCCAGGTGCACATCGCCTTTGCTCTATGTGCATCGCCTTGGCTCTATACGCAACACCTTGTTCCAGGTGAGCAACGCCTCCAAGAATTTCAACCTTTCACCTTTCAATTTAGATTTTTTGAGCTACGTGAGTGATGGCTCTTTTGATCTTTGAATGGGCTTTATGCTTGATGGATTGGATGTTTTGAGCATTGGGAGCGACTTTTCATTATTGTTTTTAATTTAAACCTTTGAAACTATTCCTTTCATTTTGACTTCTTTCCTTTGACAATTGATCATTTCGATGGACTAGGAACTCTTTGCACTTTGATATTTGCTTTGTTGGCATGTGGAACTCTGAGTTGGCAGTTTGGGAACCTTGTACTTATTACATATTAAATGACATAAAATTATAAAATAAAAATAAAAATTACATCTTTTTGGAATAAAAATTACATTCTAGGATGAAAATCACAATTTTGGAATCAGAATTACATCTTTGCAAATCATCTTTACATGGTAAAGAGATGTTATTTTGTTCACTCTCTTACTTTGTTGGCTTTATGTAATGGAAATGGTGTGTTTATTGCACCTTGGAAAAAACCCTAAAAACCTAATGAAACCTTGCAAAAACCCTAAAGACCTAATGAGACTTTGAAAGAGTAGTTTTCATGATGACATTAACTTTATGGATGATGTACACTCAGCAAGGTATGAAATTTAGCTAGCAAGTAATGGAAATTTAGAAAAAGTGAAACTTTTTGACTTAGGGCTACCATCAATGAGTAAATTTTTGCATGACCTAGTGGAATGAATAAAATTTTCTAAGTAAAACTCTTAAAATGATATGAAAAGAGGATTTTGATCACTGATGGATGCAGATATTGACACTAACTAACAAGTACATACACTCCAACTATATCAATCGTGTATAAATACACCTAAAGTTAATAGAATGTTGGGTCAGAGTTCCTTTCCCAATTATTATGTGTCTTGTGTATTCTCATACAAGTGTTTTCTTGATATGCTTGAATGGTGTATGGAGACTGGTCGACTGTTCTAATGGTATAATTACAACATTTTGGCTCTGTTTCCATTGGTACATTAGTCTGAGACCGTAATAATAAGCAGACAATGAGAATTTGTAAATAAAGAAAATGTCGAGCGACGAGATCAAATCAGAAACCTGCAAGTGTCAGGAAATTTTTTGGTGTTGTTTGCAAAAGCCTGTGAATGTTGTTTCATTAAAATTGAAGATGTGTAAACCAAAATTCAATATCTGCAAAAGAAAATATCAAGAATGTCAAAGTTTGTGGAATAAAGTCTACAAGAAGACCGTGGTAATCTGCAAGAACAAAAAGAATATTAATCTACTGATAATCTGTTATGCTCGTAGATGTGTTATCTCAGGAATTTGGTGTGAAAAATGATGACGCATTGCTGGATTTCATCCAGGAAGTTGCCACAAATACTATGAATACTGCGCCGACCTCACAAGACCTCTGCCCTGCTCCAGACAACAAAGACTGTGTGGCGTTGCATGTTTTCAGCAAATAAAGATTTGACCGGAAAATGTTGCAACAATTCTTAAATTGAAGGTACCATGCCGTTGCTATTAAGCGTTGTCAAGGTCTGTGTTGGTGTGTTAAGCATTTTCTATTTTTTTTAAAGAAAAAAAGCATGCTTCTTCCTTTCATTATAAAAGGAATAAGTACAAAGCCTGCATTGCATTCTTGATGACTCTTATTCATTTCCGTTTCATCCTTTCCTAACATTTTTCTATAGAATACTCAAACTGTTTAAACTACAACAAAATATGATTATTCATTACATGAATTTTTTCATGGTCATTAAAAAATATATATATTTCTAACCATTCTAAATATCTTTATGCATTTGTCCCAGTTCAAAAACTACAAAAAAATCTTGTTTGCTGGTTGCATTTTGATGGTTGATCTTGATCCAGTTGTTATGAGTAACTGATTTGTCCCTTGTTCGCTAGCTTCCCTTGTGCAAATTCATTGAAGAAAAACTTACCTATGTCTTTTGCTATCCCTCTCTTCGATAACACATCAACCATCTATTTTTGTTCTCTATATATGTGATGAAATTGAATGTCCTGAAAGTTTATTACCAGCGTTTGGATGCTATTCATCCAATTTCTTAAATAGGTGGGAAAAAAATTGTGTAGTCTTTCACCCAGTGGATAATGCTTTTCGCATCACCAAATACTTTTGATCTTCTCAATTCTGAGCCATTTTTCCGCAATCCGGACACCCCATAGAGAAATAATCTTTTCCTTGTTATTTGATCCCTTCCCTCCCTCCCACCAAAAATGATAATATCTACCCGGTTCCATGTAGATGACTTCCCCACAACCACACATCCTCCTTCTAGTTTCTCCACCAAAGAAGCAAATTGGAAAAGTTTGCCACAGTTCCCTGAATTTGCATGACCTATGTCTATAAGCCTTCAAATCTTTACCTAGTTCTTTGAAGAGTGTGATGGCCTTTATGATGTTTTCACGTACCTGCACTGCACTAGCTTCTGATCAAAGATGAAAGCATTTCTACTTCTCCATATTATCCACATAATAATGAAAGGAAGATATTTATACCTTTTATTTTTATAGTACCAAACTTGAATACATGTACGGAGAAAATGTTGATACCTTGTCGACCTGAGCTTCAGTGAGTCCCTGCATCCTTCCCGCACCTTCCTCACATGTGAACAAGTAAGTAATAGATGAGTAGAACTCTCCAATTCCCTCCTACACATTGGACATGTGCCCGAGCCATTAAAGCTTTTTTTTTTTGGTAAATTGTTCCAAGTTAGAATTCTGTCATTAACAACTAGCCAACAAAAGCTTTTATTTTAAGGAGAATTTGTCCTTTCCAAATTTTCCTTGTCTAGTCATTGCAAAAAAACATCTTCTCAGCTCTAGGTAGATTGTGATATATTTCTTTGACCCTTGGCATTCCCTTTCTAAGGCTACCTCCCCATATCATAATGTCTTGTACCCCTGTGGCTCTATTATGATGTCTACATGTCTTAACTGGGCGATGTAACTCTCCCATTATGCTTTGTGGCTTTCTAACATGCCCAACTCTGATGCTCCTATCCATTTCTGCATATCAATTCTCAGTCCATCTGTGTGGTGAATCTGTCTTAAAAAAAAAAAAAACCTTTACTGTGTATATGGATGAGGATCTGTTCTAAAAGAGTATGGTTACTACTCATCCCACAAATGGCATCTAATCCGATGTTGATCCTGGATCTGTCTCTTACCTCCCATTGAAGAAATATTGCCATCCACTGTATGATATGCATCATACTACTTCATATCATCAATCTGTTAGACTTATTCCTTGCCCCATTGCAAATATCGCTGGTGAAATACTATCCATACTTGTATTTCCCTTTGATTATATGTGCCCATAAACACCTACCTGAAACTTCTTTCCACATATTCTTGACTATCAATGCCTTGTTAAAAGACATGGTATCCTTAAACCCCCATCCATCGTCTTCTATAGGCCGGGCTATGTATGACCACCTTAGTAAGTGAAATTTCATGTTATGTTGTGCTCCTGCCCAGAGGAAGTGTGCCATTATAGCATCTATCTTCTTAATAATCTGCCTAGGTAGAAGGAACAAATGCATCTAGTATACAGAAGGATTTTGAAGGAAATATTTTAACAAAACGATCCTTCCTCCCATGGAAAGCTATCTGTTCTTCCACCCTGAGATTTTCTTCTGAAATCTGTCAATAAGCCAATCCAATCCAAATTGCCAAATTGCTATAACCTGTACGCTTCAAACAAAACCCCAAGTATAAAAATCCCTCTTTGATGGGCGCATTTGTAACTCCAAAAGGCTTCGATATCTCCTTGAGCCTATCTGACTCCCCTTCCTTACCAATCAACAAAGACTTCCCTTTATTCATATATTGCCTTGATGTTTGTCCAAAAGAAATGATGATCTTATGTATATTGTCCCACTCTTTAATGGAAGATTTTCCTCCAAGATTGTCTTCCCTTTTATACTAATGGTCTACGAAGACCGACTACAAATAATTAAGGGAGGACTCTACTGCCCAACCCAACATAGAGATATTGGCACATGGATTGGCAGATTTCACAAAAATTTCATTTGATTCATTGGTTGTCGTAAATATATTCATTTTTTATTGCTTAAAGCAGGTATTTATATTCCTACTTGTGATAATTAAGTCAATTCATGAAAATAACTAGTTGACAAATTAGTGATCACGATGATAGAGAGAAATTACATGCCTAAGGTGCGAAGTTTGAATATGGGGTAATGTATTGTTGACAAATAGAAGTGGTTGGGTGCTGATGCATTGGTCATATCAGAGAGGTACAAAGTGGAATGGGAAGGCTACATTAATCAGTTAAATTTGGTTGGCATCTTATTACAAGTGCAGGGGAAACAAGACTCCAAGGAGTGGAGAGGAAACCTTAAAAAGGGAGAACCTATGGTTAAAGAGATATAACTCAGCTTCTCTAGAGAGGAAAAAAAATTTAAGCGTGACATTTGGACACAGACTATGGAAAGGACAATTTGCTCTCAAAATTAAATGCTTCTGTTGGTTAGTAGCTAACGACATAATCTTTACCTAGAGAAACTTGCAGAGAAGAGGGTTTTATGGACCGGGCATGTGCCCAATGTGTAGCAATGAAATGGAAGATACTTGCCACTTATTGATGACATGTTCACATGAAAGAGAAGTTTGGGAAGGTTGCAGGGATTCTTTGCAGATCGGAACGATCAAGCATCAACATAATCTTAGTGCATGCTTCCAGGTTTGGCATGACAAAATCAAAAGATTTAAACACCTTTCCCTTATTATTTCATGGGTAATTTAGAATAGCATAAATGCATTTATATTTGAACAAAATCCAGTTAGGGTCAAAGAAAATGTCATAAAGGCCATCACACTCTTTAACGAAATAGGAAAAGACCTAAAGGTTAAGAGAAACAAGATATGCAAGGACAAGGAGTTGTGGCATTCTTTTCCGGTTGGATTCTTTGATGGAGCATGCAGGAGGAGGGAGTGTGGATGCAAGGTAGTTACCTATATGACCTTGGACATACATTTTCAATTCTAGTGGGAGGGAGGGCAGGGAAAAAACAATAAGGCAGAGATTATGGCCCTATGGGAGTGATGACAATGGCTAAATGGCTTAACATTCAGAATTTTATAGACTTCAGAGATGCAAAAGGTATAATAGACCGTGTCAATGACTTTACAAACTTCTCCCCTCCTATCCTCAAAAACTAGATGAGAAGCATTAGAATGATGATCAAAAAATTCCAGGAGGTCCAACTTCAACATATCTATCGAGAATAAAACTGGAGGGCGGACATGCTCTCATAAAGAGGGATAGAAAAAGTCACAGGTAATATTTTATTTACTGAATTCTCACAAGGAAAATTGGTCAATGAAAGATAGGTCAACTTCTCATAACAACTGTCAAAGATCTTATTCAACGAATACAACAACAGATGACTGGTAAGAACTGTCTAGGAATTATTTATCGCAAAGAGCTCAGATGTTTTGTCACTATTGGAGTTGGGTTATGTAGAACACATAATGTATTTTTTTGATATGGGTCTCATAATGCATGTAATAGGGAGGTAAGTAATCCGTAGACACATGATGAGCCTTTTTGTAGAACAAAATAAAGAGAAACATTCCAGTTGATGTAATGTCTTTTTGTCGTATAAAACATAGGAATAAGGTAAAAGGGAAGTAATAGGGATGAGGACAGAAGGTTTCAGGACCTATAGGATTCCAAAATAGACAATGTACTTAATCTTTTTCAATGAAAAGATGAAGCATTTTTTTTTGAAAGAAATGTATTGGACATCTTAAAAAGGGTTACATACAATCATTTTTGCATGTTTCATTGTTCTTATTGGTTGGGCGAAGATATTAGATATGATGTGTATTCGACTACAAATGGCGCTGAATTGAGATGTCTAATATGTTGAAATATGACAACAAATGTAATTAATGTGATTTTGGGCAACTTTACTTATTACCTATTAGTTGGTTATATAATGAAACGAAGTTAGAATAACGAAATAGCCCAAGTTAAATTGGATGGCCCGAGAGGCTTGTAAGAAGTGGAGAATCATTCTTAATTAATAGTGTTTCCAATCCCTTGCCCTGTGGAGGTTTCCTTGACACCGTGTCAAGGTTTTACCACGTAAATGCCTGTGTTTATCTTTGGTGTATTTTACATTCAGTTTTTCATTTAGTTTATGTTTCTTCTTGTTTAATGTTTTCCTAGTACAATAAGTGGTATTAGAGCCATGGTGTAGATTCGTTTTAACAGAAGTTATGAAGTTATGAAGGTTGTGAGAGGTTGAATTTTTTTTTCTGATGGAGTCACAAAAACATAGCCACTGAGTTTTTGTTGTCAAAACTGTCCACCTGCTGCTAGTAAATCTGCTGGTTGATTAAAGTCAAGAATAGAGCCACTGATTTGTTGTTGTTCAAATATATATGTTAAATTCTTGAACCCCCTGCTCTGTCATTCTGTCTGCCATCGCTAAAGAAGGGAAGAGCCCAAGTCTACTGGGTCCACTGGTGTATTGCACAAGAATGCATTGCAGCCGTCATTGAATAGTTACAACTGCTGCAGCCGAGAGAAGATTCTGCCGCCAGATAGGAGATAGACAACAAAGAGCACAGTAGCCGTTGTCTGGAGGGAAGAAGAAAGCCACTATTCATGTGTATGGTTGAATGTGGATTGAACCTCCTGTCTTGGTTCAATTTGTCTGTCTGGTGAACAAATTGCAGCACTGGCAAGAGCAGGCCAAGCCAAGTTGAATGAAAATCGAGTACAAATTTTATTGAGAATATTTAAAAAAAGAAAAGAAAAAGGTAAATAGATATTGAGTTGTTTTTGAGAAAACAGAGTTGTTTTAAGAGGGTATTGAAGAAAACAATTGTTTTTTTTTAGAAGGAATTGAAAAAGAAATAGGAATTGAAAAAAGAAATTGTCTGGTGGAAGAGCATGGTTGTTTTTTGAAATTTTTATTTCTCAAAATTCTGAAGTAGAAGGGTTTGAACATAAATATTTGAATAGGGTTTGAAATATTTTTTTAAATTCTGGAAATTTAAAACAAGAAGAAAATAATATTTTGGAAATTTAAAACAAGAAAGGATTTTTCAAGATTGGAAACCAGAAATAAATCCTAGTTGAAAGGAGGAAAGTTAAAAAAAAAAAAAAAAAATCCCCTAGTTAGAAAGAAGGGAAAACAAAAAACCATAATAGAAAGAAATGAAAAAAATGATGAAAGTGAAGTTCAAGGTGGAGAAGTTCACCGGGAGGAACAATTTCGCATTGTGGAAACTGAAAGTTAGGGACTTGCTGGTGCAACAAGGGTTGCACAAAGCATTGGACGGGGTAAAGAAAAAACCTGCAAGCATGACAGATTCAGACTGGGAGGACTTGGATGCCCGAGCCCTCAGTACCATTAGGTGATGTTTGGCAGATGAAGTTCTATTTAATATTGTTGAAGAGAGAATAGCTGAAGGGTTGTGGGAAATACTAGAAACCTTGTATATGACTAAATCATTGACAAATAGAATTTATTTGAAAAGGCAATTGTACTGTCTTCGAATGAAGGAGGGTAAAAAAGCTGCAGAACATTTAAATGTTTTTAATACACTTATTTGTTGGTTGTCATATATGGAAGTTAAAATATAGGAAGAAGACAAGGCTATAACTTTTTTGTGTTCTCTGCCCGAGTCATGGGACCACTTCATAACTTCAATCAATTTGAGCACTGCTGATTCTTTGAAATTTGAATCAGTTGTGAGTGCTCTGTTATTTGAAGAAGTATGAAGGAAATATAGTATTGAGGCATCTGCACCATAAGCCATGGTAGCCAGAGTTCGGTCAAAGGATAGAGGGGAGAAAGCAAGGGGTTCTTCCAGATCAAAGTCAAAGGGTGGCAAGAAGAGTAAAGCCAAGTGTTGGTATTGCAAAAAAAATGGACACCTCAAGAAAGACTGTTGGAAATGAAAGGAGTTGGAAAACCAGAATAAGGAAGAAAATCAGGTTGATTCGGGTATGATTGATGAAGTTTTAACTGCTAAAGCCCTGCCTGTTTGTAATGTCTCTCAAGATGCTAAAAATTGGCTATTAGACTTAGGTGCTTCTCATCACATGAGTCTGCATAGAATTTGGTTACTTTCTATGAAGTTGTAAATGGTAGTTCTTTGTTTATGGGAAATAATGCATCTTGTCAGACTGTTGGGATGGGAAATGTAAAAATTAAAATGTATGATGATACAATTAAAACATTATCTGATGTTATGCATGTACCTGAAATAAAGAAAAAATTGATTTCCCTCGGAGTTTTGGATTTGAATGGGTATAAATTTACAGGTAAGAATAGAGTGCTAAAAGTCTCAAAAGGAGCCTTGGTTGTTATGAAGGCTGAAAAGGTCGGAATCTGTACAGACTCAAAGGAAGAACTCAAGTTAGTGAAGCAATGATTGCATCAGAAAAAGCAGAAGAAGTTTCTCGTCTATGGCATCAATGGTTGGGTCACATGAGCGAGAAAGGTTTTCAGGTACTGATGAATTGCAAGTTGCTTCCTAATTTGAAATCCTTGAAGTTGGATTTTTGTAAACATTGCGTGTATGTAAAAAAATGTAAACAAAGGTTCAAGATTGGTAATCATAATAGTAAACAAATTTTAGACTACATTCATTCTGATCTGTGGGGACTGTCTCCTACTGTGTCTTATGGAGGTGCATTATATTTATTAACATTTATTGATGATTTCTCCTGGAAATTTTGGGTCTATATGTTGAAAAAGAAAGCTGACGTATTAAATGTTTTTAAACAATTTAAAGCAATGGTGGAAAAGAAAACAGGAAAATCAATTAAATGTTTAAGAAATGACAATGGAAGTGAATTTAATTCTTTAGAATTTGAACAATTTTGTAAGGATGAAGGGATTGTTAGACATAAAACTACTATTTATACTCCTAAGCAAAATGGCTTTGCTGAACGGATGAATCAGACTCTTATGGAAAGAGCTAGAAGCATGATCAGCAATGCTAACCTGCCAAAGGAGTTGTGGGCAGAAGCAGTATCTACTGCTTGTTATTTAGTTAACATATCATCTTCGGTTGCCATAAACTGTAAAATTCCTGAAGAAGTTTGGTCAGGTTAGTCTTGTGATTATTCTTATTTGAAGATTTTTGGTTGTGATGCCTATGCTCTTATTCCTAGAAATCAGCATTCAAAGTTAGATCCAAAATCGAAATGTTGTGTCTTTGTTGGATATGATTATGCAGTGAAAGGATATAGGTTGTGGGATCCTTCTTCTCGAAAGATAGTCATTAGTAGAGATGTAACATTTGATGAATCTTCTCTTCTAAAATAAGATGTTGGAAAAGTTTAACAAGAACGAGTATCGACAAATCAACAGATTCAATTGGAGACTAAACCTTTTCCAAAAAGTTGAAAGGAAGGAGATACTTCTGATGAAAAAGGTGGAGAAGCAAAGGAAACTGGAGAAATTCCAAAACCAATTCAGTAACCAGTCACTCTAAGAAGGTCTACAAGGGAAAGAAAAACACCCAAAAGGTATGAAGATTCTGCTTCATCTTTTGCATTGATTACTGAATATGGGGAACCTTCTTGTTATCAGGAAGCAGTAGATAATGCAGATAGCGAGATTTGGAAAAATGCTATGGAATAATAAATGGATTCCTTAGCCAAGAATAATACCTGGGATCTTGTAGAACTTCCTGAAGGGAGAAGCGTCGGTGGGTGCAAATGGGTCTTCAAGTTGAAGAGAAAATTTGATGGAAGTATTGAGAGGTATAAGGCGAGGCTGGTTGCAAAAGGATATTCTCGGGTTGAAGGTATTGATTTTCATGATATTTTTTCACCAGTCATTAAACTTGTTTCTATTCGTACTGTGTTGGAACTAACTGCGTTACTTGACCTTGAGTTAGAACAGTTAGATGTTAAAACGAACTTTCTTCATGGTGATTTGGATGAAGAGATATATATGGATAAGCCAGAAGGTTTTGTACAAGGTTGCAACAAAAAATTAGTTTGCAAGCTTAGGAAATCATTGTATGGCCTAAGGCAATCGCCTAGGCAATGGTACAAGAAGTTTGACTCCTAAATGGTGAGCCATAATTTTATCAGAAGTGAGTATGATCATTGCGTATACTTCAAAATTTTCAATGGCATATTCATTATCTTGGTGTTGTATGTTGATGATATGCTTATTGCAAGCAAAAGCATGGAAGAAATCAATAGGTTAAAGGCTCAGATTTCTAGGACATTTGATATGAAGGATCTTAGAGCAGCAAAACATATTTTTGGCATGGATATACACAGAGATAGGAAGAATGGTAAGCTTTGTTTATCACAACAGAAGTATGTGGAGAGAGTACTTGAAAAGTTTGGTATGAACAATGTGAAACCTATTAATTATGGATTAGCTTCCCATTTTAAGCTTTCTTCATATTTTAGTCCTAGAACTAATGAAGAAAAGAAGTATATGTCTCGTCTACCATATGAAAATGCGGTAGGAAAATTAATGTATGCGATGGTGTCTACAAGACCTGAAATTTCACATGTAGTTGGAGTTGTCAGCAGGTTCATGGAAAATCCAGGAGAATAACATTGGCGAGTAGTGAATGTAATATCCCAAATCTGGAATGGCTAGCAATCCATGGATGGAAAATGCATTTTCCAGAAATGGAGGCAGCAGGATTTGATACCAAGACCTGGATCCTTTAGACCAATGTGTCTAAGACCAAAATCCAAGAGTTAGGACCAAAGAAATCCTTCTAAGGTGGTTAAACAGATCTACCACACTTAGATGTCCTCAGAAAATGCCCAATGAAGGGACTGCAACATGTACAAGAACAAGATATGGAAATACAACGTTATTCTTATAGCTGTAAACACATGAAGAGAGATATAACCAGTAAATATATGATATAGCAGCAAATGTATACAATGTGTGGAGGAATGAGTCACTCCAGCTAGGCAATGGAAGCCTCAATGAGACATATACATGACAATGGAAAACACTGCTACATGAAAGAGAGCCTTGGCTAAAATAACACAGTTCATAGGAGTTACTGCATAATACAAAGTGAAAATAGAATGATATGACAATGATAGCTCAAAGAAATGAGGGGGAGCAAGCTCTCAACCCCTGAAAAAACCAATACAACAATCCTTAGAAGGATTGGCTACAATATACATCAAAATGGCAAATCTGCAGAAATGCCGGAATTGCTGGGCAGCAGCTGCAACTCAATACGGGAAATACATGGAGATGGCTGAATAATATGTACAATCTGAAAGAAACCTCCTCCAATGGATCTCTCAATGAAAGGATGATCCCGACACTGAAGATCTTGCCCTCCAAGAAGCTGGTGCAACCTCTCACTGCAAATGTGCACTAAAATAACGCAGTCTTGAGGTTGGACTACACTGTCTATGATAGGAGATGCTTGGTCTGATGCCAAGATATGAAAATCAGCTAAGAAATCCCTCTCACTAACCTCCTGGAGGAATAGGAACTCCCTCCTCTGAAAGATGAGCTAAAGAGAAGTGTTGTGGAACCCTTCACTACAACACCCCAGCAACACTGCGTTATACTTGAGCATAAATAACGCAATACTTGAAGAATGGATTTGGACTTGAGCCAAGATGTGGAGAAGATGAAGTGCAATCCTTTAAGAGGCCTCTCAAGAGGGAGAGGAAATCCTAAATAGGAATCCCTCGTGCTAAGCAGCACTGCAACTCAGCTGAACAGCTGGAGACTACAAATTGTCTGAATAAACAAACATCAAATGATCCAAGATGTCTCACTATGGCTACCTCCTCCTCTTCTTATATAAGTGAATGCCTCTTTGCCATGGACCCCACACATTAGGGTTTCATCCACAAGGAATCTTTCTCCCTCCAAAATTGCATTGTCTTCTCATGCAAGCTACACCTCGTAGGCAGCGTTGTTGACTTGGTCAAACTTGACCTTGCCCTCATGCAAATTGCCCCTTTTCACACTGGAAGGTGAAAAATAAGCTGCTCCAATGATCCTTTTCACATTATGAAGGATCTTATTCCTACTCATGGGCATTTTACCCATTTTATTCACCTCCTAAGTGAAATTAGAAAAAATTAATATTCAAATTTGCTGCATGAAAATTTAGGAATATTACAGTCCTCCCCTCTCAAAGATTGCTTGTCCTCAAGCAAGTGCAAGGATAGACTAAGTTCCCTTCTCCTCTACCTGTAGCATCCCTGTATGATGATCTCCTCCAAGGAAAGTGATGCTATCTCATCAGTCAAGTCTCCACATTTCCCCTCCTTAGCATGTAAGTCAGCTATCAATCCATCATCATGTAAAGGTGAAATACTCAAGAGGATAGAAAAGGGATGTCTAGAGGTCCCCTTGAAGAATGGGATCTGAAATAAAATGGGAACTATCTTTCCCATATGGATCCTCCATATCCAAGCTATGATCCATGAAAAATGAGTCACCTTCCAACTAGGTAACTCCTAGAAACTGTCCTCCACCTTTGGCTCCGACAATGTAGGTGGGCTGAAATTCTGCACATGGTAGACTTTTTAGCCTACCCCACGCTGTCCATCTCTCCACTTATGATAAGTGTAGAGTGTTGGCTGACCATGGGATACAATAAGTTTGCCCTCAAGTGGAAAAATGAGGACTAGACCTCCAAATATCTCTCCCCCAGCACAGCTTGATCCTCAACTGCAATAGAGACTGATAAAATGAGTGGCTTTTCAACCACTTTCCTGCTGCTCCAATCTCCTCATAAGTATGGAGGAAATGAATAACGTAAGGTGTAAAATGAGTATGTCCTCCATAATATATCTCTTCCCCAGGTCCTCCTAGGGAATGCCCATTAATCATGCTTATGGCCTCAACTAGACCATGAAGCTCTAAAGAAAGAATGCTGCTCCTTGGAGCAACATCCTGCACTTGTATGGTTAAGGGACATACATCATATAAATAATCATGTGAACAACAATGAATACCCCTACCATATTTTCTGCTCATACCAAGGGAGTGGCTCATAAGTGAGTCTCCTGTCATCCTCGAAGAGAAAAGAGATGGTTGTGCTAACTCTGGCAAAGAGTGATGTCTCTCCCTCATCTCCATCTGTTCCATGCATCTACTCATATGTTGATATATCTCCTCCTCACAGCCCATCCAAAAATACCCCTCCATGATGGTGTGGTATGCTCTCATAGAACAAGTGGGACTGAAAAGGAAATCCTCCTAAGCTGCATGTAACAACTTCTCCTTGAGCTTGGAAGCTCTAGGAAAGAATATCCTACCATGATAAAAGATGACCCCATCTCTGACTGAATATCCCTCCTCATGAAACTGGTCATCCAAGATCATGCAAGTGAAAAGATCCTTGGAATACTCCACCAACAGTTGGGAGCTCCAATATGGATCTACCCTCCATAGTGACAGCGCTGATGATCTCTCATGAAGAGCATCTGTCATATGGTCATCCTCCTCTCTGACATCTCCTATGCCAAATATGCAAGTTGGAAGGATGTTATCCTTCCTCTGATGCTTCTGCCACAATGCAGAATCTGAAATGGAAGTGAGTGATGTTGATGTTGAGAGAATGCTCTCTCTCTCTCTCCTTGAGTCTACCGCAGAATCCCAGCGCTGTATCAAGCTCTCTCCAGGTTTCCACCCTCCTGAAATCAATGATTGGTGCTCCAACATGTGAAGCATCCATCCTCCTCTACTGATCCATTGGTCTCCCCGGAAAAATGTCTCCATGCAATGAGACATCCTCAACAAGAAATTACTGAATAGATAAATGGAGAAATCTCTCCATGCTTCCACTGCACAATCCAATCACCTCCTCAGGTGCATCAACCTCCATAGATGAATCGGGATGTGTACTCCTCATCTCATGATGTTGGGTCTTCTCCCTACCTTTCCCTTGTGTCTCTATGGTTTCACACCTCCTCAACAATGGCACAGATAGAACATGAGTTGTGCCTTGATCTCCACACATGAGATCCTGGGGAATCCCTTGAAAAGATGAAAACATCCCTCTATTTGGAGCAAGGGCTCCTCCTTCCTCTACATGAGGTGCTAGATCAACTCCAAATCTAACAGTTTTGTTGCCCTCAATCTTTGCAACATGTATGGGAAACTCCCCAATGATTGGATCCATTTTTGAAAAAGAGATCTCCATGCTCCTTTGCTTAAAGGTGTGAGATGAAAACCTTTCTTCCGGAAAAGTATGGTGCAAGTTTGCATGCAAGGGTTTTACTTGATTTTTCTGGTTTTGCTCCACCATATGTGTTTCATGAATCCTTCCATCAAATATTTTCGCTAATGCCTTAGTGAAACTAGCATAGGATGCAATGTTTATATTTCTCAAAGAAAAGGATTCAAAGATCCACCAGGCATAAGCCTTACCTCTCAAATGCAGCGCTGCAACTGTGATGGCTTCATCCTCTAGTATTTGGTGTTGCTGCAAGAAGGTCTCTAACTCCCCCACCCAAGCTTTGGCTGAACATGCAGGTGAACCCTCAAAGGTAGATAGTTGAAATCTATCCTGCTGCTCTTTCCCATTCACCTTCATCTTGAAAAACTTTGAAAAATTGAGATGATCTCTAAATTTATGAGTTTGAGATTCATAATCCCTCAAGAAATAACTAAGGGTTTCCCTCCTAGCAACCTCTTCTTCTCTTTCCATCTCAAGTCTGGTAATCCTAAGCATGTGACTGCGCTATGTAGGCAAGTGTGTAGCTGCTTGCTCACACTCTTCCTTCCTAGAGTTTGCTTTGGATTCAAAATCTCTTGGGGATTATTCATGCATCATATGTACATATTTAGGAAGAAGCCTTGTGAGCTTATCCCCTTTTTCTTCTCCAAAAGATGGAGTCTTCTTCCTGCTTATTTCTTTGTCTCCTTGATGAGAATAGGAAGTGCAGGGTTCTTCCTCTTCTTTCTGCTTATCCTCCTTGGGGAGGCTCTTCTTTGTTATGAAAATAGATGAGATCAAGCTCATCTTCTTCATCATCTTCTTATTCTTCTTTCTTGGGCTTGAAGGCCACAGGCTGAGCCAAGAAAGGTGATCCGATACCACTATAATATCCAAAATATGGAATGGCTAACAATCCATGGCTAGAAAACGCATTTTCCAAAAATTGAGGTAGCAGGATTTGATACCAAGACCTGGATCCTTTAGACCAATGTGTCTAAGACCAAAATCCAAGAGTTGGGACCAAAGAAATCCTTATAAGGTGGTTAAACATATCTACCACACTTAGATGTCCTCAGAAAATGCCTAATGAAGGGATTGCAACATGTACACGAACAAGATATGGAAAGAAAACGTTATTCTTATAGTTGAAAACACATGAAGAGAGATATAGCCAATAAATATATGATATAGCAACAAATGTATACAATGTGTGGAGGAATGAGTCACTCCAGCTAGGTAATGGAAGCCTCAATGAGACATATACATGACAATGGAAAACATTGCTACATGAAAGAGAGCCATGGCTAAAATAACGCAGTTCATAGGAGTTACTGCATAATACAAAGTGAAAATAGAATGATATGACAATTATAGCTCAAATAAATGAGGGGGAGCAAGCTCTCAACCCATGAAAACAACAATACAACAATCCTGAGAAGGATTGGCTAAAATATACATCAAAATGGAAAATTTGCAGAAATGCCAGAGTTGCTGGGTAGCAGCTGCAACTCAATACGAGAAATACATGGAAATGGATGAATAATATGTACAATCTGAAAGAAACCTCCTCCAATGGATATCTCAATGCAAGGCTGATCCTGGAACCGAAGATCTTTCCCTCCAAGAAGCTGGTGCAACCTCTCACTGCAAATGTGCACTGAAATAACGCAGTCTTGAGGTTGGACTGTGCTGTCTATGATAGGAGATGCTTGGCCTGATGCCAAGATATGAAAATCAACTCAAAAATCCATCTCAATAACCTCCCGGAGGAATAGGAACTCCCTCCTCTGAAAGATGAGCCAAAGAGAAGTGTTGTGGAACCCTCCACTACAACACCCCAGCAACACTGCGTTATACTTGAGCAGAAATAATGCAGTACCTGAAGAATGGCTTTGGCCTTGAGCCAAGATGTGGAGAAGATGAAGTGAAATCCTTCAAGAGGCCTCTCAAGAAGGAGAGGAAATCCTAAACAGGAATCCCTCGTGCTAAGCAACACTGCAACTCAGCTGAACAACTGGAGACTACAAATTGTCTGAATAGACAAACATCAAATGATCTAAGATGTCTCACTATGGCTGCCTCCTCCTCTTCTTATACAAGTGAATGCCTCTTTGCCATGGACCCCACACATTAGAGTTTCATCCACAAGGAATCTTTCTCCCTCCAAAACTGCATTGTCTTCTCATGCAAGCTACACCTCTTAGGCAGCATTGTCGACTTGGTCAAACTTGACCTTGCCCTCATGCAAACTGCCCCTTTTCACACTGGAAGGTGGAAAATAAGCTGCTCCAATGATCCTTTTCACATTATGAAGGATCTTATTCCTACTCATGGGCCTTTTACCCATTTTATTCACCTCCTAAGTGAAATTAGCAAAAATTAATATTCAAATTTGCTGCATGCAAATTTAGGAATATTACAGTGAAATAGGTGCTTCGATATTTGAGAGGCACAAGTGACCATTGAATCAGATTTGATGGTCATGAAGGTTTAGTCTGCGAATACGTGGATGTTGATTATGCAGGTTATTTGACAAAAGGAGGTCTACTACAGGTTATGTTTTTACTCTTGCAGGTGGAGCAATCAGCTGGATGTCAAAGCTTCAAGAGACAGTTGCTTTGTCCACTACTGAAGAAAGTATATAGCTGCTTCAGATGCCTGTAAAGAGCTAATTTGGTTAAAAGGTCTACTTGATGAGATTGGAAGGATGCAGGAGAAAGTGAATGTTTTCTATGACAATTAGAGTGTTATTCATTTGGCTACAAATCCAGCCTATCACAACAAGACCAATCACATCGATGTAAGGTATCACTTTGTGAGACATGTAATCGAAGGTAGCAAAGTAGTTCTCAAGAAGGTTCGTACACAGGAAAATCATGTAGATATATTCACGAAGCTAGTTACAGTAGAGAAGTTGAGATGGTGTCTCGCTTCTCTTGGCTTGCAGAAGAGATGATGAATGGGCACGGGCAAGGGATTAGGAAAATTGTTGTCAAGGTGGAGTTTGAAATATGACAACAAATGTAATTAATGTAATTTTGGGCAAATTTACTTATTACCTATTAGTTGGTTGTATAACGAAATGAAGTTAGAATAACGAAATAGCCCAAGTTAAATTGGATGGACTGAGAGGCTTATAAGAAGTAGATAATCATTCTTGATTAATAGAGTTTCCAATCCCTTGTCTCGTGGAGGTTTCCTTGACACTCTGTCAAGGTTTTACCACGTAAATACCTATGTTTATCTTTGGTGTATTTTACATTCATTTTTTCGTTCAGTTTCAGTTTCTTCTTGTTTAATGATTTCCCAGTACAATATAATATTGATAGAGGTTATGAATTGAAATCCACCTATGGATCTACACCCCTATCAATGCAAATCCTGTAATAAACCCACTAAATAAGAAATATGTGTAGTGAATCAATTCGACTCAATCGAATACCTTTTACTCTTGTTACTCTTAATTTAAAATCATTGAATAAAATAATTTATCTGCATTTCTCTACCATATCATTTCATGGCTATGACGATTGAGCTATAGGCTTTACTTGGTCGACATTACTGACCCTTATTAGGAGCACAAAAACTGATAGTCTACTTATCAACATTTCTTTTGGACAATTCGAGTAGCATTTCATCTAGTCGACCCGATCTATGGAGTTATTAGTGAATGTATCGATCGAGTGGTGGCTGTGGAGAAATATGGTAGGAATTAATGTCATGACTATGGAGTTGACCTCGAATTTTAAGTTGATAATAAAGTTTATTCATTCAGTCGATGTATATGCTACAAATTGTATACATTCTTCTCGACTTTGAGAAGGCTCGACTTGTTTTTCAGGGAACGACTGATGCTTGAGCAATCAACTATAGGGACAAATATCTTGTAATGTGAAAATTTGATGACGATGGCCAATTGAAGTTTTATGGAATTGCATTTACTTTAATATTTGGACGAAGGTAAAAAAATGGAAGTACAACAAATTTTTGGAGTCAACCGAATATTTTTATGGTCTATGGTTGATGTATACATGTGAACAACCAGATGAATGACCGACTTACTCTAAATTAGTGAAGTATTCGACTAGTTCATTTCATTTGGTAGGGTCAAAACCCTAAAAGTTCAATTGTAGTCGAATCACCAATTGGTGCTATATAATGGCTTGTTGATAACGAGATGCATGCCTTTTGAATCTATTTGGATAGTAGCACAATACTTTAAGAATATATTTGTAATTTAATAATGATGAATTTGACTAGATGACATTGATCTCGATGAGTCTGCAAGCACTAAATAGAAAACAATGGAGAAAATGTGGTTGATAAACAAGTATATCAACTATATTTGTTGATAATCATTTTTGTTTGGGGAGCTCCACATGCATCATTTAGATGATCGAATTAAAGGAGCAAGCAAGAGCATTTTGTTGGGTTCTCGAATTTATGCAAACTATATTTTATGAAGATTATCATGTGTCTATTTGAGTTTGTATATATTTTTATTTTATGAAGAATTGTTAGTTTAGTTTTCGATTGTGTCTTTCAGTCAGTGATTAGAATTAAAACTCAAGGGAAGGTGAAATGGGAGTCTCTTTCGAGGTAGGCGATATTCTCCACCTTGTAATCAAAATCAATGCTTGTTGATGAGATCAACCTCTGCTGACACCAATTGTAAAAGCCTGACAGATAATTAATTTTAGTGTGTCTAGTGGTAGATTTGCCTTGAAAAAAATAAAAATAAGAATAAAAATAAAACTACAGACTCAACCAACAATATGTAAAGTTAATCTTTTATCCATTCAATTTCATCTGCATATCAAGGAAATCAAATTAGAGCAGCAAGACATTGATTTTCTAGAACAATTAATAAAGCATCTAAGCGACAACATGTTTTCCACAAATGTATTTGTAGAAGAAAAATAGAAAACCATACAAGAACTCACAAAAGCATTGAATGATGATGACATCAAAAGGATCTAAGGATTAAGCCCATTGATATACATTTCAAAATGGATCTTGGGCCGTGGCAGAGGAAAAATTTAGGATGGTTGATTTGAAAAAAGACCACTTATATTTTGTTGAATGAAGGAACTATCAAGAATGATAGTCCCATGCTGGAATCGTCCGTAAAGAGAGTGAAAGAGGACACCCTTGGAATCGATAGGAGCTACCGACAGTTCTTGGTTGGAGTAGCAGTTTAGGGGATTGAGAAGACTATAGATGGTGTGAATAGTGGAAATCTGAACAAAGTGACCACCACTCAATGAGTAGTCACAATAAACGTTGTATACGTGCATCTTCCTATCCAGCTAACAACTGTTGCAACTAAGTTACCTATTTAGACCGCTATGCATGGTTGATGCATAGTAAGGATATTTCTGCATAAAGAAGTGGTTCAAGACATCTTGCATCCTTTCTTAGGACGAGAAATCCATTAAAGGTGGGGAAGATGTTGCAAGGGTCTCTTTAGACCTATAATTGTCATCATAATCATGTATGTGTAAATGTTAGTAGCTATCCGTAAATGTGAATGAAGGGTGGTTGTGAGCTGGTACAACCGCTCTAACTATTTAATCATGTAAAAATACACCTAAAACTTAATAGAATGTTGGATCGAAGTTCCTTTCCCAATTATTCTTTGTCTTGTGTATTCTCATACAAGTGTGTTCTTGTTGTGCTTCAATTATGTATGAAGACTATTTGACTATTCTAATGCTAGAATTACAACAATATGTAAGGTGAAAGATGAATATTTAATATAGCGACACAAGTTTCTAAGCTACATATAGGGGAAAAACACTGCAAATGGTGTCTAGTGTTATAACACACTGAATTACACTGGGAGGGTGCATTGCAGTGAATTTGCTCAGGAAAAAAGGAAATCCTGACCAAAACAGAGACTAATATTAGTTGTACTAGCATGCAGACACATAAATTATAGGAATCCAACACTGACAAGACCAAAGACTTCAGGGTGTAGGAGATAAAAGGAAAATTGGGAGGCTATGTTCTCCCCAGCGGAGTCGCCAATTCTGTTGTAGAGATTTAAGTTTGGTTGGGTAGACTAAAAAACCCTCTCAAGTTTTCCTGGAAACCTAAGACAAATATATTAAGGGATCTACCAAGCTATGGTATGAATCATTCAAAAATGTACTAGATAAGCTATAATTGACAAAGAGAAGATAAAGGAGTTACCTACTAATCCTTTTGGGTAGATATGTTGGAGCAGAGCATGGTTGAGAAGCTATACCAACCAACTCCAAAGATCAATCATGCACACAAAACAGAACAAAGATAACCTTGATAACATATAGGCTTTAATCAGTTCAAAACATCAATAAATGAGCAATAATGCATTGTTTAACATGTAAACATTAGACCATCTTCCAAGTTATCATTAAATGAACACAAGATTCATGAATGATATAAAATAATATAGAAGAAACAATACTAGATCTATATATTTAGTAAATGAAGGAATTTTACAACCATAAGTCGTTGTAGCATGACCTCCTCCAGCTCCTAGATCTTCAAGCTCTCTCTCTCTAAAAAATGAATATATTGACAGCTTAACAGTACATGAATTTTGATCCCAATCTCAATGGCCTAGCCTCCAATATATATGCAAGGGGACACTGAAAAGACTACCAATTCTTCCTTTAGTTCACTTTGGGAAAAAAACCATAGGGTGGAAGTTGTTTCCTCTGTTTTATTTCTTTCTCACACTTTAGTATGCTTTCTTATGATAAGAAACATCTATGGATGATATTGAGGTGATATTTTTCCTCATTTTAAGAGTTCACTTGAGTGGATAATGGAATCACAGTGAGTCAACTCATGATTTTTGCATGTGGCTATATGAAAGTCTGGTAATGCGGGCTCCCTGAAGACACAGTGTGTTAACCTCTAGGGTAACGTAGGTTACTGGTTTATGGCCAACGTTATAATGTTCTGATTAGTATATCAAGGTGCATTATAGTCTCAAATGGTTTGAAATAGGGGCGTATTCTAGTCAAAATGATGATCTTCACCTCTAAGCTAATGAGGAGATATTTTCCTGCATAAAAATCAACCAATAAGTAATTTAGACAATATGAGGCAGAGAATAAAATTATTCTGAGGCAGACTAAGGATAAATCGAAGGAAAAGTTTTTGGGCATAGAAGGATATCGAAATTCAGCCCTAGCATTGATTATAACATAATGTTGAATTGCACAAATAGGAATAGACCTATGTGACCCTTGTTTTAGGCTAAGGTGGTAGGTGCCACGTAGGCTAGGTAAGGCTATGTGGATGCCACATGGGATGTTTATGGGACGTGGCAAAGATGTTGATGTGACATGTACTGGCAAGAAAAAAAAAACCCTTGGGATTTCCAAAAGTAGCAATTTGAGTGACATTTGGTATTGTAAGGGGATTCCATGTGGAAGGGTGACATCACCCTGACGTTAGCATGATGTCAGAGAGATGTCGAGGAGATGGGTGTTGAGGAGCTGGATGGCATGGATGTCAGGTGGCACTATGAGTCATACCACATCATCTTAGGGTCACACCTAGCAAATGATCTTTGATGGATTTCTTCGCATATGGCCATAGTTGATTTAAAGTGTGATGCCAAAGTTGCATCCATTTCACCTTTTGTCTAGTATCAAGTTATTTGTGGTGTTTCCAAGATAAGGGTACAGAGTAACAAAAATGCTAGATGTGTAATTCCCCTTGTAACTTGACTTAAATATTTACTTTTTTACGTGGAAGCTTGGAATCGAGAAAAACTAAAGGTGTGGCACAATGATGTGGTGGGAGCCACATTGGACCACAAGGGATGTGGTAGTTTCATATGGACACTCAAGGTACCATGTGGTCATACTTGAAATTGTGGAAATGGTTATGGGGCCAAATTGAAAATGGGCATAACATTCAATCTAGAGCTCATATTGAGGTAAAAGTTATATCGCCAAAATGCTTTTCACAATATGGATGTGATGGTGTTATCCAAAGCGAGTTTCACACACTTTGGGTGTGAAATAATTTTGCAACCCCATTTTCCATAATGATACCATGGAGGTTGGGTCAGTTAAAATTAACACCTCCCATTTATCCTGGACTAATCCAAGGGGGTGGGAGGGAGTGTTACATTGATTAATTTTTTTCTCAAAATTTCTTGATATTAACATAATATTCATAGTTGTATATTTATTTTTTAAGATTATTATTTTAGTATCATGCCTGAAATAAGATAGGCACAATACCAAACATAGCTTATTTATTCTTTGTATGTGGAGGTTCACTTGAGATTCTATATCTCAAATTTCTTTAACATGTATGCTAAGTTTTTAAACATGCTTTAAATATTTGTTTAGAGAAAGATGGAAACCATATTTAACATATTAATAATGTTCCATCCTCAAACTAATGAGTAACTAATTAGAAGATTGATTAAATTGTATATATGTGCAATCATCAACATTAGTGAATATGAATATGAGATGACAATCTTCAATGCATTCAACACAGATAAATGAATCTTAATGTGGCTCTATTGGTCTCAACTCATTCAAGGTTCACTTAGGTTTTCAATCAATAATGCTAATTAATCTAACTCGTCACGCACATGTCACACTAAATGATAAAGTTTTCAATCAATGTGAAACTAAACTAACAAGGTTAATAAGTTCCTTGAATACATTAAAAATATTAAAAATAAAATGTTGAGAGTAGATTAGACAGATGCCAAAACAATATTTGACGCTAATATAAACACTATATTCCTCACAACTTCTTGGTTAGTAACCAATGCTAGCTTCATATCGAGAAAAAAAATTTCAAAGGACCACCTAATAAGTTCAACTTTTGTGTTGTGGGCCATATACCATCATCAAATAAGTTAGTGAGAATATAGTATTTAGACATACCAACTTAGTTTGGTTTGCATTTGATGTTCAATGTGGATCTACTATGTCCATGTGATGCACTTTTGTTAGAAAAATGGACTATAAAAAGTTGGGTTCACATTTGGTGTTCACTGTAGATCTAATATGTATATGTGATGCACTTTTGCTAGAACAATAAGCTATAAAACTAGAGCAATGTACAGATATTGATCCAAAAATTAACTTAGCAAAGAAAATATAAATACCTTGGAATGACAACCAAACATACTTGTAATAAGGTGATTACAATGTTCACAATTATTTAAATTAGATGATACACTTCCTAATAAAAATGTTTCACCTTGAAGAAATTTCATTAGAACTTTCCTAATTACAAGATGAGACAAACTATCAAGAAATGAGGACTATCACCCATGGGTGTCACTAATATAAATGCCAACTAGAATGTTATCTTAAGTGCAATCTTCATAATATGTTTTTGGTTGTTGTGAAGATAAATATTTGGTGTTCAATGTAGATCTACTATGTATATGTGATGCAATTTTGTTAGAACAATAGACTATAAAACTAGAGCAATTTGTAGATATTGATCCCAAATTTTAACACATTAATAAAGAAAAGATAAGACCTTAGAATGAAAACCAAAGATACATGTAATAAAGAGATTCCACTGTTCACAATTATTAAAATTAGATGATATGTTTCCTAATAAAAATGTTTCACTATTAAAATTAGATGATAGGTTTCCTAATAACAATGTTTCACTCTTTAAAAAAAATCATTAGAACTTTCCTAATTAAAACAAACTATCAAAAAAAAAATGAGAACTATCACCTAGGGGTGTTACTGATATAAATACCAACTAGATTTTTATATTAAGTGAAAGCTTCATAATATGTTTTGGTGTTGCGAAGATAAATATTGAGTAAATTATTATAATTTACTCGATACTTTCTCTTACCCACTATTAGTCAAGTAACATATTTGATGGGACCTAACTTGAGTTTGAAAGCACAAGTGGATATAGCTGCACCTTGTGCCAAGTATATTCTAGAAACTCTCGTGCCAATAGTTTAACATCATCAACTTAGTTCAATCTCCTATCAATATCTAAAAATTTGTGTGTTGATACCATAGAGAAACAAGGAGTTGCGAAGAAGAAAGTCCCTGCCACTAATGTGTTGAGAGTTGACATGTTGGTTTTAGTCTAGCCTTTTATTGAATGAAACTTTAACATATCCTTAGTGTAACCATGAGCAACTGAATTGTTAACTGACAACTCTCATTTAAGTGTACCTTCCTGTTGGTTGAAGCTCTTCCCAAAATATTCAGTTCAATGCGGGAAGCTAAAGTCAATAAAAAATTTCAGGCCTTTGGCTAGTCATTTGCAGAGCTTTGTTAGCTTTACCGTGGGCTCCTGTGGACAATTCCTCCAGATTTTGATTTTTCTAACTTGTTTTCAACTAAATTTAGTGAAGATAATACAGGTTTACACTTCAATCAAGGTGATACAAATTCACTAAGTTTTATTTAGTTTTAGGTATTTTTTGTCTTTATTTGTACGAAGGATTCAAGGGAGTGATGTAGTTTTTTTGCAAACAAACATTAAAGATAAACATAAACTGATGTGATAATATATCTTCAATTATAGAAAAATAATGAAGTTGTGAAAAATCACACAGGTGTTTTTGTTTCATTTAGCTTGCCTGTTTCAATTTCTGCATTTTACAATGAAAATTGGATACCTTACCGTAAGCGGGTCAGGTCCATACAATAATCGACTAATCTAGGTCAGGTCAGGCCATGCATAATCTAGGTAAGGTCTGCCCGCAACACTTAAGTCATGCCAATCGAATCGACTTCCTTCTCGTTAATGAACATAGCGGGAGCGTTTAGGAACGGAACACTCATACTAGACAACAGATTTGCCAAAGACATGTATAACATGCATGTAATACACATATAACATGCATTTAATGGTTATTGACATTAATTTTTTTTCAAGAATCTGTGTGTTCATAGTATTTGTTAAAATAGCTAATTAAGTCCTTCATGAATAGTTTGTTATATTTAGAGAATTAGTTAACTAAGCATTGAGTCAATGAGTTAAGTGATAGTTGAATTTAGTGTGTGGTTGTATGTCAAGTTATATTAGGCGAGTTCGTAGTTAAACTAAGTTGTTTCTTAAAATGAGGAAGGGCTGGTTTGCGGCGGCAGTCGACGCAGTTGGGCAGTCGGGAGGTCTTATATCAATATGGAACCCTGAATTTGCCACGTTCCGTGCTTATAAATTCTTTGGCGGAATATTATTAACAGGTCATCTCAGGGGGTATGTGGAGAATGTCAACATCATTAATATATATGCACCTTTCGTTAACAGATTCGCCTTTTGGCAACGCATGTTTACATCTGGCATTTTCAGTTTACAAAACATGATTATCATGGGGGATTTCAACTTCACAATGCGGGCTGACGAAATATGGGGAATATCAGCGTGCAGGGACCCATTATCAGTTTTTCTCAGCGAGGGTTTTCTTGACCTGCACATGGTGGACATTCGACCGATTCCACTTCTTCCGACGTGGACAAATAGGAGGGCTAATGATGAATTCATAGGAAAAATACTGGATCGGGCGCTGATACACAGTGACCTCATTGACAGCTGGGGTATGCCGCGATCTGAAATCATAGTATCTGAGATTTTTGATCACATGCCGATCAAACTAACATGGCGATGCCGTGATCACAGTAGAGGTCGTCCATTTAAATTCAACAGGATTTGGCTCGAGGACGAGGAATACACAGGATTGGTTTCTTCTCTGTGGTCGCAACCGGTAGATGATCCGAGTCTCAAGGACTGGGAACTTTTTCATTTTAAACTACAAAAGATTAAGACTGCCACGAAGGACTGGGAGATCCGGAAGAAGGCTGCACTTAAGAAAGAATTGCAAGGAATCTCTAAGCAGATGGCAGACTTATATAATACCATATCGACCACAAATCTTGATGAATCAGACATACGCTTACTGAAGGACCTGGGCGACAGGAGAAAGAATATATTGCGGATCGAGGAGGTGACATGGAAACTAAGGAGCAGGATCACATGGCTCAAAGAGGGTGATCTTAACACACGTTATTTCCATAAAACCGCAAGTGCAAGGAGGAACAGGAACGCCATATGGCGTATTAAAAAGGACGATGGCAGTTTTGCAGTCTCCAATACTGAGATACAAAATGAAGCTTATTCATATTTTTCTAAGTTTTATAGGGCGGACCCTATGATTTCTGTGGATAACCAGGCCTGGGTCTTGGATCATTGCTGCAGATTCTTTGACAATGAGGATATATCAGTTATTGATGAATGTATAAGCAGGAATGAAGTATTGATGGTTCTGAAATCATTCAATAAGGACAAATGCCCGGGACCGGACGGGTGGATTGCAGAATTCTTCATATTCTTCTTTGATATGCTGGGCACAGAGCTGACGGCTATGATGGAGCTATTCCGCATCCAAGGAATTATGCCAGCAAACTTGAATTCTACCTTCATTGCGCTGATCCCAAAGGTTGCCGACCCACAATCTTTCACAGAGTTCAGGCCAATTGCTCTATGTAATCTAATATACAAGATTACCTCGAAGATCATTGCTAACAGAATCAAGACAGTATTATCTAATCATATCTCTGCTGCGCAATATGGATTTCTAAAAGACCGGTCTATACATGACGCTATTGCTATAGCACAAGAGGTGATGCACTCCATGCATTCGGGGAAAAAGGAAGCATTGATTATGAAGGTTGATCTACATAAGGCATATGACTCGATCGACTGGTCATTTATCAGGATACTTCTATACAAGGTTGGCCTTCCTGTGCGAATCATCCGATGGGTGATGTCCTGTGTCTCTAACATTAGCTATGCAGTCTTGGTAAATGGCAAGCCCACAAAATTTTTTAAGGCAGGAAGGGGATTGAGACAGGGATGTGCTCTGTCTCCACTATTATTTATCCTGGTTATGGATGGTTTCAGCCGGATCATGCAATCATCTAAAGAGAAGGGTTACATCAAGGGCTACACATTTTCAAACTCTGTCTCTACAACTCATTCCCTATTTGTTGATGATTTACTTATATTTGGACAGTTGATTAGAAATCACTGGTTTTTTATTCATATCTGCTTTAATCGTTTTTATTCAGCTACAGGACTGGCTATAAATTGCAGCAAGTCCATTCTCATATATGATCATGGGGACATTTAGGAGATCAGATTTATTGCTGAATTTCTAGGAGTGGAGATTCGACTGGCTGCTGAGGGTTTCAAATATCTGGGCTATTACATTAAACCATCTGGTTACCGGAATAATGACTGGAATTGGATAATGGACAGATTCAGGGATAAGATTCACACATGGTCACACCGGTGGCTGACCAAGGGAGGTCGACTCATCATGATCCAATCAGTGTTGACACAGATGTTGGTGTACTGGGGACATCTACTTTTCATTCCTGCTGGAATCATTGGCAAGATAAATGGTATTATTACACATTTTCTGTGGGGTGGGACAGAAAACAACAAGAAATTTGCATTATGCAGGTTATCGGCCATTTGCAAACCCAAAGACATGGAAGGCTGGGGCATATTAGACGCCCGTGAGTTCAACAAGGCGCTCCTAATGAAGTCTTTTTGGAGAGCCATTAAAAGACAGGGCATATGGTTTGATATTAACAGAGCTAAATATTATCATGGCGATATCTTACATCAGATATCATGTGGAAATCTTCCTTTCCCACGAAAATTATCCTGCATCTGGAGTAGTTATAAAAAGATCATGGCACAGATGGCATCTAGACTGGTATGGCAATTTCGGGAGGGGAGCTGCATACCAATTGGGGCGACAAACGTTCATCTCATGCCGGCTCAATGTCGTCCTACGCCTCGCCTACTACACGCATTGACTCAAAGGGGGATAATATATTATTATCAAATTATATATCAGTGGTCACATAATGCCCCGATATTCAAGGATGCCATACAAATCGGTTTAACAGATGAATTGGCACATGAGTGGGATCTATTTCGGATTCAATTGCGAAGTGCGGGATTCTGTTATGCTGTTGGCGGTGACAACATGATATGGAATGGCCCGATGATGAATAATATGATTGTCGTCAAGGATGCATACCGGTACAATATCTCATATTCACATCAGATTTATGCCTCCAAAGTGTTCTTCCCATATTGGCACAGGAATATTCCCATGAAGATTATAATATTTGGCTGGTTGATTTGGAAAGGAAAGGTGCTGACATGGGAAAACTTAATAAAGAGGGGATTCATGGGTCTCAGCATCTGTGTCTTATGTTGCACTGAGGAAGAATCATCCTCACACCTTTTCTTGACATGCCCTGTAACTACAAGTCTTTGGAGGCTATTTGGGGATCACTATATAAACCCTGCATGGAGGCCAACTGACTTTATGTCAGTAGCTCAGGAGTGGGATAAGATCAATTGAAAATATCGATCACTACCTTTCTATCTCACATGGGAGATTTGGCTGGCCAGGAACCGGAAAATATTTGAAGATCGGCCTTTTCATATTCAACAGACTTTTTCAGTGATTAAGGAATGGATGGATGATCGCACTATGACTATGCCATGTCTACCTGACTATTTAGCTCGTATTCGACCCCATCAAATCAGTATCCCGGCCATCTATTTCGATGGGGCATCTGAGGATGGAATGACCGGGTGTGGGGCATGGATCAAATTATCCGGTTCAGAGCAGTATAACATATGTTGGTGTGGGGGACCTGGGACTAATAATAAGGCAGAGATTATGGCATTGTGGGGGGGGCTCCTCATCGCACATGAATTGCAAATACAGGGTGCCTGCATATATGGTGATTCTCAGCTCATCATCAACTGGATTACCAACAAGTGTCTTATGATGTCTCCGCATCTACAGGGTTGGGTTGAGAGGACACAGAGTTTATGGCATAGATTAGGCTGTCCTCCCATCAATCATATATACCGTGAAAGTAATACCAGGGCAGATAAGTTATCTAAAAGGGGCCTGAGAGCAGAATTTGGCATAATGGAGGTGTCTCATCTAAACGAGGGTCGACTTATTGGGGCATATTCTTTCCCCATCACATAAGTTGGTTGACATTTTGCACCTTTTTGTTTCTAGGCTATATATAAGCCATAGGGGGATCATGGGGTTTTTGGAATTCACACAGGCATATATACCCAATTTTGAAAGCTACAATGACCGTGTCTCATTGAGCGACTATCACCTGCATGTTCATGGATTAGGATGGCAATGGACAGTACAAAACACCAGGCAGACCAGGAACATACAATCACAATTCTACTGTATCTATTTAAGGTTCATCTCATCTAAAAAATGAACACATCAAGCGAGCCTGCACAAAGTATCAAGCGAGCCTGTTATATGACAAGCGAGCGTGAAGGGGACATCAGGTATACATATGTCTATCATATATATCCATATACAATCTACAGGAAATAGTCAAAGATCAGAACAGGACCTCTAATGCATAACTGTAGATGAGGTGGATCGGGCTAAATGAGAAGCACTGACAAAGATTATTACATCTCACAACACTGGTCTCCCTACTATGACATACATATATCTGCATTATCACTAGTAGATGGACGCCCGGATCCTGTATATCGGCATATTCTGAATAGTTAACCAATGTTCATAGGTTGCTAATATCATTATGGGATGGAACGTTGTTTCCAGATATGGTTGATGGCCTACTTTCCAGGCTCATTTTCTCTATTAATGAGCAGTTGTAAATGGGTCAATATTGTTGGAATCTCACTGCTTTCTCATCACAGCTGAGATCATAGATGATTATGTACTGTTTTATATATTAATATAAATCAGCGTATTTTTTTCCTCTGAAAAAAAAGAGTTCGTAGTTAAACTAGTCAAAAAAAAGTTCAAATACCCTTCACCTGGTCCATTGTAATTGATTCAAATTTGTGTGATCAATAAAAAATTCTCAAGCAACTCATGTGTTATGTTTGAAATATTTTTGTTTTACTCCTATGTCTTTCCAACAAACTGGTATCAAAATAAGATTACAAAAAGCGAATGAGAAAGAATCAGCAACAATCAGTGTGTGAGAAGATAAATATTTTTTTCTGTGTTGTTTGATGTTATAAAATTGGTGGGCAGCAGTTGCTGCGTTACATGTGGTGAAGTTACTAGGTATTTACATCAAGCAAGTTTGTTCCCCGTTGAAAGCGTTGAAAAACAATATTTCCCAGTTCATCGACCCATAAATGCGTCGAGGCAGGAAATGCCCACCGTCGGATAATGCACTGCTTTAATATAACAGTGAGCATTTCTTGCCTCGGCCCATTTATGAGCCGATGGACTGGGAAATAAGCCTCGCCAAAAGCATTAGTTCTCTAATGCGGGATTGTCCCGTCAAAAATAGTGTTAGCATGTAGTCGTCAACCAATCATGTTACTTTGATTTGTATGGTGGAAAAGTTGTTTCAAATTGCCAAGTGCTTTTTAATCCCAAAGTTGACATTAGTACACAGGTCAAGACTCAACAATCCTACAAAAGCGTATTTGTTTAAAAAAAACCGAAGTCAACAAGTCATGTTACTTTGATTTGTAGGGTGGACAAGTTGTTTCAAATTCCAAAGTGCTTTTTAATCACATAGTTGACTTTGAGAACAATAGTACACAGGTCAACAATCCTACATAAGCGTATTAAAAAAAAAAATGAAGTCAACAAGTCATGTTACCTTGATTTGTATGGTGTAAAAGTTGTTTCAAATTCCAAAGTGCTTTATAAATCCAAAGTTGACTTTGATTTAATGGGTGGAGTGGTTTCAAATTTTATTAAAAGCTTTCAAAAAGGATTTTGAAAAGATTTTCTAATAGCTTTTTATTTTTTTGAAAAGTAAATATATTATATTAGGTTTTTTTCTTTTTATTTTTTGGGTTTGAAAATGATTTATTATAAAAGATAATTATGAGGGAAGAATTTTTTTTTGAAGAAAGATGGCTTTCTCAAATTTTAAATCTTAGTTCTAGTCGTTCACAGGGAAAAATTATGATGTGTGGGCCATTAAGATGGAGACCACATTGAAGGTGTATGATGTTTGGGATCATGTCCAGTTTGGGTTTTTCAGAACCTAAGAGTGAAGCAGAAGAACAAGCTCTCCCCATTGAAAGCGTTAGGGAACTAACATGAGATTGGCTTGTTGAGAATAGTGTTAGCACGTAGTCGTTAGCATACACAGCCATGAAGAGAGCATTATGATGGCTCCTATCTCTACAAACACAAGTGTTGGTGCAAATGAACAACAATCGTTCTTTTAAGTCACGCAGTCTGCAAAAACACAGTTTAGAGATCACTTCATAACTCCTCAACAAGGATATTTTTACATAATCGTTGTTGAGTTACCAAATAGAACTGTTTCTGCACAAAACCCAGATGGCAGAATTTCGAATTTCATCTTCTTTTGATCAGAAATTGAGCCGTAAGTCAGATGACGGTTTTCTCCAACGAAAATTCATTCTTCTCTAGGCTTGACACAAAATGCTCTGTATTCTCAAATTTGTAAAGAAAATGACTCCTTCCAATACAAAAATTTAATGCAAGTTGTGATTAAAATATTAACTATGATATGGTTCTCATTCAAATGTAAAGAGTAGAGGGAATACAGTGCACAAATTCCTCATTCAACATAGTAATTTAAAAACCAAATCAATTTCAATCCTCAAATATTTATATTGTTGTTAACAACCTCACAAATGCATTTGCAATACACTTACAAATTCGATCTGTTGATAAAAAAAAAAACACTTGTATAAGAATGTTGTTCAGTTATCTAATAACTCCACATGCCACATCCACTTCACACAGACTGAGGATCAAATCCCACAGATTGATCTCATGGATGTATTTTTTTCTATCTCCCTAACTTCAATTTCACACAGAGATTTTCTTCAGCCTCACATAGAGAACAAAACAACGTTTCCCTCTCACTCCCAAAAAACTAAGAAAATGTTTTTTTCTTTTCAAAACTGAAAAACAAAACTGTCCAAGAAATGAGTTCGTTGATGTGAACCAATTTTCACACTCCACATCATCAGGAAACAAGATCTATTTTTCCCCTCATTTCTAACTCTCTACCAACTATCAAATCCTATCATTAACTATTTAAAATTTCTTTTAACAAGATGTTCTTAACTAAATATCAAAAAAATTTCACAAATAAACTTAAATGTTCTAGCCTTGGCATGTGATCAATCCATCACATTGTTAGGCTCTTGGTCTGACTTCAATAAATTCTCATGTTTATGTGCACAGCCTAATGCACCTGCATCAGACTCCCCAAGAAAGAAAAATTTATGAACTCCTGCTCATAAGATCTTCGATAGAATGACTTTCTTTCTGTAGTGTTGCTTCACTCGTCCAAGTAGAATCCTCCATCGGACGTTCTTTCCACTTCACAAGATATTCCAAGTATTCTTTCCTTCTGGTCTTCTTGGCAACACGTGTATCTAAAATCCGTTCAGCCTCTAAACTCTTTGCCACAGGCATTTTTTTCAGTCACTGTTGTTCCTTTCCTTCATCATAGTCAATATTCCCAGAAATTTGATTTGCATCACCAACTATGTAGGAATACAAATCTACTACATTAAAAACGGGTGAAATGCCAATTCCTGGAGGTAACTCCAGCTCATAAGCATTCGCTAAAAACTTGTGGAGGATCTTACAAGGTCCTATCTTTTTCATTTTAAATCTGTTGTATTCTCCCCTTGGAAACCTCTCCTTTCTTAGGTGAGCTAGGACCACGTCTCCCACTTCAAAGTTTATCTCTTTCTTGTGTAAATTCGCTCGCTGTTTGTAGATGTTGCTTGTGTCTTCTAATCTTTGTTTTACTTTTTCATGCAACTCACTCATTTTTGTTGCAAAATCCTCCCCATCAGCACTTCTATGCTCAAGCTTCCCCAAATCTCTTAGTTCACAAATTCCCCTCAGATGCATGTCGTACAAGATCTAAAATGGACTCTTTCATGTGCTCCTATTTGGTGAGTCATTATAAGCAAACTCAGCCTGAGCTAGAACATGATCCCATTGCTTTGGTCAGTCACCTACTAAACTCCTCAACAAATTACCCAAACTCCTATTTACAACCTCTATTTTTCCATCAGTCTGTGGATGATAGGTTGAGCTAAAATTTATCTTAGTGCCAAGTTTCTTCCACAAGGTCCTCCAGAAATGTCCGGTGAATCTTGTGTCCTTGTCAGAGATTATGCTTTTTGGCAAACCATGCAACCGGACAATCTCATAAAAAAAATTAGCCACATGGGTAGAATCACTAGTTTTGGAACATGGAATGAAATGAGCCATATTAGTAAATATATTCACAACTACAAGGATTGAATCATTACCTTGTTGAGTTCACTCACCAAATCCCAAGGTCTGTTGGGAATGGGTAAAGGCATGTACATTCTAGCATTCTGACTTCTCCCTTTCGCATGTTGACATACACTGCACTTACTCACATACCTTTGTACCCCTGCCTTCATTTTAGGCCAAAATTAGAAGTGACTTAGTTTCTCAACTGTTTTCTCAACACTAAAGTTTCCAGCCAACCCGCCATTATGCTTTTCTTGGACCAAGTTTTCCCTCATTGATAAATTGGGAATACATAGCTGATTGTTCTTGAACAATAGCCCTTCTTGCAACATAAAATCTTTCCATGGACTATTGTCCCTATTGAATGGATTCTTACACGCTGCAAAAGCTTCTTTAAAATAAACATCAACGTCATACAAGTCCTTCAAATAATCAAAGCCTAAAATTTTTATTTGACTTTCCTGCATGATTAAACATCTCCTACTCAAATCATTGGTAACCTTATTTTCCTTCCCACTGATGTGCTTCAAAAAAAAAGTGAAAGTTTGAAGAAACTCTACCCACTTTGCATGTTTATGATTCAACTTATGTTGTTGCATAATGTATTGTAATGCAGAATTATCCATGTACATAACAAACTCCTTAGGCATCAAGTAATGCCTTCAATGCTTCAAAGCTTGAACCACCACATAAAATTCTTTGTCGTAGGAAGAGTATTTGTTTTGACTCATTTAACTTCTTGCTGAAATGTGCAAAAAGCTTATCTTCTTGGCTCAATACAACTCCAATGGTTGTCCCACTAGCATCACATCTTACTTGAAAGGGTTGATTGAAGTCTGGCAACTTCAACACTGGATTCTTAGTGATCTTCTTCTTCAATAGTTGATTTTTTTTCTCTGTTGCTACTATCCAATAAAATGGTTGCCTATCCTTCTTAATGGTGTCGATGATAGGCGCACAAATGCCACTAAAATTCCTGATAAATTTTCTATAGAAGCTGGCTAAGCCACGAAAAATTCTCATGTTAGGTCCCCATATTACTAGTGTAGTCCCTTATTTTTGTTAGTGTAGCCACCTTATTGTTATTGTTGTGATGCTGTAACCCCCATATTGTTATTATTGTTCCCTTACATTATTATTGTTAGGTCGGCTAGAATTATATTGTGATCCCATGGACCCCTATATATAGAAGGAGGTTTTGTAATTTGTATCATCCAAGAATTGTTCATTTATGTAATGTATTGGAGGTTTCCCCCTCGAAGTGGCTGATTTCTAAGGCGTTGATCTCTCTTCTCTTCTATTTTTTGGAGCTGGTTTCATAACATTTGGTATTAGAGCTTTGGATTCTAGGGTTTCGCTGCTCCAAAATGGTCATCGTGGAATTTTTGCTATAACGTTTTTTCTACGAAGGTTCAGAAGCTGAAATTTTTAGAGCGTGAAGATGAAATCTTGAGGAACGTCGTGGAAAAATTTCAGATCTTGGTTCGCAATATTTTCGGAGATATGATTTGTGGAAGTTAGGCATGTTTGTAGGCTCCTGAATTTAACCTAAATAGGTCATCGTGGAATTTTCACAATAAAATTTTTTCTACAAGGGTTCAGAAGTTGAAATTTTTACAGAGCGAAGCCAAAATCCTGAGGAATGCCGTGGAAAAATTCCAGAGCTTTATTCACAATATTTTCAGAGATATGATATGTGGAAGTTAGTGTTGTTTCAGGCATAACTCTCACTCTAAGCATCGGATTGGAATTCCGTAAAAAGTGGCCACAAGTACAAGTTCGCTCTACTAAACCAATCCATAATTAGGTCATTGTGGGAGATTGGGCATAACTTTGACTTGAATAATCCAACTCAGGTGTGACCTGTGGCAATTGAAAGAAGCTCCATAGGGCTACTATAGGGTCAAATTTCAGATATTGAAGATCCAAAATCATATAGATAATTTAGTTTCAATATCGAGCTCCTCAAAATCAATAAAAATGTGTGTATTTTTTTTCTTCGAATTGCATAAGTCTTGTGTGAAGAATAAGTTTGAATTGATTCCAACGGTATATTGTAGAATAGATATTAGTATTCGGTTATAAAATGACTCCTAAAAATAATTCAACACCCATTAAACCTTTATAAGGCTCTACTATGACTCATGAAGACGAAGAATTGCAACATGACATATCAAAATTACAAGAGCAAGTGCACCAAATTTCGCTCTCACAAAGAGCACTAAAAATTGAAATGGAAGCTTTGAAGAAAGGCATGGAAGCTAAGATGGATGGCATGAAAGATGGTATGGAAGCTAATATGGATGACATGAAAGACAACATGGAAAACATGAAGAATGATCTAAATGCACACATGGAAGGTTTGACAAAGTTGATACAAGAAATGTTTCCTAATGCCGAAAAGATAGTAGAGGAAAATCACGATGAGAACAAAATAAATGTTAATCGTGATATCATAAACTCTTATGTTGGATGGAAGAACCACCATATTCCAAAGATGGATATGAGGAAGTTTGATGGCATGGATCCTGTAACATGGATACTACAGATGGAGCAATATTTTGATCTCAATAATGTGCAAAACACACAAAAGTTACGCATTGCAACTTTACATTTAGAAAAAAATACATTTGTATGCTATCGATGGCTTTTCTCCCATAAAAAAATTGTCACTTGGTCAATTTTTATGGAGGAAATGATAGCACATTATGAGGATACAAAGAGCAACACCTTTTTTAGCCAATTGATATATCTCAAACAAAAGGGTTTAGTTGTGGAGCACATTGAGGAATTCCAAAAAATGAATATAAGAGTAACTGTTATTCCAGAGGAACACATGATTGATGTCTTCATAGGGACTTTAAAGGATAACATCCAACACGAAGTTCGTGTTTGGGAAACCGATTCATTGGAGAAGGCATTCAGGTTGGCAAGAAAAATTGAATGTAAAATTATGGCGACAAGGAAGCCTACCACTCACATCTATAAATATGGAAGTGTTGTTATTCTTAGACTTCCACAACCTACAAGGTTGACACCAAAAAAATTGGAAGAAAAAAGAGAAAAAGGGCTTTGCTACAGTTGTGATAGCAAATACACTAAAGGTCATAAGTGTGTTGAGAAGAAATTATTTTACATAGATTGTGAAGAGGAGGAAGAAAATGATAAGAAACTTCAAAAGAAGAGGATATACACCAAGAACCAACCCTAGAATAATAAGAAATGAGTCTGACCATATCGTGTAATGCATTGGCAGGAATTACCACTCCTTAAACTCTCAAGATAGAAGGACATATCATGAAGAAAAAGGTAATAGTGTTGATTGAGTCAGGTAGCACCCATAATTTTATTCATTGTAAGGTAGCCAAGAATTGAATTGTTTCCTATACCCAACACCAAAATGTCAAGTCATGGTTGCAAATGGAGGAACTATAAATTTCTCTAGAAAATTCCATAATATCAAGCTAACCATGGGGGAATATGTATTGAATAGTCCAATGCTTTCCATTCCAATGGGAGGTGCTGATGTTGTACTAGGATTACAATGGTTACAATCTTTGGGGACGGTAGCTTTTAATTTTCAAGAACTTTTCTTGAAATTTTTTTCGGAAGGAAAGGAAATCGAATTACGGGGTATTGCAAGGAACCTGGGAAAGATAATAAGCTCTAATGTCATGACAAATATTATGAAGAAAGAACAACGAGGTGTAATTGCACAATTATGCTCACTAGAAGTTCCAACATCAAAATCATCTATTTCTCCAGATCTCCAAAAAGTCTTGGACAATCATTCCAAGGTGTTTGATACTCCCAAAGGAATCCCATCTATTCGTGATCATAATCATGCTATTCATTTGATTCCAAGAAGTGTTCCTCCAAACATCAGGCCTTACAGATATCCTTATATCAAAAAGAGCGAAATTGAACATATGATTGCAGAAATGTAAGAAGCTGGTGTAATTCAACCTAGTCAAAGTTCTTTCTCTGCTCCAGTAGTATTGGTGCACAAGAAGGATGGATCATGGCGCATGTGTCCAGATTATAGGGAGTTAAATAAGCTCACTATTAAAGATAAATTTCCCATTCCTGTGATTGATGAATTATTGGATGAATTACATGGCATTATTTATTTTACCAAGTTGGATCTTCGTTCAGGATATCATCAAATTAGAATGAAGACTGAAGATATTCCGAAAACAACATTTCGAACTCATGAGGGTAATTATGAATTTTTGGTCATGCCTTTTGGCCTTACCAATGCACCTTCTACATTTCAAGGGTTGATGAATTCCATTTTCAAACCTTTCCTTAGAAAATTTGTGCTAGTATTTTTTTGATGATATACTAATCTACAACAGGTCTTGGAAGGATCATGTTCAACATGTTGATAGGGTGCTCAAACTATTGTAGGAGAAACAATTATATGCAAAAACATCCAAATGTTTCTTTGGAGTACAAGAGGTGGAATATTTGGGTCATATTTTATCTCACGAGGGTGTTAAGGTAGACCCTAACAAAATTAAAGCCATTAAGGAATGGAAAGTCCCCACAACCATAAAGCAGTTGCGAGGATTTCTCAAGTTAATAGGGTATTATCGCAAGTTTGTTAAGAATTATGGGAGAATAGCAGCACCTCTAACAACATTATTGAAGAAAGATGCATTTTCATGGACTCCTGAAGCAACTAAGGCCTTTGAATGTCTTAAAAGGGCAATGTGCCTAGCACCGGTCTTAGCTACACCAGACTTCACAAAAACCTTTATTGTGGAATGTGATGCCTCAGGAAATGGAATTGGTGCAGTTTTAATGCAGGAAGGAAGACCCATTGCTTTTGAAAGTCGTCCAATCAAAGGAAAGTATTTACAGAAACCTATTTATGAGAAGGAAATGTTAGCAATACTACATGCAGTAAAGAAATGGCGAACTTACCTAATGGGAAGACACTTCAAGGTAAAAACTGATCATGATAGTCTTAAACACTTTTTGGAACAAAGACTATCTTCAGAAGAGCGACAAAAATGGGTCACAAAGATGTTGGGTTATGACTTTGAAATAATCTACAAAAAAGGAAAGCTTAATGTTGTTGCAGATGCACTCTCAAGAAAGAATGAAGAGGTGGAAGCATTGCTTTGTGCAATTTCTATTATCCAACCAGATTGGATAACTGAAGCAAGAGATGAATGGAAGAAGGACAAAGATGTATGGACACTCATTCAAAAGTTGAAGCAAGATCCTAGTACATCTGATACATTTAGTTGGAAAAATGATTCCTTATGGTACAAATATCGCTTATATCTTTGCAAGAATTCCCCAATAAAACAAAATATTCTTTTGGAATTGCACACTTCTCCTTTAGGAGGACACTCGGGATTTTTTAAAACTTACCACAGGGTGAGGAAATAATTTTTTGGGGATGGCCTTAAATCTGATATTCAAAATTTTGTGGTAGAATGTTTGGTTTGCTAGCAAAATAAAGTTGATACAATTAAGACCCCAGGTTTTCTACATCCTTTATCCATTCCAAGTCAACGTTGGGAGGATATTTCAATGGATTTTATCACATGTTTACCTAAGTCCGAAGGAAAGAGTGCCATCATGGTGGTAGTTGATAGACTTACCAAGTATGCACACCTTTGTGCATTATCTCATCAATTTAAAGAAAGTTTAGTTGCTACTGCATTTATGGAAACAATTCAAAAGCTACATGGAAACCCAAAGATTATGGTAAGCAACAGAGATCCCATTTTTACTGGAAATTTTTGGACGGAATTATTTTCTTGTTTGGGTACTCAACTAGCTCATAGCTTATCTTATCATCCTCAATCTGATGGTCAAACTGAGATAGTGAACAAATGTTTTGAAGGATATCTTTGCTGTTTTGTATCTGATAAACAAACACAATGGGTCAAGTGGTTACCTCTGGCGGAATGGTGGTATAACACTTCCTTCCATACTGCAGAAAAAATGACCCCATTTATGACACTTTATGGATATCATCCACCATCCATCACATCATATTTAAGAGAATATTCTAAGGTGCAAGCAGTGGAAGATCACATCGAGCATCAACAACGAGTTCTCCAACTCTTAAAGGATAACCTCAATTTAGCTCAAAATCGAATGAAACAACAGGCAGATCAACATCACAGCGAGAGAAGTTTTGATGTAGGAGACTGGGTATTTTTACGGCTACAACCATACCAACAAATTTCCCTCAAGCAAGCTAAGAAGGATAATAAATTATCGCCAAAATACTATGGTCCTTACAAGGTGTTGGAAAAGATTTGTAGTATGGCATACAAATTGGAGCTTCCTTCTTCTTCGCGAGTGCATCCAATTTTCCATGTTTTATGCTTAAATAAGGTTATAGGTGACAAAGTTCAAACAATATTTCCAGAACTTGATGAGGAAGGACAAATCATACTGGAACCTGAAACAGTCACGAAAACAAGAAATCGACAGCTACAAAATCGATTAATTTCAAAGTATCTCATCAAGTGGAAGAACTTACCCACTGAAGATTCTACATGGGAGGATGAGAATTTTATACAGAAGCATCCAGAGCTACTCAAGCATTGAGGATAACAGTTTTTTGAAGGATAGGGGCATGTTAGGTCCCCATATTACTAGTCTAGTCCCTTATTTTTATTAGTGTAGCCCCCTTATTGTTATTGTTGTGCCCTTGTAACCCCCTTATTGTTATTATTGTTCCCTTACATTATTATTGTTATGCCATCTAGGATTATATTGTGATCCCATGGACCCCTATATATAGAAGGAGGTTTTATCATTTGTATCATCCAATAATTGTTCATTTATGTAATGTATTGGAGGTTTCCCCCTCGAAGTGGCTGATTTCCAAGGCGTTGATCTCTCTTCTCTTCTATTTTTTGGAGCTGGTTTCATAACATCTCACCTAAAAAATGTTCTTAGGTGAAGGCCAATTTACAATTGCATCTCTCTTCTCCGGATCCATTTTAAATCCATCCTTAGAAATGACAAAACCCAAGTATACAAGCTCACTCTTCATAAAAGAAAACTTCTTCATGTTAATCAATAGCTTTTCTTGCTGCAATCTCTCTAAAACATACTTCAAATGTCTCAAGTTCTCTTCTTTAGTTTGACTGAAAATTAAAATTTCATCCAAATAAAAAATGATGAACTTACCAATGAACTCCTTAAAGACTTCATTCATCAGCTGCATAAAGGTACTCGGTGCATTTGACAAGCCAAATGGAATTATCATCCACTCATACAAGCCTTCATTGGTCTTGAAAGTTGTCTTCCACTTGTCTCCTTCTTTGACCCGAATTTGGTGATAACCACTTTTCAGTTCAATCTTTGAGAAGTAAGTTTCCCCACACAAACAATCCATCATATCATCCATCTGTGGCAATGGAAACCTGTAATGAATGGCGATCTTGTTGATTGCTCTAGAGTCAATGCAAATTCTCCATTCTCCACCCTTCTTTGGACTTAGTACTGTAGGTACGACACACAAACTCAAACTTTCTCTTATTAGTCCTTTATCCGATAGTTCTTGGACTTTCTTCCTCACTTCATCATTCTCTTTGGGTGTCATTCGATATGCAACCTTGTTCGGAAGACTTGCTCCCAGTATCAAGTCTATGTGATGAATGATGCTTCTTTTGGGTGTTAACTCAATCGGAAATTCATCAACTGCAATTTCATGAAACTCATGCAATAAATCCTAAACTTCAATAGGTAAATCTACAATTTCAGTGTGTATAAGTACTACCTTTGGCATGCAAACCACTGCATAACTTACCTCTTCTTCTTTCATCTGTTGTAGAAATTCCTTTCCACTAACAAACAGTTCTTTTGTGCTGCTTGTTTCAAATGTACCTTCCTCTTTCAACGGTACAAGAGTGTGCTTGATTCCATCCTTTTCAAACTTATAATAATTGCTCTCTCCATCATGTGCCACCTTCCTATAAAAATGCCATGGGAGACCCAAAAGAATGTGACAAGCATCCATTGGCATTATGTCACAAAGCACCTTGTCTTTATAATTTCCTATCTGAAACTCAACTTCACTTTGTTCATGCACCAACAATTGGTGTCCCTTTTGCAACCACGATACCTTATAAGGTGTGGGATGTTTAATCTTTTTCAACCCCAATTTTTCCACCATTTCTTGGGAGACTAGATTGTCCACACTTCCACTATCAATTACCAATTTGCAGCATTTGACTTTTGCCTTACACATTGTCTTGAATAAGGATTTCCTTTGGACTGGTTCAACAGTCTCCTTTGTTGACTTTAACAGGACTTTGTGCATCATCAACACCTCTCCAGTCTCTGGCACATTCTCTGCCTCAGGGAATTTTTCCTCTGTTGCTTCAGTTTGCACTATGTATGCATCTATTTGTCCCGTATTTTCATTCTCAGGACATTCAAAATATCGGTGACCCAATTTTCTACATTTGTAACACCGGTAGACAGTTTCTCTGCCTCTTTCTCTACCTCTACCTCTCTAAAAAGATATTCCTCCTTTTCTACCACCTTCTTTCTCTAACTGCCCTTATTGATTTGAGCTGCCTTCATCATTATTTTGCACTGGAAGCTTCCCTCTTCCATTTGTTTGTCCTTTCCCTCTGGAAAAACCACATCTTCTGCCAGATTTTTGCTTCCTAACTATGTTTTCTTATGCCTTCAAGGCACACTGGTATGCTTCCTCTATTTTCCTTGGAGAAAGTATGTTGATTTCATCTTAGAAATACAGCCTCAAATCATTGATATACATTTCTATCTTCTCTAAGGCATCTTCTACATAACCTGCTCTTGAGTTCACCTTTTAAAACTCCTCAGTGTACTCCCTCACTGTCATTATATTTTGCCTAAGATTTTGAATTTGTATATACAAAGTTAGTTGGTAATCGTTTGGAAATAACTTACTCTTCATCTTTGCCACCATTCTATCCCAACTCTTAATCAATGGTTTTTCCTTCTTCCTTCTTTCAGCCTGCACATTGTCCCACCATAGTGCCGCATGGCCTTTCAACCTTGTCACAGTAAAATTGACTCTCTTATCCTCGTCAATTTCCTCGTACTCAAAATACTTGTCCACCTCATTGATCCAATCTATTATATTCTCATCTTTCAAACTGCCATCATAAATGGAGATTTCAGGCTTTGGCCTTAAACTTGAGCCCAACATTGCTCTCAACAACTTGACCTCAACAACTTCTTCAACAAGTGATGCTCCTTCTTATTCAAGTTCCTCTTCAGCCTCACTAAAATCTCCACCTTCAGGATCCCGCTGTCTCCCCAATTCCATGGCTTCTAACAGAATTTGCAATCTCCTTATCTCTTCCCGAAGTTTTGCATTACTTGTGGGTCTGCCTCCTCGACCTCGCGCTCTTCCTTCTCGCCTATTCATCTCTCTATACTTTAGATACCAACAAAGTTAAGGCTCAGATACCACAAATTGATGGTTCCTATCTATACAAACACAATCGTTGGTGCAAATGAACATCAATCATTCTTTTCAGTCATGCAGTCTGCAAAAACAGAGTGCAAATGAACAGCAATCGTAACTCCTCAACCAAGGATATTTTTGCAAAATCGCTCACGAGTTACTAAATAAACTCAGATCTGCATAAAACCCAAATGCTAGAATTTAGAATTTTGTCTTATTTTGATCAGAAATTGTGCCGTAAGTTAGATGACAGTTTTCTCCTTCGAAAATTCATTCTTCTCTGGGCTTGACACAGAATGCTCTGTATTCTTAAATCCGTAAAGAAAATGAATCCTTCCAATACAAAAAATTGATGTAAGTTGTGATTAAGATATTAACTATGATACGGTTCTCATTCAAATGTAAATAGCAGAGGGAATACCGTGCACGAATTCCTCATTCAACACGGTAATTTAAAAACTAAATAAATTTCAATCCTCAAATATTTATATTGTTGTTAACAACCTCACAAATTCATTTGCAATACACTTACAAATTCGATTTTCTGAAGAAAAAAAAACACTGGTATAAGAATTTTGTTCAGTTATCTAATAACTCCACATGCCACATCCAGTTCACATAGACTGAGGATCAAATCCACAGATTGATCTCATGGATGTATTTGTTTCTATCTCCCTAACTACAATCTCACGCATATATTTTCTTCAACCTCACACAGAGAATGAAATAATGTTCCCCTCTCATAACCAAAAAATTAAGAAAATGTTTTTTTCTTTTCAAAACTGAAAAACAAAATTGTCCAAGAAATGAGTTCGTTGATGTGAACCAATTTCCTCACTCCACTTCATCAAAAAACAAGATCTATTTTTCCCCTTAGTTCTAACTCTCTACCAGCTATCAAATCCTATCATTAACTATTTAAAATTTCTTTTAACTAGATGTTATTAACTAAATATAAAATACTATTCACAAATAAACTTAAATGTTCTAGCCTTGGCATGTGATCAATCCATCACATTGTTAGGCTCTTGGTCTGACTTTCATAAATTCTCATGTTTATGTGCACAGCCTAATGCACCTGCATCACATTGGCACACCAGTCAACAATCCTACAGAAGAATATTTGTTTTAAACAATAAATGAAGTCAACAAGTCATGTTACTTCGATTTGTATGTGGAAAATTTATTTCAAATTCCAAATTTCTTTTTGTTCCCAAAGTTGATTTAATGCGTGGAGTGGTTTCAAATTTTATTAAAAGCTTTGGAAAATGGATTTTGAAAAGAATTTTTAATATAGTACTTTTTAAAAAATATTTTTTGAAAAGTAAATATATATATATATATTCCAAATAATACTAATTCTATTAAGAAAAAACATATAGTACAATCTTCGCTTGCAAGCAAGCGAAGCTGAGAAGCAGGGGAGCTGGAAATGATAGACTATCATCCTAGGCCCCAAATAGTAGCCATGGAAAGAGAAAAAGATAACAAGGATAGCAGGAAATAGAGGGCTAGACAAAGCTATCTACCCAGAATGGGTAGAAACTTCTAAATGAATTTTTTTCCCTTTTTTCTTACTGACTTTGACCCAGCCATTGTGACTTGGCTGGGCAAGAACCAATTGTAGAATATTCTGCGCTAAAGGAGGACTCTCCTTATCTGAATTGGAGGAAGAAGACTCATGAGTGTGTTTCTGTGAAATCAGAGGTGCAGAGGGATCTTCAGGGATGCCTGAGGGTGTTTCCTTCAGAATCTCCATATTCTCCCCATCTACTTCAATTTCCTCCTCATCCGAGTTGAAGGAATCTATGTCATCCATGGGGGGTGGATCACATGGTTTATAGCTCTTGGATTTGGATTTGCGATTGAAATTCTTCATTTTGTCGAGGAACGTGGCACATGTGTTCTAGAGATGCCCCGTCTGATGACAATGGCGACACCGGAAGGCAGTGTTCTCGTAGTCCAAGGTTTGAGTCCAATGGAAGTCCCAAATTTTGAGGTTGATCTGATCAGGAATCCCTTTGCTAATGTCTATTTCCGCACATATTCTGTCGTAGGTGTAGATTCCTTTCTCCCTCCTTGAGGTATTCATAGCCAGGAAGTGGCCTAAGGTATCCCCAATCCCTAGGAATTCAGGTAAGTGCCATAAATGCGCAGGGAGGTTCGGAAGCCTAACCAAAATGGGAAGCTTGGTGATGACTACTGTAGAGGGGTCGAAGTCTGGAAACCAAGGGGTGAGGAAAAGCCCTGCTAATCCCCAGAACCAAGGGCATCCCATTAAGGCTTTCTGATAGTCTTCATTTAAGGAAAAAACCATAATGAAGAAGCCTTTCAAGCATAATAATACCTTAATGTTGTTGGTCCAGTTGGAATGGATCCACTGGTATAGATATGCAGTTTGAGGCCATAGTCCATTAAATCTGCAAATGATGGTTGTTTCTGCAAATTCCTGGTATTGATCATCAAGAGCTGGATGAGATATTTCGATAGAATGAGTTTCCTCCATTTTATCCACAAAAAAAGGCTTGGGGGCCTCAGTTGGTTGACCAGATTTCGTGGAAGGTTGTGCATGGACTGCATCTTTGTAAGAGAAGGTAGGAGTAGAGGAGGTCTGCCCGATGCCCCTCCTCTTAGATGTACGGTAAGAACAATAGAAGCATCTCTTTGAATAAAGTAGAAGGAGAGGGGAAGAGGATCCTCTAGTTGTTTACGTTTATGCAGCAGTCTCTGGAGAGAGGAGGGAATTTCCAGCCAGAGTTCAAGGTCGCACGAGAGATCCTACGCTAGATCCGTTGCACGCACCCATTGCAGCATCATTCGGCCTGAGAGGAGTGAGATCTGGATCTGATATGAAGAAGAGAAAAGATCTAGAAACCCCTGATCTCCCATTCTGGGTTGTATCTGAAATGTGCTTAAGCTTTGTGTATCCAGATCCATCAGACTTTGGGCTCTGACCATGGCTAGATGAAAAGCACAGTGGCATGCACTGAAATCTTCCGGCATTGGCTGCCCTACAACCCGATCATGCAGGTCCGAGAAGCAGATCTGCTCCTTGCTTGCGACAGAAGTAGAATCTCTGCGGTTGTCTGAGTAGGTCTCATTTTCCTTGTGGGATTATTTTTCTGATAGGAGAAAATCACCCCTTGAATAGATCCTAGATGCCTTTTTGCTGTGGAGAAGGGCGGTAACTTGAGAGAGCTCTGTCGCGGCTGGTTCCTCGCCCTTATCCTTGTCGGCGACTACTCGGTGAAGAGGAGCACTTCTCTAGAATTGGTTCGCATATGAGATGCCAAAAGGAGCTGGGGTAGTTGCAAACGCTGAGACTCTTTGAGCTTCTGTGATGGCGGCGGCGGCAGGGCCATCTGAAGCATTTGCTGGTAGAGCAACCGCATAGTCGGCATCTGCGGCTTTATAGAGGAAAACCCTAGGAGAAGCCATCCAAATTTAATCTCTCACCACGAATCGAAAAGTAAATATATTATATTAAGTCTCTCTTTTTTTTTGAAAAGGGCTTATTATAAAATATAAACTTAGGTTTTCATAAGAGAAGAGAATTTTTTGAAGAAATTCGACTTTCTCAAATTTCTAGCCCCAGTTCCTGTCATTCACGGAGAAATATTATGATGTGTGAGCCATTAATATGGAGAAAAAGTTGAAGACCCATGATGTTTGGGATCATGTCCTGTTTGGGTTTTCAGAACCTAAGAGTGAAGCAGAAGAACGAGCTCTCACTAATGCAGAGAGGGAACAATGGAAGAAAGACAAAAAGTGGATTACACAAGCATTGCAGATGATCCAACGGGGAGTGGAAGAAGCAGTGTTCTAGAATATTATGATCACATATTCAACAAAGACATCATGGGAGACCTTGGAAACAAGCTATAAAGGTATGACCAAAGTCAATATTGTTAAATTGCGGAATACTAAGAGATATTTTGAAAGTTTGCAGATGAAGGAGACAAAGGACATCGATTATTTCATGAATCGAGTTATTTCTATCGTAAATCAGTTAAAAATTTATGATGAAGATATTAAAGATCAAACAATGGTTGAGAAGGTCCTCATATATTTGTCTACCAAATTTGATGTTGTGGTAGAAACCATAGAAGAATCCAAACATTTGGAAACACTAATAGTTGATGAGTTAATCGGATTACTTCTATCACATGAGGAAAGGATAGATAGAAATAAGGATTCCACTCTAGAAACTGCTTTCAAAAGCCAGGTTTCTATTTTAAGAGACAAAGGTTGAGACAAAAGTAGATCAAGAGGCAGAGGACGAGGCAGAAGACATGGTGGTCAGAGAGATGGTCGAGAAGAGCATGAACATGAAAGTGGAAGAAACAACAAAAGATTCAAAAATAATCAAAGAGTTGAAAAATCAAAGGTGAGATGTTATTATTGCAATAAATTTGGTGTGAATATGCTTGTGATTGCAAGAAGAAGATAATTAATCAAGGAAACCAAAGAGCTAATGTTAGTAAAAAGAATACTAACTCCATGCTCGTAGCTTTCCATAACATGCATGAACCATCTGATAATGTGTGGCTATTAGACAGTGGTTGCAGTAACCACATTACTGGAAACAAGAATTTGGTTACAATTTTGGGCCAATCTGTGAAGATAGAGGTAAAGTTGAGGACTGAAAAAACTGTGGATGTAGATGGAAAATGAGTGGTCAACATTCTAACCAAGCAGGGGGAGCCAAAGACAATCTCAGGGGTATATTATGTCTATGGTATCAAACATAATTTGATAAGTTTTGGTCAATTGACATAGAAAGGATACATAGTTATATTTCAGGGACAAGAGTGCATTATTTATAACAATCCCTCAAGCAAGAAGCTGATAGAAAAGGTGCAGATGACGAGGAACACACTCTTTCCTCTAATTATGAATTATAGTGGTTAGGTCATTTCTTTTACAGTTGCATGTTCTAATGATTATTAGTTATGGAACTTTTGGTTTGGACACTTGCACTTTTCTGGTTTAAGATTGTTGCAACATAAACAGATAGTCAAAGGATTACCTCCCATCAAAGAACTTGCTAGTACTTGTGAGTGTTACATCTTGGGAAAGAAACATTGTGAGATTTTTCCAAAGGGAGTTGCATACAGAGAAAATAACCACTTGAACTGGTCCATACAAACTTGTGTGGACCTATGAGGACATAGTTGATTGGTGGAAGTTGTTACTTCCTCACTTTTAATGATGAATATAACAGAAAGATTTGGGTTTAATTCTTGAAGCAGAAGTCTAAAAATTTTACATATTTCAAAGAATTCAAATCCTTAGCAGAGAACCAAAGTGATCGACAGATCAAGGTATTGAGGTCGGATCATGGTGGAGGATATGATTCGAAGGCATTCCATGATTACTGCAAACAACATAGAATCAGAATAAAGTTTACAACCAGGTACACACCACATCAGAATGGTGTAGCAGAGAGAAAGAATAGAACAATTATGAACATGGCAAGGAGCATGCTGAAAGGAAGAAACTTGTCTAATGAGTATTGGGCATAAGCAATTGCATGTGTTGTTTATGTGATAAAAAAATCTCCTACAAAGAGTGTGATGAATAGAGTACGAGAAGAAGCATGGTTAGGTATGTCTTACATCATATTTCATCTTAGATTTTTTGGATGTGTAGCCTATGCACATGTCCCTAAGAAGATAAGAGGAAAATTGGATGATAAAAATCAAATATGCATATTTACTGGTTATAGTGAGCAGTCAAAAGCTTACAAACTATATAATCCTGTCACTAAGAAGACCATAATCAATAGAGATGCTGTGTTCAAATAATAAGAGTCATGGAATGAGACTGTAGACAAAAAATTTGATGCACATGCACCACTGATGGAAGAAGATGATGTAGCAAAGAATGAGAAACAAGAATCACAAGAGAAGACACTAGTAAGGACTCCAAGATTTTCTGAGTAACATGGATCTTCAAGCAGATCAACTGAAAATAATCATCCCATCATCCAATTAGGTGATGAATCAAGCAATGGTAAGAGAAAAATGAGAATTCTGAAAGATATTTATGATGATTTTGATGTTAGTTAAAATTTTGCATTGTTGTCATTCCAACCTTCTTCGTTTGAAGAAGCAATCAGACATGAAAATTGGGTGCATGCCATGGATGAAGAAATTGAATCTATTGAAAATAATGATACATGGGATTTGGTTAATTTTCCAAAGGATAAAAACCTCATTGGTGTGCAATGGGTTTACAAGACAAAGTTGAAAGAGAAAGGTGAAATTGACAGATTTAAAGCAAGACTTGTAGCAAAAGGATTCTCACAGCAACCAGGAATAGACTTTGGAGAAATGTTTGCTTCGGTAGCTAGATTGGATACTGTAAGAGAATTTATAGCCACAACATCTCAGAACAAGTGGAAAGTAAATCATATGCATGTTAAATTAGCCTTCTTGAATGGAATTCTAGAAGAAGAAATTTATGTGCAACAACCTCCAGGTTATGAAGTTGATGGTAAAAAAGATAAAGTTTAAAGGTTGAAGAAAGCACTCTATAGACTTAAGGAAGAACCTAGATAATGGTATAACAGAATCGATAGCTACATGATTAAGAATGGATTTTGTAGAAGCAACATTGAGCCTACATTATACACAAAGGTAAATGAGCATGAACATTTTTGATTTTTTGCTTATATGTCGATGACATGATTTTTACAGGTGATCTTGAGTTAGACAAATTTAAAGAAACCATAATGAAAGAATTTGAGATGACAGATATTGGTCTCATGAAATATTTTATTGGCATAGAAGTTGATAAATCTGAAAAATGAATTTTTATTTGTCAAAATAAATATGCAAGAGATTTTCTAAAAAGATTCAGGATGGAGAATTGCAAACATGTCCCTACACCAGTTGCAATAGGTACAAAGTTAAGCAAGTATGATAAAGGATACAATGTCAGTCCAAATCTATTCAAAAGATTGGTTGGAAGCCTTATGTATCTCAGAACTACAACACTAGATATTATGCAAGGAGTGAGTTTGATTTCTAGATTTGTGGAGACTCCAAAAGACACACATTAGAGAGCAGGAAAAAGAATTATGAAATACATAGCATGAACTAGAGATTGTGACATAATTTATGCAAACACTTAAAAGAAATTTTTGATTGTATATACAAATGATGATTTTGTAGGTAGTTTGTATGATAGGAAGAGCACTTCCGGTTACGTGTTTCATCTTGGTTCAGGTGTGATTGTATGTGCATCTAAGAAGAAACCTATTGTAACATTTTCATCAACAGAAGTAGAATATGTAGCAGCAACATCAGCAACATGTCAAGCAGTATGATTAAGAAGAGTATTGGATGGACTCAAGCAGAAACTACAAGGATCAACAATAATATATTATGACAACACTTCAGTGATTGCACTATCCAAGAATAGTATGTTTCATAAAAAGATCAATCATATTGATACTAAATATGATTTTATTAGAGAACTTGTGAGAAATGGAGAAGTTCACTTGAAGCCTTGTAAATCAAGTGATCATTTGGCTGATATATTTACAAATCCATTAGCAAAATATGTGTTTGATTTTCACAAAAGAAACGTGCGTGTTGTAAGCTTAGCTGAGACATAGACCAACATGAATGTTTGAGTTATCATGAGTCATGTTTTAGTTTAGCAGTCTTAATTAAGTGGGAGTGTTAAAATAGCTAATTAACTCTCGCATGAAGAGTTTATTATATTTAGAGAGTTATTTAACTGAGCATTGAGTCAATTCAAGTTAAGTGATAGATGAATTTAGTGAGTGCTTGCATGTCAAGTTATATTAGGTGAGTTGCTAGTTGAAAAGATTTAATTACCCTTCACCAGATTCATTGTAATTGATTCAATTTTGTGTGATTAATAGAAGAGCCTAATCCAGGTGGATATTGGTGACCACCCACCTATTCCATTTGGACCCCCACCATCGGTTCTTTCAGTTTTTCACTTTCAACACATCTTACTATTTTTAGCAAGTTTTTGGGTCCTGAAATTTCAAAGCCATTTTGGGGCCCTAATGATCTAGGTGGATATTGGTGGCCACCCACCTATTCCATTTGAAATGCCACCATCTATTCTTTTAGTTTTTCATTTTCAACACAACTTACTATTTTTAGCAGTTTTTCAGGTCCTGAACTTCCAGAGTCATTTTGAGGCCCTAAAACACGTTTTTTGGGAAAACCGTGAGAAACATGAGTCCATGGACCAATGTTGCTCACACCAAAATTTTCACTCCTCAGATAGATATTTATAACAAGGTATGGTGCGCATCAAATGAAGATCGTATGCCAAAGTTACGTACTCGGGAAGTTGAAACACCAATTTACCCAAACGGGGCCCATAGTTTTTGCACTTCATCTCCTAGGGTTAGGTTTTTTGACGTTTAGAGTTTTCCATTGTTTCTCAATAATAAATAGGCTCTCGAGCCTCATTGCAACATATTTCAAAGGAATGTAGCTGCCACATCTCTCCTCAGAGATAAGCTACCATCACCCTAGCTAGTTTATTTCCATTCTCTCTGTAAACATATTTCAATTATTTGATATTAATGAAATGAAGTATTATTTCCATTGCATCTCTATGTTTATGTCTATTTCTGTCTTTTATTGTGTTCCTGCATAAATCTGGATCAGTGGTATCAGAGCGGTCTGCTCTTTCTCTGTTTTTCTTTGCATGTACCCAACGAGGTCAGGGTATAAGGAGTTAGGGCTCGATCTGGTTGAACCCATGCAAGATCAGCCTCAAAAACCCTGACGACCCCCCATGGAGGAAGAAAATAAAGATGAGGGAGTAGGAGATCCTATCAAAATATTGCTCGAGGAGGCCCTTGAGAAACAAAGGAATGTGATGATGGATAACTTTGCTCATATCCTTCAACGGTTGCCCACCTACGATGCATCTGCATTAAACAACCACTCTGGAAGTGCCACTCCCTTCAAGATACAGGTAAACTTCGACATTCCTGTATTTGAAGGCCAAATAGATGTAGAAGCTGTAGATATATGGCTGAATTTTCTAGAAGGATATTTCTCGGTCCATGATTTCTCCGACCGAGAAAAGATTATTTTTGCACTCCTCAAAGCCTCCCCCCATGTCAAACACTGGTAGGAAACCTACTGTGAGTAAAAGGACGAGGGGGAAACCTCTTTGTTCTTGGCCGCACCCACTTAGAACTCATTCCAAGATGGCATCAAGGAACAATATTACCCCATGGGGAGCTATGAGGACATGTACATCCAATAGACCACGCTGCGGTAGCAAAGGGATCAAGATGTGCATGAACTAATGAATTTGTTCCTTACCCTGCATACAAAGTTGGGTATTAAAGGTTCAGAGAGACATTTGGTGCTCAAGTACCGTATTTTTCTGCATAGACACATTCAGGAGGAAATGGAGTTCCTCGACATTACCTCACCTGGCATGGCATATCGCTATGATGCCAAGATTAAGCAGAAATTTAAGCAAAAGAAGCGAGACTTTGGATCCGCGAATCCGAAGCCAGTGAAAGGCACCCCCGAAACACAGAATAGGGGGCAGAGCCAAATCGGGACGACTTAGAACACCACCACAAATCCAAAGAATGACACAAGGAAGTGGTGTGAATTTCATAACAACCCCACTCACACCACAAATGAGTGTCGGGCCAAACAGTCGCTAGTGGATGAGCTGAAGGCACCCGAATCAGATGCATGTTCTGATCCTGATCCAAAACCAGGCAAGGGAGATGACAAAGAGAAGAAGATCATTGATGCGGACCCTAGTGCCATTTTTGCCACCACCAAGCTCCAGAGGGAGGATATCGAGGATCCAGAGGAGGGGGAGTGCCTCTTCCATTTGCAGATGTGGGTGAAGGGTTCTCCACTGTAATTTCTTATCGATAGCGGAAGCCAAAAGAACCTCATTTCAGCAAAGGTCATGAAGTGGCTCAGCCTACCGACCATAACACACCCATAACTATATACCATCAAGTGGCTTCACCCAAGGAGAGATCTCCACGTCCGCTAGTAGTGCCGCCTTCCATACAACATCAAGCCATTCACAGATAAGGTATTGTGTGATGTTACTCTCTTGATGTAGCTGATGTGTTATTGGGCCAACCATACTTGTGGAGGCGACATGCTATGTATGAGTCTAGGCCTCGTGCTATTATTATTACTTTGGGAAATAACTTGTACAAGATACCAGAGGTAGTACCACCTCTTGTCATCTCTTTGACTACTACAAAACAACGCAGTAAGATTGTTTCCCAAACCGTGAAATTTATTTTTCTTACAACTCGCTCACAGGGAAAGAATAATATTGTGGCCACAACCTTGAAATAAGTCTCCCCTGCACGGTTGCAGCAGATGGACAAAGTCATGGAGGAATAGGAGGACATTTTCTCCTCACTCAAAGAGGTTCCTATACACTGTCAGGACATGCACTCCATTGATCTAACCCCCGACGCACCACTGCTTGATGTTGCCATACCTCATGCGACTACAAAGACATAATCCACACATGTACTCTCTAAGGCTAATCAAGAAAACAAGTTTACTAAACGCATCTAGCATGTCTGCCCGTAGGTCCATGACATCTTTGACAAATCTAATACCCAATTCAACAGAATTTGCCTCATCTCATGGAGGATCTCAATGCAATGGGGACCATTGCTTCCTAAGGGGGGAGGAATGATCCAGGTGGATATTGGTGGCCACCCACCTATTCCATTTGGACCCCCACCATTGGTTCTTTCAGTTTTGCACTTTCAACACATCTTACTATTTTTAGCAGGTTGTTGCGTCCTAAACTTTCGGAGCCGTTTTGGGACTCTAATGATGCAGATGGATATTGGTGGCCACCCACCTATTCCATTTGAAATTCCACCATCAGTTCTTTCAGTTTTTCAGTTTCAGCACAACTTACTATTTTTAGCAATTTTTCGGGTCCTGAACTTTCAGAGCCATTTTGAGGCCCTAAACGACGTTTTTTGGGAAAACCAGGAGCAACATGGGTCCTCATATAATTATTTCTAACGAGGTATGGTGCACATCAAATGGAGATCGTATGCCAAAGTTACGTCCCCGGGAAGTTGAAACACCAATTTATCCAAACGGGGCCCATAGTTTTGGTGCTTCATCTCCTAGGGTTAGGTTTTTGGAAGTTTAGAGTTTTCCATTGTTTCTCAATAATAAATAGGCCCTCGAGCCTCATTGTAACATAGTTCAGAGGCATGTATCCGCCACATCTCTCCTCAGAGATAAGCTACCACCGCCCAATCTAGTTTATTTCCATTCCATCTGTAAACATATTTAAGTTATTTGATATTAATTAAATGAAGTATTATTTCCTCTCCATCTCTATGTTTATGTCTATTTCGGTCTTTTATTGTGTTCCTGCATAAATCTGGATCAGAGCCGCAGATCATGTGTTTTGTGTGAATTATTTGTGTTTTTCTCCTCTGCCTTTCTAACTACATTCTAGTGATGAAATTTGTTGGATTGATTTGCATAACAACACATATCAATCTTGCAGTACTCCTCGATCAATTATAGTTTAGCCAGATCAACATGCAAGCGTAATTCAAGATGATAGTTATTATACAAGGTGAGCGCATTTTAATTCACTGGAATTTTATCCCCGTCAATAGCCCTCTATGCTTGCTAAAAATTTGAGGGGCTTTATGTATAAGAATCTTATGTTTTTTTTTTTTTTAAATTTTGCAGAGCCCCTCCTCAAAGGAGATGAGGTCAACCAAACTCAAACCACTAGCAACCCGTAGTGAAAATTACTAGTGTTCGTGATGGATTCACCTCCATTGATTTATTTACTCCAACCACTAAGGTTGATCCCGCCCCTAGAAGTCGAGATCAATGGTATTTAATTCAATAGGTTCAATAGGTATGCTCAGTTTATCAATGAACATCTAGCCATGCAGCTAGATTCACCCAACCCATTTCATAAGATGAAACGTGTAGCCCTCCCTTCATCCTCGAAAGATGAACATGGATGTGTATATGTGCTGCCCCATTTAAACGTTTGAAAATGGAATTCTTCCAAAATAAAATGTTGCTTTTCGTCGCCTGAGATCGTGCAAGGGGATCTCTAACAGGGGGTATTATTTCTTACTGTTAGCAATGACTTTATATTGATCCCTAGGGGGGTATGCGACTGATGGAACCTAGTCGGTATAACCTTTCAACTTGAGTCCTTTAACTGAGAGGTGTGGATATGGATGTTCATTGTGTAGTTCCTAAGAACCTCAAAAATGAGATTTTTTTGAGGAGGTTTTCTCAATCTGACCACACCAAAATTATTGCATGCAGAGTCGAGGACTCTTCAATTGGATGGGGGTTTTGCCACACCAGACAACGATGCCTTTGGTCATGCTTTCAGGTTTCGAAACACTACCTAGTTTCTTCACTAGGTTTTTCATGTCAGAGCAATTCACGTACTATAATGTTGCATAAATACTAAGTAAAGAGCTAATGGTTTAATATTAACAGATATTTTAAAAAGGAAAGTGACAAGCGGGCTATCATGCAAGATTTTTTCAAAATTAATAACATAAAACAAAATTATGGCTATGTAAGTGGTTTGTTTTCCTTAAATTTTAAGCATTCTCACATTATGTGGAAGAATAGGGTTATAATGTATAACCATCAAATCAGGGACCAAAGTAGGGCCTACAAGCGAGAAACAAAGATAAACATGCCCCCTAGTGCCACAATTTCTTGGCCTTAATATAGGATAGGGCAGTAGGCTTGAGATCACCACTTTGGATTAGGGAACGATGGCTTCACTCTAGTGTAATCTAAAGGTAATTACTACCTTTGCGTGTGCTACAAATCATTGGTATGACCAAAACCATTCTCTTTTGATGTCATGAACCAACCATAGTAATAGATCAAGATGCATATCTATGAAATATGGGAGATTGTGTTAATGATGGTGGTATGCCAGTTCTCCAAAATGGTTTTCTCTATTCCCTGCAACAAACACATTACAACCCAACAAAGCGTAGATTTGTTTTCCCGCCAAGTTCATGCCAGCCCCAGAAAATAACCCAAGGGGTTTGAATTCTATTTAATGTTTCTCTCAATGAATCAATAATATGTACACAGATATATAGACCTTGCCCCTAATTTTTTTTTTTCATATTATGGTTGCAGTTGTGTGGTAATTCTATCCAGCCGATGGAGAGAGCTTCGATAGAGTCAACTTGTTTTTGTAGGTGCATAAGGTCTCTGTCAGACTAACTACTCACTAAATTTCTCTCTAGCTAGGGGAAGGAGGTAAGCACCCCATCTCTTGCACAAACTAAAACTCTACAAAATATTCTAAAAGTTATTCTCAAAGAAAAAATTACACTAAAATATTGTACAAAGAGAAAATTACATTGGAAGAGAGTGCAAAATATAGAAAAAAAAAATCACTCTTTCATGCTTTAAAATTGTTACCTGTGTGCATGCTCCATGCAGGGGAGGACCAAGATGGTTACATAAAGTTCTGCAAAATTCTCTGCCCAAATAAGGATTTGAATCCTAAAATTGAACTAGGGATTACTACGTACTATTGGTTTTCCTACTTTATGATTGGCAACTGAAGGAGTCTTATTTGCTTCTCATATTTATTCAATATTTTTTCAAAGAGAGTTTCCACACTGCAGGTACAAAGAAAAAAAACATGCATAAAATTCGCTGCCATGCGTAAACGCATTGTAATGTGTAATTATCTTACCCACTTTTTTATACTTAGGTGACCCATGTGTAAACCATTGGCACCTTCGTAAAAATAGTGTATGCATTCTTAATTGGTAAACATAAAATGCCTATGAATTAATGTTAGCATTAGTTTATTCAAATTTAAACTCTTCATATCTATTAACATTTATCCCAACTTTCAATGTATCTTTCCTCGATATGAGGCCAAATAAGACCTTAAAATTGCTTATTGGTTGAAATAATGGTCGAACAAATATCATAGGTTGATGTGACGGTGTTTTATACAAACTTGTGCTTAAATTGTGTTGAATGAATTTGATTTCTGGGCAGGGACTAAATAGAAGCGAAAAACGATTACAATAATCCATGTTGTGATGACATGGACTAATAATATCGTACTCAACTCCAGAAACACACTAAGTCATTATCCCAAAACCAACAAGTCAACCAGTCCAACAATATTTAAATTATACACTTGTCCACACATAAAACATGTATCTAGCACATGTGGGAGACACACATTGTACACACTCTAACATGCATAATCCAATGGGAAGCATTTCTATCCACATTAGTAAATACTACATTGACAAAGAAGTTTCTAGAATATTTAAAAATATATTTTCTTCCACAAATTTTGAAGTGAAATGATTCCCACATGCTTCTGAGAAAGTTTTTACGCCGGAGGCGTTTTATTTGTTGGATTGGGGTGGGAAAACACTGTTCACCCCAACCAATGAGAGTGTTATAATTTCACCCTTCCAACCAATTAATTTTTGCCATCTGTTTTTCCTCCCACCAATAAAAATGTGCCAATCACCATTAATTTATAAAATGTGTCAATCATCATTAATTTTTGTGTCAAAAATAATTATGCCATAGGCAACACTGCACCCGCAACTGGTGGACAATCACTTGAACCCGTGAAATCTTTACTCCATAGCTGCCCTTCTATCCCTGGCGGGAAAATTATTCCAATTTATCTTCTTGTGTGAAATCTCACCAGCTTATTTGTTTGGCAACTTATGGGCCAGCTCGTTGCAGGATCGAGAATTGATTTTGCTGGTTTGAAACTAGAAATGGAAAAACCTATTTTGCGTGCTCGGTATTATTTCTATTAACTCGGGGCATTTTATAGCTGGACTTTTCTTTGTAAGGATGGGTAAGGTTATGCTAAAATTTCAATTTTCTGGTTATCATTCATGATTCATTTATTTGGTTGTATAAAAAGGATGGAATTTTTGATAGATGATAATCTCATGAGTATACACCTTTATGTAAAATAACATGAGGATTTGAAAGTTTTTAAGTGATCCTTTAGACAATTATTATATGCTTTGACAATGGGCTACACAGGATGAAAGTTTTACTGATGTGTAGTTGTGAACATCAACATGAATATCGAACTACAGGTTGTGAGTGCCCCCAAGGATTTAAGGGTGATGATCAAAACTGTGAAGGTGCTTGTTTATTTGTTGTTATATGAAATAGGGCTTTGTTTCCTCCACTACATTTCAAAATGAATTATACAAGGATACGAACAAGTTTAAGTTCAGATGGAAATTATCCAATTTTTTCTCTATTGTAAGCATGAATATGCAAGCTCAGGTCTATTCTAGATATATATTACTAATTTTTCTTTTTCTTATTATTAGATATTGATGAATGCAAGGAGAGAATTGCTTTTCAGTGCAGTGATTTTAGTTGCAAAAATAAATGGTGTAGATAGATTTCCAATGCAAGGGGGATCTTTTGTGCATTGCAACACAAGATACTTGCATTGGTGAGAACTGTTGGCCTTTGATTTTCTTGTAAAAAAATTATGTTTCCTCAGATATTTTAAGGGTTTATCCTCTTTGCAAGTGCACTAGAGATTTGAAGCAATAGGTTAACTTCTCTGATCTAATTGAACATAAAATATGCTTATTCCAAAGAAATATGAGATTTACTTTACATGATAAGTGTTCTAGTTTCACCTTGTTATAGTGATTAAGATTTAGTAATATGATACTATTTCATTGTCAGTCCCTTTTTTCTATATTTTCCAGGTTCTACATACAGTTTTGCAGTTTCATGAATATGTTTTATGGTATGTGTTATAAATATGAAGCTAGGATTTCTTTAAGATTTAGCTCGGTTTTGGCACTCCTTGTTATAGCCTTATTAGCGAGTTTTTCAACTATTGGTTATGTGTTCTACAAGTACATACTTAGGGTATGTTCAATATGTTTTAGAGATTCAGAATTTCCCACATTTACCCTCTATTAACTGATTTTGATTAGTTCTATATCTCAATATTCTCTGTGTCCACTGAAAAAGGAAAAATATATTGAAAATTGATTGTATTCTAGGTGTACATGGACTTTGAAATCATGGCTATCATGTCTCAATATATGCCATTGGACCAAAATGAGGCTCATCAACCTCTACAACAAAGTTCAGCATGAGGTATATACTTCCTACCAACATGATTTTTTGTGGGAACTCTTGTATAATCATGATGTTTGTATTCATTATAATCACTCATAATTGGGCTTCAGTATTTGCAACTGGCTACTTTTCATTTGAATAAAAATTATTTTTTGCTATAAAAAATTTCTACAGTGTTTGGTCTCAAGGCATTCTAGAATGTTACATTATTTCTCACTAGATAGATTATGTCATTTTGTGATTTAGCTAAGAATGTTGCATTCAACTTGAAATTCATGCAAGAAAAACATAGGTCTGATGCCATATTTTCTTATCATTGAAGCTATGATATCTTATACACCATCCAATTCCAAGCCTGATTTGTTGAAGGATCCAATCGTTTGGGATTGCATACTTTCCTTTGCTAAGATTTATGCACACTTGGAGAAGTTGTCAAAACTGTGAAGGTACTTGTTTATTTGTTGTTATATGAAATAGGTTGATGTTTCCTCCACTACATTTCAAAATTAATTATACAAAGATACCTAACAATGAGTGGGAAGGTAAAAATCTAATATATTGTCCAGCCCGAAAAGAAAAAAAAATCGATATTTGACTCTGTAATTTATGTATTATGCAGTAATTCCCGAATTTCTGTCTGATTTTGAGACTAATTGTATCCTTTATCAAGTGTATGGTTTCAGATCATTACTGTTAGATAGGCTCTATAATATCCTTCGAATATAGTTCAGCGACAATGGCAGAGATCTTGTCCTCCAGATTATCTTATAGTGAATTTGATGAGACATCGTTTCTAGTGGAAATAGGAAGCTTTCATGAAGGATTGCAGGAAGAAAATGAGAAGACATTAAGAAACACAGTTGAATTTGGAGGAGATGAATATGATGGTTGGTTGATTACAAATTTTCCTAATTCAAACTCACCAGATGCATATAACTCTGAGTACTGCATTGGAGCCCCTAACATAGGCATGTTTGCCCCCCTTAGCAATGACATTAATTATTCCTCGGAATCTTTCTCATTTGACGATGATTTCCAAATATCTGCTATGGATTCACTCATCAAATAATGTAATTCTACAAGCAGTTTAATGTCATTTCTTTGAGAAAAAATCTTAGATCGAAAATACTTCCTTTGAGTACATCAAAAACTGGCTTGCTTAAGCTTGTTGCAGGTCAAAGCTTCCCTACTGAAAACATGGCAATGAATGAGAATTGCGATGTGATTTTCGAGCATTACCCAAGCTATCAACATTGATGGCGAGAAAGGGGAACAATGGAGGAGATCGAAAGAAATTGGAAAAATATAAAGGCGGTTGAACAAGATATAAATTGGGAGCTCTGTTGTCTTAGAAAAAAAAAATCCAGAGGTGAAAGATTAGGAGGCATCATTGCTGGAGAAATGGTTGTCAACTATTCTCCAACTGAGCGCCCTTTATATGTTGGAAGTAGTGAGGCAAATTCAGAAGAGTTGGCCCAACACGTAATGCTAAACAAAACCCTAACGCTCGAAGGGTGTGCGGAAACTTATCCTCAAAGTGCCTATGCACGGGTAATTTTTTGGATTGTAAATTCTGGAAATATTTTGGAATTTAATTTGATTGGGGTAATGTAAATAATTTCGTTTATCACATTTTAAAATATTTAGGTCAAATTAAAAAAAAATATATATCTATATATATATATATATATATATATATATATATATATATATATATATATATATATATATATATATATATATATATATAATTTAGAGAGAAAAAGAATAATTTCTTTCATTAAAATAAAAAAAACACATTTTCAAATTTAAAGTACGGAGCAGCTTCTCATGTCTGAATGTTTGCTACAACTTTGAGACCACTGAACTTCTCGAGGGTTGTAACAGAAAAACATAGACTTTTCCCCTTAAAAAACAAAGATTTCTTCTAGTGCCATCTAGAAGGTTTAGACTCTTTAAAAAATAGAGATTTCTTCTGAAGGCATGCAACAAAAAAATAAATACTTTTTCCTCTTTAAGTAACCGGGGTTTCTTCTAGTGCGATATGTTCAAATTCAGGATTAGATTGTTGAGAGAAAGGCGAGGGTAAAGAGCAGGGGAGAAAGGACTTATGGGAGGAATATGATTTAGAAATGGCTATACATATGTTTTCAATAGATAAAATATACAAAATTGTGGATAATTCCATTGTCATTGGCTGAAAAGAAGCTTACCAAATCATAAAATGCAATTAAAAATGAAAATTTTCAAAATGTTCTAAATACTTAAATACTTGCAATATTCAGAGGTTTTATCAATAATTTGATGTTCTAAATGACTTTTGAATCCCTAGGTTGACTCTTCCGATTTTAATTATACAGAATCGATGGGAACGAATAAATGAACAACTAAGAACATTATAGAATTTGTACCAAATGGAACCAAGGCATGCCCTTCATTTCAAAGTACACATTTAGGTTTCATGGCTAAAATTTCAACTGCAAAAAATCGTATGTGCACATACACCATCTAATTTCATGGTTGATATCAGTGCAATGCTGGAACATACACCATCTAATTCCAAGCCTATTTTTTGAAGGATCCAATCGCTTGGGATTACATAGTTTCCTTTGTTAAAATTTAGGCACACTTGGAGAAGTTTTCAAAAATGTGAAGGTACTTGTCTATTTGTTGTTATATGAAATAGGTTGTTGTTTCCTCCACTACATTTCAAAATGAATTATACAAGGATACCAACAAGTTTAATTTCAGATGGAAATTATCCAATTTCTGCTCTATTGTAAGCATTAGTATGTAAGTTCAAGTCTATTTTGGGTATATATTACCAATTTTTCTTTTCCCTGTTATTAGATATTGATCAATGCAAGGAGAGAAATGCTTTCCAGTGTAGTGGTTGTAGTTTCAAGAATAAATGGGGTGGATATGATTGCAAATGCAAGGGGAATCTTTTGTACATTGCAGCACAGGATACTTGCATTGGTGAGAACTTTTGGTCTTTGATTTTCTTGTAAAAGAAGTATGCTTCCTCAGATAATTTTCAGGGTTTATCCTCTTTGCAAGTGCACTAGAGATGTGAAGCAATACGTTAACTTATCTGATCTAATTAAACATAAAATGTGATTATTCAAAAGAAATATGAGATTTACTTTACATGATAAGTGTTCCGGTTTCACTTTGTAATAGTGATTAAGATTATTAATATGATACTATTTCATTTTTAGTCCCTTTGTTCTATATTTTTTACGTTCTACATACAACTTTGCAGTTTCCTGAATATGTTTTATGTTTTTTGTATGTGTGATCAATATGTAGCTAGGATTTCTTCAAGATTTGGCTCAGTTTTGGCACTCCTTGTTATAGCCTACTTAGCAGGTTTTGCAACCATTGGTTATGTTTTCTACAAGTACAGACTTAGGGTATGTTCAATATGTTTTAGAGATTCAGAATTCCCAGTATTACCCTTTATTAACTGATTTTGATTAGTTCTATATCTTAAGATTTTCCGTGTCCACTTAAAAAGGAAAAATATACTGAAAATTAATTGTCTTCCAGTTGTACATGGACTTTGAAATCATGACTATCATGTCTCAATATATGCCATTGGACCAAAATGAGGCTCATTAGCCTCTACAAAAAAGTTCAGCATGAGGTATATACTTCATACCAACATCATTTTTGTGGGATCTCTTCTATCATCATGATGCTTGTATTCATTATAAACACTCAGAATTGGACTTTAGTATTTTCAACTGGCTGCTTGTTGTTTGAATAAAAATTAGTTTTTGGTATAAAAACTTTCTACAGTGTTTGGTCTCAAGGAATTCTAGAATGTTACATTATTTCTCATTGGATAAGTTGTTTCGTTTTGTGATTTAGCCAATAATGTTGCATTCAAATTAGAATTCATGTGAGAACAACATAGGTCTTATGCAATATTTTCTGATCGCTGAAGCTCTAATATCTTATACACCATCCAATTCCAACCCTAATTTGCTGAAGGATCTAATCATTTGGTATTGCATAGTTTACTTTGCTAAAATTTAGGCATAGTTGTAGAAGTTGTGAATGATTAATAAACGCTAGAGAGGTATGGTTGTTATAAACATATAGGAGATCAGGAGAGTCATTTCAATCCATCTGGATTTTATGTATGTATGTATATAATTGAATCAGAATCTAATCATATAGGTTTGAAATGTTATGTAAATGGAGAGAATATTAAGGGCACCATACCTATTCTACATGTCATTGTTTTTCGTGCATTACTTCTCGCTCTTTTTCCAATCGTTGTTTAATGAAAATCAGAAACAAATGAGGATCTTGGGTAGTTAGTACATGGGATTGCAAAGTTAACTGTGAAGATATTTCAATTTCAATTTATGATTTTGAAATTATTAAAATATTTTAGTATATGGGATTGCATATTTAGCTGTGAAGATAATTCAATTTCAATTTATGATTTTGAAATGGTAAAAAGATCCTTTATGATGATCAAAAATTCACAAAAAATCAGCTCCCAAGCCATGGCGAGAATATATATGTCTAACAAGTATGGAATTATAAAAATTAAATTTCAATTTATGATTTTCAAATTGTAAGAAGCTGCTTTATGGTGATCCAAAATTCACAAACAATCATCTCCTATTTGAAAAATATTATCATTCATGTTGCATAGAACATCAAAATTACAAACATTCATGATGCATAGAACACATGGTGGAAAGTTCCTCACTTCATAAATGTTTGTTATTAATGGATCTATTCACTATTTTTTATTAGTGGATCTATGCACTGTGCATTGTTAATCATTTATTGACATGGGTTAAGATCATATTTGCACTGTTAATCATTTTTTGAGACGGGTTCAGAGCTTATTTTTCATTTGGGTTGGTTGGATCTCTCTTTCCTTGGGCCATCTTGTTCCTGAAGTATGACAGTGAAATCAAGCCTTCTTTATCGTCATAATCCATTTTTATATTGGTTTTCCATATGGTTATATGCTTTATGATTAATAAATTTGATTTTGAGGACTCTGCCTTTTTCTTTCACGCTCTATGTTTATTGTAATATCCCAAAAGGGAGAATATATTAATACAAAAACATAATAGATGAACAACAACAAAGTAAACAATTAATCTAAATACAACATCAAAGTATACAGAATAGCTGAGCCATTTTATTAATATGGAGGTGGATAAACTAGTACAACAGTGCTCAAAATATGAAACACTAAAGCCAAAGAGATGGCCTAGAATGAACCTGAAATGATCCCACAAAAGGGACTGTGTAACTACTGGATTGCTAGAAGAAAAACTGCGTTGTCCCTACTGCAATTGCTGGGACTCCAACTTCCGACATAATATAAATGTAGATCTAGGCATTTTGGTAGCTCTGATGATGCTGAAACTTTAGATCCGGGCTCTATGATGGATACCCAAGATAACCCAGAAAGGATTTTCCAGATTTATCAATCTAATAAAATCACCCTCTTAGGGCTTCACTTTACAACTGATGGGTATGTAGATCTGAAGCATAATTGATGAAATATGGCTACAATAATATGTACAATTAGATCTATACTTGAAGGGTTGATCCCTTCACTAGATTCTTGGGCTAAAAGCTCAAGATCTAGCTGCTCTTTCCTCCTCCACTGAATGTTGCTTTTGAATACTCAACAGCTTCATAAAACTGCGCTGTCAAGGAGGGAGAAGCTCAAGCCTGCTACTAGATAATGAAAATCAGCTCCAGAATGATGGAAAAAATGAATACAAGGTGAGGAGATGGTCCCTCGTAGGATTTCCATCTGAAATATTGGAAAATTCCTTCCTCCAATAGATCTACAGGACTGAACAGCTCAATCTTTGAGGGGACTGCTGCTGCATGGAGGTAAAACACAATGGCCTGAATTCTGGGTATAGATCTGATGCTCCTGGAAGACTGATCATGAAGAACAAGGTGAAAGGATGAATCCTCCACTGGTTTCCTAGCTGAAATGCTAGAAACAACCTCCAACTCTCAAACCCTGATGTAGGAATGTGTTATTCCTGTGGATGAATGAGAATATGATAGTCGTATGAAGATGGCACCAATGTCTGATGATGAATATAGCTCAATATAAACCTTCCTAGAGTAGGCACTCGAAGTCCCCCATGGGTAAGGGTGGGATTTCCGCTCAGAAACACCCTGTGCTAAACTACACTGCAGACTTAACTAAACATCATAAGCATTCATAGAAATGTCAAATGACAAATCTAGATCTAAAAAAATCAGAAATAATAATACAAAATCCTGCTTCTATTGTTCCTTCATCTTCATTATATAGATTATGAGCCTTCCATAACTTAGGCCCACCTCATAATTGCGCTGCTTATGTGGCCACTAACCTCCATCAAGACTGTGTTGTCTCTCCATGATCTCCATCATGTCTACATTTAATTCCCACTCTCTCCATCATGTGTGCATTAGATGAACCACTTCCACCACTATCTCATCATAAGTGCTTTATGATCTTACTTTGAATGCACTATGATCTCAGTTGACCTCCTTTAAGATCTCCATAATTTTACATTAATGAACCATGATCTCCACTCTTCCTTCATTTAAGAAGTTGCAACACTACTCCATAATGTAGATCCAGATCTAAAATATCCACATACACACATCAAAAGTGGGTTTTATTCATCTATGGTGTTTTTGAGTCCCTCCACCCTCTTATTTACTTAATTAATTGTGAAAATTAAGAACTCTAATATTCCAATCATCTTGTGGAAAAATTGGAATATTACAGTCCTCCCTACAAAAATGTTTCTTGTCCTCAAGAAACTGCAAAATTGGATGCTACAACAAACATTCTCCCTCCAAATTGCATCCTCACATGGAAGGCCTTCCCATCTGTCACAATGTGTCATGCATGTCAAACTCCAAAGTTGCATGTCTAGAATGTATAGAATGGCCTCCAACTGAAAATTTAGATGCCCTTCCTCATCAATGAATCTCCAAGTGGCAACCATATGATGTCTAAAGATCTCCTCTATACATGAGATACTTGCAATGAAGTGGTTTCTTCCCAAAGTGGAAAGTCCCAACTCTTGAACTATCTCTCCAACCCATGATACATAGAGTAGATTGCATCTATTAATTCTCTCATCATTAGCCATGTTTTCCATGTAGGATCCAAACATAACATCAACATAGTGAAAAACAAGAAGTAGAGACATATGGATGAACATGAACAATGTCAAACCATATTCTCCGAATAACAACCACCGCAACAAATCCTTCTACTTCCATGCTAGATCAACATGAAAACAAGTAAGAGAGCCATACTCTCTCAATAGAAGCCACCACAACAATATTTCTTGCTGCCATGCCAAATCAGCATCAATATAAATATGAGAGCCATACTCTCTCAAAATAAGCCACCGCAGCAATGCCTCTTGCTGCCACACCACATCATCATTGTACCAAATGTAGTGGCCATATTCTCTCAAGAGAAACCACCGCAACAATGCCTCTTGCTGCGCCATCACATCATCATTATACCAAGTACAATGACCATAATCTCCCAATAGAAGCCAATGCTGTAAGGCCTCCTATTTCCATCCTCTATCATCATCATGCAATGTATGGGAAGAAATCAGCCCATACTCTCCCAATAGCAACCAAATCAACAAATATCCTTGTTTCTTCCTTACATCATCATGACGCAAGTCATGGAGCGACAACATACTAATGGACATGTGGAATGTCTCATCAGAACAATACAAATAAGCTCCCTTATGCCACATCATGTGAGAGTTATTATTTGTACCAAAACCAAATACATACATGAACATGAGATATATACCAAACAGAAATATATGTAAATACATGAGACATATCCCTAACAAGAGAAAATACATGGGCATAAGATACATCATGAGGTGTCTAAACTCTCTCATCAACAACCAACGCAGCCATGTCTCCTGCTGCTGCATGTCATCAGTGATATGTATGGCATGGATCTTGGAAATATGAGATGTTGGGTAGTATCCGTACTCACTCAAAAGAAACTAGCGCAGCCATGCTTCTTGCTGCCCGGTATCATAGATCTACAGGAAGGTAGGAAACCTCCTGCTCCTCATTCGGATCCACTCATCCCAATGTGGATGATGAATCATGCCATGCTCAATATTGGTATCCTCCCAATGTAGAATACCAACATCCTCCAACTGAATATATTTTCACTTCATGAAATGTTGAAGTGCACGTCCATTGAGGTCTCTCCATGAGATCCTCTCATCAAAGGCCCATTGGAACCCATAAGGTTCCATACATGCTGTAGGTAGAGATCCCTTTTTGAGTTGTGAGATGATCATCAAGGAAGCTTCATCTTGAAAATGGAAAGTTCTCTCCATCACAAGATGTCTACCCTCTATCATCTGCTCCTTCAGTGCTTCATGAGTGAAGCTACCTTTAGAATTCTCCAAGAATAATGGGGCCATCTCATCATCACTATTGCTAAGTGACAACGTTGTAGATATGCATGGTGATACATGTGTTGTCTCATGGCCACATAGAATGCTAAACTCATAGTTTGGCACTGTATGTAATAGGACTGTGCTCCTTCCATATTCTGCAACTCCACACTTCAACACAAAGTGTTGGGTGTAGCTCAACCATGAAAAACTGGGATAGCAATACATATTCTCCTTGATCAAATCAAGGGTCCTCTGTGCAGTGATAATTTGCTGCTCCAAATTAGAAAGGTGCTCTAATCCTTGGTTATGCACTTGCCCTGATGGCATGGTCTCACAAATCTCAATATGATGTACTAAAATAATATGAGATGAAAGTATGTGCAAACCTTGGATAATTTGAATCTTTGGAACATCTTGCATATCTACAAGAGTTCCTCCAACCAGTGCAATGGTCTCCCCAACTTCTGATAATGATGATGACTGCTCTTCTTCAACTATACCAGCGTTGGTATCGGCCTCCTCCTCATGCATCTCATGAATCATGCATGGGGCTCCAAATGTTAAGAACTCAAGACCATATTGCAAAGATGCAAGTGATCCTCCTCCTTATGTAAGTAGATTTGCAGTTGGTGGTGGTGGTAGAGGCTCCTCCTCTTGAGTGATAATGAGGACATCTTCCTTGGGCTCTTCATGCACTATCTCCTCAATGATAGAAGATGTCACTATGTGAGATGTATCTGGTTTCTTTCTACCATACCTCTTCTTTAGTCTTAGAATAAAATCTGCATAAGCAGACACTTTCATATGGGACAAGTGACTGAACCACCAATCCCTTACTTCACCTTCTAGGTGCAGTGCTGCAATCTCCATAGCCTCTCTTTCTACTATCGGATATAGTTGAAAGAAGGTAGCTAATTCTTCCCTCCGAGCTCTTAATGTGCTTGTGGAAGATCCATCAAATGTAGGCAAGAATAATCTATGCCTCTTCCTTCTATTGCTGCTTCGGGGTCTTCTTTATTATTTGAGTTGCAAGAACTTTTGGAGAGAGAGATTCTCCTTCAAAGCTCTAGGATGTGCATTGTATTCAGACATATATTTACTTAGGGTCTCATGCCCCAAGTCTCCTTCATATTCAGACCGGTCTTCTTTCTTATAAAATAAAGTGGATCTAGTAGAATGTTGTGAATCTCTTTGCTTCTCCGGTTGCTTCTCATGTTGATAGGAAGTGCTTGGACCTTCCTCATTGAATATTCTTCTTGGATCCTTCCTTTTACTTTCTCTCTTCATTTTATTGACCTCCTTGGAGAGATATTGCAGGGATCTAAAGAGAAGAGTGGAAAAACGACAATTCTCCTTCATGATAGATCTCTACTATCTGCTTCTTCTTTTGATGCAAAAGATGAAGTGTCCACAAGCTGAGCCAAAGATCATGCTCTGATACCACTGTAATATCCCAAAATGGATAGTGCAGTAATACAAAAACACAATATATGAACAACAAAAAAGTAAATAATTAATCTAAATACAACATCAGAGTGTACAAAATAGCTGAGCCATTTTATTAATATGGAGGTGGATAAACCTGTACAACAATGCTCAAAATATGAGACACTCAAGCCAAAGAGATGGCCTCGAATGACCCTGAAATGATCCCACAAGAGGGACTGCGTAACTACTGGACTACTAGAAGGAAAAATGCGTTGTCCCTATTACAACTGTTAGGACTACAACTGCTGCAAAAATATAGATTTAGATCTAGGAAGTTTGGGAGCTGCAATGATGCTGAAAATTTAGATCCAGGCTCTATGATGGATACCCAAGATAACCTAGAAAGGATTTTCCATATCTATCAATCTAAGAAAATCACCCTCTTAGGGATTCACTATAAAACTGTTGGGTATGCATATCTGAAGCATAATATGATGAAATATGGCTGCAATAAGATGTACAATCAGATATATGCTTGAAGGGTTGATCCCTTCACTAGATTCTTGGGCTAAAATCTCAAGATCTAGCTACTCTTTCCTCCTCCACTGAATGTTGTTACTGAATACTCAACAACTTCAGAAAACTACACTATGAAGGAGGGAGAGGCTCAAGCCTATTTATAGATAATGCAAATCAGCTCTGGAATGATGGAAACAATGAATACAAGGTGAGGAGAACATCCCTCACAGGATTTCCAACTGAAATATTGCAAACTTCCTTCCTCCAATAGATATACAGGACTGAAATGTGAAATCCTTGAGGAGAATGCTGCTTCATGGAGGTAAAACACAATGGCATGAATTCTATATATATATATATATGTTTCTCGTGGAAGAATAATCATGAATAACAAGGTGAAAGGGTGAATCCTCCACCGGTTTCCTAGCTGAAATTCTAGAAACAACCTCCAACTCTCAAACCCTGATGCAGGAATGCGTTATTTATGTGGTTGAATGAGCATATGAGAGTGGTATGAAGATGGAACCAATGCTTGATGATGAATATAGCTCAATAGAAACCTTCCCAGAGTAGGCACTCGAAGTCCCCCATGGGTAAGCATGGGATTTCCGCTAAACAACATAAGCATACATAGAAATGTCAAATGACAAATATAGATCTAAACAGATCAGAAATAATAATACAAAATCCTACTTCTATTGTGCCTTCTTCTTCATTATATAGATTATGAGCCTTCCATAGCCTAGGCCCACCTCATAACTGCGCTGCCTATGTGGCCACTAGCCTCCATGAAGACTGCGTTGTCTCTCCATGATCTCCATCATGTCTACATTTTATTCCCACTCTCTCCATCATGTGTGCATTATATGCACCACTTCCTCCACTATATCATCATAAGTGCTTTATGATCTTACTTTGAATGCACTACGATCTCAGTTGACCTCCTCCAAGATATCCACAATTTTACATTAATGATCCATGATCTCCACTCTTCCTTCATTTAAGAAGATGCTCCACTACTCCATAATGTAGATCCAGATCTAAAATATCCACATACACACATCAAAAGTGGATTTTATTCATATATGGGGTTTGTGGGTCCCTCCACCCTCTTATTTACTTACTTAATTATTAAAATTAAGAACTCTAATATTCCAATCATCTTGTAGAAAATTGGGAATATTACATTTATGTTGGTATTTCATAGTGTTATATGTATTATGCTTTCAGAACTGGAGAACACTCTCTTAATTACTGTGATTCTTTAATCTTTTTTCTATGCAAAGTTTCTTAGATAAATTATTTTCTGTTGTATAGCCTTCCTCATCTTGTTATCATATAGCAAAGTGAGATACCAAATATTTTTAGAAAAAAATTATTAGGAAGTTACTATTTTGAAGCATTCCATGATAATTCTCATGCAAACCTCTTGCTTAGGAGGTTTCTTGTGTGTACCTTCCTACTTAGCTTCCAAAAATAAAAATGGATTTAATATACCTACTAGCAATTGCACCGATAGGTGCAAAGGAATAAGGGGAATAGGGACAATCTTAGTTAACCTAAATATTGGTAGTATAAATACTATCATGAATGTTTTGACAATATGATGAGCATGAGCAACAACTCCTCCTTCCTCCAACTTAGACATATCTACTGGAAGACATATCATCCTCTACACTAATCTAAACCCCTTAGACTACTAAATCTAAAATAAAAATATTATGTGTTTGAAAAAGTAATCAATATAAGTTCATATTCACTTCATCACTCAAAAGTTAAGATTCAAATTTGATAGTAAAATTATCACTTTAATTGAGTAGTAAATAATTTTGTATTCAATTACTTTTATTTTTTCAATTACACGTGCTTTATGTTCAAAGCTCAAAAGATTATTTAAAGGCTTCGCCCATATTTCTTTCACGCATACAAGATGCCCATGGATTCCATAATTGATAAGCAATCCGATCTCGTTTCGTTTTCATCATACATAGTCCCTATCTTTCCTTTTACAGCTGATTCCATATCCTTGCACACATATCAACAGATATGTCTAAGATGGAGAAAGTTGGAGTTGTTTCTCGTGCTTAGCATATCGTCAAAACATTCATGATAATATTTATACTACCAATGTTAAAGTTAATGTAGAAATTTGAATAACTATTAAATTATTCACCGAGATTATCCTGATCACACACTATTTGAGCTTCATGCATAATACCTAACCTCTTCTACTATTGATCATTAATTGCGGAAATATAAACAATCGCATGCGCACATTAAAACCATAAACAATCACACATATAAACACAATATTTATGGGAAAGCTTAAAGCTGAAAACCCCAAACTATCTGTATATTATAATGATAGAGATCATGTAACAATCATTGTACAAAATCCTCACAAGCTCTCAGTACAATCTCCAATTGTTACACACTACACAAGCTCAAATCTAACAAAACACATGCTCCAATCTGCTCCACCTGTTAGCCTGCCTCTACTGTGCAATCCAAGATGAATAATGGCCCAATCTGAGTTTGAATCCACTTGGTATGCACTGCGCAATCCTCATTGGCATCTCCATCAATGGGTGGTGCAAACTCATGCACCAATATGGTCACAACTGATAGTCACACTTGCTCTTTCACCTACCTCTTCACTGGTCTCCACTGAAACTGTCCATGCACTGAAGTTAACTGATGTATTCTTTAGTTGATTTATGAGTTAATAATTAGTGAATTAATTAATAATTAATTCACACCACTCTCACTAGTGTATCGATCAGTTAGACTAGATACAACTAGCTCAACTATGTTTAACTGAGTTAAACTGAACACAACTCCATTAACTCCTCAATCAACTCCACCAAACTCTGTCACCTGAGTTCTAACTGAAGTCTCCATGCAATAGCTCCACTAAACCCTCAGGAATAGCGTAATTCCTTCTGTCAGCTGCATGTGCCACATCTATGCACTTAACTGAAGTGCTCCAAGAGGATAAGATAATGTTTAGAGTCCAAATATTATTAAGAGCTAATAATATTCGACATATCTATTTTTAGACTTGCAATCTAAAAATAGATTCCGCCCAGTATGTCTAAAAATAGAAGTCCATCTATTTTTTCCGACTTGACCAACCATCCACAAATAGCATCCTGCAACTCATAGAACATGATCCATATGTCTAAAAATAGACATAGTCTAAAAATAGACTTTGCGCCAAAAATAGATTGCGGGCCCACTTAGTGAAGGCGACTTCTTTCCACTAAGCTCATCATCTTGTTGCAATCTCAACACTCCCTCTCAAAAATATATGGATTATCTGCAACCCCTATCCTGCCCCTGTGGTATTCTAATTTTCTCCTGGTGAGCGCCTTCGTCAATATATCAGCATCCTGATCCTCCGTGGGAATGTATGAAAGTAACATGATCTTCCACTGCAAAAAATCGCTGATATGATGATACCGGATGTCAATGTGTTTAGATCTATCATGACATACTGGATTAACCGAGAGTTTGATGCAACTCTGATTATCACAAGAAATCACAGTAGGATCCAAGTGTGAACCGAACAACTCGACCAGGATCTTCCTCATCCATATAGCCTCGCATGCAACCAAACTTGCTACCATATACTTGGCCTATGCTGAACTGAGTGCCACAGATCTCTGCTTCCTGGTATACCAAGAAACTGTTGTCGACCCGATACTAAAAATCCCTCCAGATGTGCTCTTTCTGTCCGTTGGGCTCCCTGCCCAATCTGCATCCGTGAAGCCACATAGCCTCACCTCATCCGACTGTCTGTACCACAATCCATATCCCGATGTGCCTCTGAGATATATCAATACATGCTTTCCTGCCTTCCAGTAGAGCTTGGTAGGCTTAACCATAGCTTGTGAAAGCTGGTTAACAGCATAGCATATGTCGGGTCGTGTATTGACTAGATAGATAAGCGACCCCACCAACTGTCTATAAACAATGGCATCCACTACCTCTGCTTAAGTAGCATCCTCCTTCCTCCATCCACCAGGAAGAGGAGTATCAACAGGCTTGCAGCCATGCATGTTGAACTTCTCAAGTATCTCCTGGGCATACTTACCCTGAGAAACAAACAGTCCATCACTGCGCTGCCAAATTTCCAATCCCAGGAAATAATGAAGGAGGCCCAAGTCCTTCATCTCAAACTCTTTTGCAAGATCCTCCTTGCATGAGAGTATCAATAGCTCATCACCTGTCAAAATCAAATCATCTACATAAAGTAAAATGATCAACAACTTACCCTCCACCACAATCTGGTATAGGTTAGGATCCGCCTCACTCTTGGAGAATCCAAGTCCGGTGAAATAACTGTCTATCCGTGTGTACCAAGCACGAGGTGCTTGTTTCAACCCATACAGCGCTCTCTTGAGCCTGCACACATGCGACTCGCTGTTGAAGATCTCGAAACCTTCGGGCTGCTCTATGTACACCTCCTCCTCAATGACTCCATTGAGGAACGCAGTCTTCACATCCATCTGATGAATGTGCCACCCCATATGCGCTGAGAGAGCAAGAATCGTCCGTATGGAAGAATACCTTGCGACAGGTGCAAAGGTCTCCTCATAATCGATCCCCTCAATCTATGAAAAGCCTCGGGCAACAAATCTTGCCTTATACTTCTCCACACTCCTGTCAACTGCCTACTTCACTTTGTAGATCCATCTCGAACCCACCACTGATTTCCCCTCCAGTCTCGGGACAATCTCCCATGCATTGTTTCTGACAATCGAATCATACTCTTCCACCATGGCATCTACCCATGCGAGGTCCTCCACAGCTTCCTCGAAAGAGGATGGCTCTGTCACGATACACTTTCTCATAAGAGCCATGTATCCAGTATACTGGTCAGGTGACTGTCTCTGTCTACGCTGTGATGTAGGTGCTCCTACAACCTATTGAACTCTTAGTTAAACTGAGAGGGGGGGGGGGTGAATCAGTTTAACACATTCATAATCTTTTAAATCTTTTATTAAACCTTATTTACACCTTCATTTCATGTCCAAATTAATATGTGAGTAATCTTAGAATGTGAGCAGCAAGTATTAATATAATATAACAACAGACTTAATATGAGAGCAGCAGGTATTAAGCAGATTATATAAATCAGATCAACACATAAACATCATGCATAGAGACACCAGATATAAGTGGAAACCCATAAAGGGAGAAAACCACATCTTATTATTGTTGTGATGCAAAGGCAAGCTCCAACTCCCTCTCACCACTGTTTTTTCTGCAGACACCAACCTATAGGAGGCTCCTACCTCAATTCTGCAAGCTACAACTTGCAAGGAAGCACCAACTCCCTTCAATTTTCTGCAGGCACCAACCTACAGGAGGCTTCAACCTCAGTTAGCTACAACTGATAGCTATCAAGCTGCAACTTGATAGGGAAGCTCCAACTTCCTCAATTTATCAAACTGAATGTTTGCTGATTTACCTTAAGTATCAGCTCTGTTCTATAGCTTCTCTTTCTGCTCTTCTTTTCTTAATATTCTCTGCTTTACATTTCTATACTCTGCCTTCTCTATATTTTCTCTCTCTAACATCTCTTATGCATATCCAGTTAATATTATTTATAGAGTTCCTCACATGACTGTTTGTATTTCACAAATAGTTTGGAGTGAACAGTCATGACTCTTTGGCTTCTGTCTTCTCATTCCTTTTATCTGCTCATTCAATAAATATAACTGTAGGTATCAATTTAAAATTACAGTGGGATATTTGTTCTCTTCCAGAGACTTTCCAATGCATCACAACAATATAAATCAATTAAAACATCTACATTCAAATTACAATGAGAACTCCAGCTCAACTCATCTAGTCTTTTGGCTCGCTGCGCGTTTGTCTTTTCTTTGACTGTGTCTGTCTTTTCTGTGACTGTGTTTTATCTCTTTTCATCTCTGTTTTCTCTTCTGCCCTCTATTGTGGTGTAAATGCTACATACGTGTAACTGTGCTTTTTATATCAATGCATTTTATATAAGTGTAACTGCTGACTTTAAATCTGGGCATATTCCAACCCTTTACACACAGTAAGTGTCTTGTTGATGTGGTGAGTTCGGCAAGCGGAACGGACATATATCACAATCGTTTTGTATTAATAATCGCCCTCCACCTTAAGCCGAGGCTCGTGAGTCCACAGACCATGCGGCATATTTCAATACAATCACAACCGTTACATAAAACAACGCTCAACGTTTTTATAACACCTTTTTAATAACACAGTACCCACAATATTTATCATGAACCATCAACAATAAAACCCTTTCTAACCTTCTTAATAAAGCATGGAATTTATATTAATGAACAACTCTAGAAGAAATTTTCGATTACTCTGATGCGATGACTCTGATGCGATGCGATTAATCGCAATCGCAAACTTCTATTTGCGATAGTTGCTGTGCAGTTTCAACCAACTGCGATATTGCGATTGTTGCGATGGTTGCGATGGTTGCAATGGTTGCGATGGTTGCAATGGATGCAATGGTTGCGATGGTTCAATTCAATATGTGTGCCATAGCTTGTTTATCACCTTGCGACTTCATTCATGATCCAATGGTGGATAATTCATCGCTCTTTCAACCTCTCATCCTACGGAGATCGCGCGATAAACTGGCACAAGAGTTAACATTCAATAGTTGCGAGTTGGACTAGGCCCCAACGTTAACGATCTACCACATCCAACGGCGGACATCACATTGCACGACTTCTGATGATCCGACGGATATCGCTCGGGCAACTTGCACGGACAATAACGTGCGATGGCGCGCCGTACCTTGGGTAACCTTCGCTCATCTATAGCAAGTGACCGCCATCCGATGACCCCTTCCCAGATCAACGATGTTCAACAATATCGCTAGGCATCCTGAGTCGAACAATAATGCGCGATGGCGCGCAGTGACAAGCGGTTTTGTGGAGTCGTACAGGGACGCGTGTCGCCCATTCTATGGAATCGGAGCCAACCTCTTGAATACCGCTCAACCCGCAAAAGCGGTGCGATAAAAACCACCGTTCAGCTCCAAACCGCCGTTACTGTTCCTCTCGGTCACGGTTCCACTTCTTCCTCGACGTGCCAGGTTCCGCCTTATGGTACTTTGGTTCTTTGAATCTCGCGCTACATATGGCTATATATATATATATGCTATAGTCATTTGTATATAAAGTGCAATATATACTTTGCCTCTGGAGTATACGATTCTCGAAATGAGATTTATATATATATGCATTACATTGCCGCTCCAATCTATGGTGTATCTTCCAGTGGGGTAGGCGATTCTTGGAATTTATTTATATATATATATATATAATGCCCGGCTGGTGTAGCGATTCTCGGAATAACGGTTGTGTCTCTGCCTCTGTTGCTTCTGTCGCTCTGCCTCTGTATTTCCTGCTGTGATAACGGCTCTGCCTCTATATTCGCTTCCTCTGTCTCTGCCCGTCTCCTCTATATTCTCTTCCTCCGTTTGCTTCTTTGCTGCCTCCTTTGCCATCAATGACAACATTTCCAACAGTCTCCCCCTTTGGCATTGATGGCAATACACTTCCTCTGTTTGCCTGATAGGATCCTTTCTCTTGTTGCTTGCTCTTCCTTCCCCTTTGACATCAATGGCAAGGGGTTCGAATTTTTTGGTGAAGGTTCTATTCTCTGATGCTGTGTTTTTATCCTTTTTCAACATTTCATGCATTTCCGGGTTAAATTCCCTGACTTCGTACGCTGCTGCTCCAAACTTTGGATTTGATACTCGTTGAGTTTACTATTCTTCCGTGTTCAGTTCACGTCGGTTTCACCATTCTTCTTCTGCACCACTGACCCTTTTGTCTTTTTATTGATTCTTTTATGCTGACTGTATTATTGCCATAATCCCTTTGATCTTGAGGACCTGTTTTCATGCTTCCCTTGTTGGCTGATCTCCCCCTGGAATGATATTTTCATTTCTGTTCTCCCCCTGAAACTGTGCTTTCTCTTCATATTAGAGAGTAGCATCTACAGATACTACCCCTAGTGTGTTTCTCAAATATTCAAATGGCTCTCTAGCAAGTGGTTTGGTAAATATATCTGCTGTCTGTTCTTTTGTTGGTACATACTCCAGTTTTACTATATTCTGAGCCACTTGTTCTTGGAGGAAATGATACTTGATTGGGATATGTTTAGTTTTTGAGTGAAGCACAGGATTTTTAGATATACTTATAGCACTTGTATTATCACATTTAATTGAGATAGGTTCATTAATGCTTACCTTCATGTCTTGAAGAGTATGCTTCATCCACATGACTTGTGTACAACATGTTGCTACTGCTATATATTTTGCTTCTGCTGTAGACAGAGAGATAGATGTTTGTTTCTTGCTTAACCATGCCACCAGACTTTCTCCTAGATAGAAAGCACCTCCACTTGTGCTTTTCCTGTCATCCACACAGCTGGCCCAATCTGCATCTGTGTATGCTGTCAAGGTGAAGCTTTTGCCTTTAGGATACCAAAGTCCATACTGAGTTGTTCCTTGTAGATATCTAAATATTCTTTTCACTGCAAGAAGGTGATTTTGTTTAGGTGCTGCTTGATATCTAACTACTAGTCCTACTGCTAGCATGATGTCTGGTCTTGATGCTTTCAAATACAACAGACTTCCTATCATGGATATGTAGAGTTTTTGATCTATGTCTGTAGACCCATCATCAGCACACAGCTTGCATCCTGTGATCATGGGAGTTGACACAGGTTTGTAGTCCTCCATTTTGATTTTTTTCAGCATTTATTTTAAGTATTTTTCTTGAGAGATGAATGTGCCTGTGTTCTTTTGCTGAATTTGAAGTCCTAAGTAGAAACTGAGTTCTCCAATCATGGACATCTCAAACTCTGATTTCATCTCCTCAACAAATCCTTTTGCTAGTTCTTCTCTGTTGCTTCCAAACATAATGTCATCAACATATACTACAACAATCAGGAGTTCATTTTCATGGGCTTTTATGTATAGATTGTTGTCTACTCCCCCTCTCTTAAAGCCTTGTTTTTGCAAATACTTATCCAGTATTGAGTACCAAGCACGAGGAGCCTGTTTCAGTCCATATAGGGCCTTCTTCAGTCTGCACACATAATCTTCTTTGTATTTCAATGAGAAGCCTTCTGGTTGTTCCATGTAGACTTCTTCTTCTAAGTCTCCATTCAGAAATGCAGATTTTACATCCATTTGATATACCTTGAAATTCTGGTAGCATGCAAATGCCAGGAACATTCTGATAGCTTCCATTCTGGCTATAGGGGAAAATTTTTCATTGTAATCAAGTCCTTCGATTTGTGAATATCCTTTGCAGACAAGTATAGCTTTGTTTCTGATTACCTGTCCTTCTTCATTCATTTTATTTTTGAATACCCATTTTGACCCTATGACATTTTTCTCAGTGGGTCTAGGAACTAGTTCCCAGGTATTGTTTTTCTCAATTTGGTCCAATTCTTCATTCATTGCATTCACCCAATACTTGTCCTTGTTGGCTTCCTCAAATTTCTTTGGCTCTATTTGTGACAACATGGGTATGTATACCTCTTCAGTTTGTTCTGTTAGCTGCCTTCTTGTTTGGACCTCTACTCTCTTGTCTCCAATGATCTGATCTTCAGGGTGGTTCTTCTGAGTATATCTTGAGGGAGCTTTGGAACTTAGCTCTGTATCTTCTGTTGTCTTGCTTGTTTCCTCATCATCTTGGTTTTCTTCTTCATGGTTGTTTAATGAGCTGCAACAGTCTATATATCTTGTATTGTTTGGAAGTTCTTCATCAAAACTCACATCAATGCTTTCTACTATTTTTCGAAGATTCTTGTTGTAGCACCTGTACCCTTTACTTTTGGAAGCATATCCTAGAAAGATCCCTTCATCTGCTCTTGCATCAAATTTTCCAAGATTTTCATCATTATTCTTTATGTAACACTTGCTTCCAAAGATTCTGAAATGTTTGATTGAAGCTGGCTTTCCATGCCATAGTTCATAGGGAGTCTGGTCACTTCTTGGCCTTAAGTGAGCTTTATTAAGAATATGTACTGCTGTGTGTATTGCTTCTGCCCAGAAGGTTTGAGCAATATTATTCTCTTGCATCATGGCTCTGGAAATTTGTTGAAAAGACCCGTTTTGTCTCTCTGCTACTCCATTTTGCTGAGGTGTTCCTGCAATAGTAAATTGTTGCTTTATCCCATGTTCATTGCATAGGTCAGCAAAGTCATAATCTGTAAATTCACCTCCTCTGTCTGATCTGATACATTTTAGCTTGCATCCAGTTTTATTTTCTGCTAATGCTTTGAATATTTTAAATTTTTCCAGTGCTTCTGATTTGTTCTTGAGAAAAGCAACCCATGTCATTCTGGAGAAATCATCTATTATCAGCATGAAGTAGGATTCTCCACTTGGTGTCTTAGTTCTAGTAGGTTCACACAGGTCCATGTGCACAAGCTGGAGTGGTCTTCTTGTTGATAACTCATCTTTAGAATTAAAGGATGTTCGGGTCTGTTTGCCCAATTGACATGATTTGCATATGGTATTTGAAGGCCTTTTTATTTCTGGCATATCTCTGACAACTTTCTTCTTGCTCAGTCTGATGATATGATCGAAGCTGAGATGTCCCAATATTTTATGCCATAACCATGACTCCTCAAGTTTGCTAATATGGCATGCTTCATCTTCCTCTTTTACAATGTAAACATTGCTCTCTGTTCGAACACCTTTGAGTAGAGTCTTACCTGTGGTGCTTGATCTGACTTCACAGTCTTGTGCTCTAAATAGAACTTCGCAACCTTTGTCACACATCTGACTGACACTCAGTAAATTTGCTTTTAGCCCATCTAAAAATAGTACATCTTGGGTCTTTCCTTTGCCATTGTCTATGCTGACTAAGCCTTTTCCCTTGATCTTACCTGATTTGTCATTGCCAAAAGTGACATTGCCAGATTTCTTTTCATCAAGAGTTATAAACTTGCTTTTGTCTCCAGTCATGTGTTTTGAGCAGCCACTATCCAAATACCACTGACTTTTCAGGTCTTGAGCAGTTAGAGCCAAGTCACATTTATTCACCTTCTTTATCCACTGGAGGCACCCTTTTGTTTGGTATCTTTTGTGAGGCGATGAACTACATCTTCTTAGAGGACATTTGGAATATGTCCAACTTGATTGCATACACAACATTTGATCATAATTTTTGTAGAATTATGAGTATCAACATAATTTATTTGATTCATAAACCTCCTTGAGGTGTTAAACATCAATCTTTGTCCATACTTTCTACACTCAATGATTTTATGACTAAATTCCTTACAATAAAAGTAGTAACCATAGAAGCTATTTGCATACCTGATGTAAGGTTGTCTCTTCCATTTGTTTGCTTGAGGCAGTCTCTTCAATTTTTGCATCTTTTGCTGGTTTGAATTACTCCTCCTTGCATGACAATATGCAGCAATATGTCCCAGCTTGTGGCAAGCATAACAAGTGGCATTCTTCATAGGAGAGAAGAATCTCCTTTGATGGTTTCCAAATTTTACATACTCAGGGGTCTTAGTATTTATTACATTCTTAGCTACTAGTGGTTTCTTCTAATCTCTATCTTCCTTATTGTAGATTTCTTCTTTTGTAGGAATTGTTTGAGCTGCTTCATCATTCTTCTTTGCTTTTACAAAAATAATCTCTCTGTCAACCTTTTCTTTTCCTTTACTTGATTCTCCTTCATAGCCTATTCCAGTCTTTATCATAGGGGATCTTTGAGCAACTAGAATTTCATTCAACTTACTAGAGCTTGTTGTTTGAGAAGAGTTTATAACCACTTTCCTTTGAGCATTTTCTAATTTCTTCCTGAGACATACTACTTCTTCTTCCAACTTTTCTTGTTCTTGAGTTTTTTCTTTGATTTGATTAAGTAACATGTCCTCTATCTTCTTGGCTTCTTCAAGCTCTATCTTTAGCTGCTTAAGGACTTCTGAATTCTGTTCTTCTCGTACATACTTGAGGAGAATGTCCTTTTGTTTTCTGCATTTCAGCTTGAGTCTATCAATCTCTTCTAGAGCACTTCTTAGCTCCCCTTCAAGGTCGACTTCACCTTCTTCTTCTTCATCTTCTAGCAGGAGACCTTCAAGTTCTTCTATGGCCATCAATAAGAATTCAGAGGTTCCTTCTTCACTTGAGGATTCATCTGAATCTTCAGATGTACTGCTGTCTTGTTGAGCATAGAAGGATTTTCTGCTAAACTTCTTTCCTTTCTGCCAGTTCTTTGATTTATTTTTCTCTGACTCTTGAGCCTGATTCATTAATTTCTTGTGAGGACACTTAGCAGCATAGTGTCCCACTCTTCCACAGTTAAAGAATTTGAAGGGGAGTTTACCTTTGTATTTACCTGAGCCTCTATCCAATTTCTTGACAAAATTTGCCTCTTCTTCATCCGAGAAAGAGCATATGTCTCCCTCTTCTTCTTTCTTCTTTTATGTTTTAAAGGCTGCTTCCCTCGTACCTGGCTTCTTCTGTGGGAGCCTCATCTCATATGTTGTTAGATTTCCAAGTAGCTGGTTCATGGTCAAGGTTTCCCAATTAGCTGTTTCTTCTATTGCAGACACCTTGGGATTAAATTTGGACGGAAGAGATCTTAGAATCTTTTGCATAGTTATACTTTCTGACATGGTTTCTCCAACAGCTTTCATATTGTTAACAATTTCTGCAAATTTTAGGAAGAAACTGGCAATGTCTTCATCATCACTCATTTTTAAGTTCTCAAACTGGGCTCTATAAACTTGAAGTTTGGTAGTCTTTACTTTCTTGTCCCCCTCATGGATGTTCTCCAGAGTATCCCACATTTCTTTGGCAGTGTCTTTGTGCATTACTTTGATAAACTCTACTTCACACAATCCATTCAGGATGGCATTCATGGCTTTTGCATTAGCCACAAAATCTTGTTTTGTTTCTTTTTCTGTGTCAGTTGCCTTTGGGGCATATCCTAATTCCACAGCAGCCCAGACTTCTATTCCTAGAGACATTATGTATGTCCTCATTCTGATTTTCCAGAAAGCATAATTTTCACTAGTGAAGAAAGGGGCTTTGTTGGTTGAGCATCCTTCTTTACTAGCCATCTTGGGAACCTAGGATCTCCTTTCAGTTGTTAGACTTGTACAAAGGAACCTGCTCTGATACCAATTGTTGAACTCTTAGTTAAACTGAGAGGGGGGGGGGGGTGAATCAGTTTAACACATTCATAATCTTTTAAACTTTTTATTAAACCTTATTTACACCTTCATTTCATGTCCAACTTAATATGTGAGTAATCTTAGAATGTGAACATCAAGTATTAATATAATATAACAACAGACTTAATATGAGAGCAGCAGGTATTAAGCAGATTATATAAATCAAATCAACACATAAAAATCATGCACAGAGACACCAGATATAAGTGGAAACCCATAAAGGGAGAAAACCACATCTTATTATTGTTGTGATGCAAAGGAAAGCTCCAACTCCCTCTCACCACTGTTTTTCTGCAGGCACCAACCTACAGGAGGCTCCAACCTCAATTCTGCAAGCTGCAACTTGCAAGGAAGCACCAACTCCCTTCAATTTTCTGCAGGCATCAACCTACAGGAGGCTTCAACCTCAGTCAGCTACAACTGACAGCTATCAAGCTGCAACTTGATAGGGAAGCTCCAACTTCCTCAATTTATCAAATTGAATGTTTGTTGATTTACCTCAGATATCAGCTCTGTTCTGTAGCATCTCTTTCTGCTCTTCTTTTCTTAATCTTCTCTTCCTCACTCTTCTATACTCTGCATTCTCTATATTTTCTCTCTCTAACCTCTCTTATGCATATCCAGTTGATATTATATATAGAGTTCCTCACATGACTGTTTGTATTTCACAAAGAATTTGGAGTGAACAGTCATGACTCTTTGGCTTCTGTCTTCTCATTCCTTTTATCTGCTCATTCAATAAATATAACTGTAGGTATCAATTTAACATTATAGTGGGATATTTGTTCTCTTCCGGAGATTTGCCAATGCATCACAATAATATAAATCAATTAAAACATTTACATTCAAATTACAATGAGAACTCCAACTCAACTCATTTAGTCTTTTGGCTCGCTGCGCGTTTGTCTTTTCTTTGACTGTGTCTGCCTTTTCTGTGACTGTGTTTTATCTCTTTTCATCTCTGTTTTCTCTTCTGCCCTCTGCCGTGGTGTAACTGCTGCATATGTGTAACTATGCTTTTTATATCAATGCATTTTATATAAGTGTAACTGTTGACTTTAAATCTGGGCATATTCCAACCCTTTACACACAGTAAGTGTCTTGTTTGTGTGGTGAGTTCTGCAAGAAGAATGGACATATATCGCAATCGTTTTGTATTAATAATCTCCCTCCACCTTAAGCCGAGGCCTGTGGGTCCACAGACCACGTGGCATATTTCAATACAATCGCAACCGTTACATAAAACAACGCTCGGCATTTTTATAACACCTTTTTAATAACACAGTACCCACAATCTTTATCATGAACCATCAACAATAAAACCCTCTCTAACCTTCTTAATAAACCATGGAATTTATATTAATGAACAACTCTGGAAGAAATTTTTTATTACTCTGATGCGATGACTCTAATGCGATGCGATTAATCGAAATCACAAACTTCTATTTGCGATAGTTGCTGTGCTGATCCGGATTTATGCAGGAACGCAACAGAATAAACATATAACCATAAATACAGAGATGCAGCGGAAATAACACTTCATTTCATTAATATCAAAGAACTGAAATTTGCTTACAGACAAAATGGAAATAAAACTAGCTAGGGCGCTGGTACCTATCTCTGAGAAGAGATGTGGTGGCTACAGGCCTCTGAACTGAGTTACAATGAGGCTCGAGGGCCTATTTATTATTTAGAAACAATGGGAAATCCTAAACAGCCAAAACCCTAACCCTAGAAGATGAAGCGCCAAAACTATGGGCCCCGTTTGGGTAAATTGGTGTTTCAACTTCCCAGGGGCGTAACTTTGGCATACGATCTCTGTTTGACGCGTACCATACCTCGTTAGAAAGATCTATCCAAGGAATACAAATTTGGAACGAGGAACATTGGTCCGTGGACCCATGTTGCTCTCCATTTTTCCAAAAAACGTCGTTTAGGCCTCAAAACGGCTCCGGAAGTTTAGGACCCGAAAAACTACTAAAAATAGTAAACTGTGCCGAAACTGAAAAACTGAAAGAGACAATGGTGGAGCCCCATGGGTGACCACCAATATCCACCACCAATATCCACCTGGATCATTCCTCCCCCCTTAGGAAGCAATGGTCCCCATTGCGTTAAGTTCCTCCATGAGATGAGAAAATTTCTGCTGAACTTGGTCCCTGGTGAACCACTTTCCTTGGTGCAGGAGTTGGCCAGCTTTGACAACCCGATATAGTTGGATCTTCTGCTGGCGAGTGTTCTTGATTTGCATGTCTATGATGCAATCTGTGGTGGCCTGTTCCATGCGGTCTGGATTTAACTCAGTTGGTGTGAGTTGTTCTGCAATGTCCGAGGTGTCCAGTAGAGGTGGGAAGTAAGGACGAAGGCGATCCACATTGAAGACTGGGTGCAGACCAAGGAATGGTGGAATACTGAGCTCGAATGCATTGTTCCCTACAACCTTGGTGATGGTGTACGGCCCGTATCGGAGCAGGCGAAGCTTGCGGTGGGGTCCAGTGAGGCGCTCCTTCTGCAAATGTAGCCATACTTTGTCACCCACCTGGAAGTTGTGTGGCACCCGATGTTGATCATGGCGTTGCTTGTACTTGGCATTGGCTCTGTCCAATATATCATGAACTTGTTGGCGGATGTGTTGAATGTGCTCGATGAAGCTACTGGCTTCTCAGCAGTTGGACATGGTGGAATTGGCACAGGTAGCGCAAATGGCATGGATCGTCAATGGGGCATAGTCGTTTGGAATCCAAAACCATTTAAATGCACGGCTATGGCCGATTGAGCTGTGAGAGCCAGTCTCACTATGTTGTACATAAGAGGCTCGTCCCATGTGCGTGGATGCTTTGGTGTACATGCGTGAGTGTGTACAATCTGATGCATTGGCGACCTCTGTCACGGCCATCACAATTTGGGGATGGAAAATTTGTGGACTTAGTGAAGCAGTATCCAACATCGGCAAGGCTGCAGGACCAAATACGCAATGAGTGCACTCTTTTCTGATCTGATATGATAGACTGTGGGATCCCAAAGTGCACCCACACTCGTTCAAAGAAGAGTTTAGCAGTGGCTTCTGCTGTGATATTCTTCTTGCGGGCCGCCATAATGGCCATCTTCGAGAATCTGTCGACGACCACGAAAACACAGTCATTTCCCTGCTTAGTAGAAGGCAGGCCCGACATGTAATCCATGGAGATGGATTCCCAAGGTTGACTAGGGGTAGGTAGAGGAGTATATAGGCCTTGCTTCTTGATGGTCGGTTTGGAAATGGCACAAGCAGTGCAGGATCTGATGTGCTTCTCGACATCCTTTTGAAGGTTCGGCCAATAGAAATAGTGCAAGGGATTGCTCTTTGACCTCTACGACCCCGAAATACTTATGAGCTAAATTGTCAGTGTGCTTCCCATATCATCTTGGCACGCTCGCTTGAAGGAACACAAAGGTGTCCCATGTGACATAAAAGTGCATCTTGGAGGTGAAAATTTGGAACTTGCATTGCCCCGAGTGCCATGTAAGTTGCCCCGGTCGCAGGTCCTCTCCTAGAAGCGGCCAATCAGAAGTCTCGTGCCCACAAGAGTTGAGCACAGTGGTGAGCGCCACGATCGGTGGTCGGCTGAGGCAGTCTGAAACATGATTGGTGCTACCCTTCTTATACTTGATGTTCAAATGAAACTGTTGCAGATATGTAGACCACTTCTGATGGCGATCATTCTGCAACTTCCCTTGTGTCTGTATGAACTGCAGGGGCCTGTGGTCTGTATGGATGATTGTTTCCTTCCCCAAAATGTAATGCTTCCATTGTCGACAAGCTTGCACAATGGAGTACATTTCTTTTTCATATGTGGGGTACTTGTGAACTGTGTCAGACAATGTCTCACTGTGAAATGCCACTGGATGTCCCTGTTGAGTAAGAACTGCCCCAATAGCATAGTCAGAGGCATCTGTCTCGATCTAAAATGGCTGTTGCAAGTCTGGTAAAGTGAGCACTGGGGCAGAACAGAGGCGGTTTTTCAGTTCTGTGAACGCCTTCTGTTGAGGTTCTGACCAAAAAATTTTTTCTCTCGCTCCTCCCTTCGTGACTTGACTCAAGGGCCAAGTGATATGAGAGAATCCCAACATGAACCTCCGATAGAAATTAGCAAGACCCAGAAAGCTGCGAAGCTCTGTTATAGTGGTTGGGGCTGGCCAATCCCGAATGACTTGGATCTTGGCTGGATCCACATGCACCCCCCTTTCATCAATAATGTATCCCAGATATTGAACCTGGGTCATGCCAAACGTGCACTTCTCCAAATTGGCACACAACTTGTGTTACCGCAGTGTTTGGAGGACTTGTCGGATGTGATGAAGGTGCTCTTCCCAAGTCTTGCTGAAGATCAGAATGTCATCCAAGTACACCACTACGAATGAGTTGGTGAATGGCCGCAAGATGTTTTCCATCAGCCTCATGAAGGTTGTGGGAGCATTCGTCAACACGAAAGGCATGACCAGCCATTCAAAAAGGCCTTCCTTGGCTTTGAAGGCGGTCTTCCACACATCAGAGGGTTCAATTGGTACCTGGTGATACCCAGACTTCAGGTCGATCTTACTGAAATATTTTGCACCTTGGAGTTGGTCCAGAAGGTCATCAATCCGTGGGATTGGGTACCTATTCCGGACAGTGATCTTGTTCAGGGCCCGATAGTCAATACAGAGTCTCCACGTCCCATCCTTCTTCTGTACCAACACGATCGGGCTCCCACAGGGCGATGAACTTGGTCTGATGTGACCTTTCTGCAACAGCTCCTGAATCTGCCTCTTGATTTCATCATTTTCCAGAACAGAGCGTAGATAGATCGGTCCATTGGGTAGTGGCGCACCTGGGGTCAGATCAATCGGGTGCTTGACCCCAGCTGGTGCGGGCAACCCTGTGATTGAGGTGAACATATCTCGTGCTCCCTCCCCAAGCCCTTATCCATTTGTTTGTTGTTGTGCAGGAAGGCCTGTCTGGAAGGGATGTTAGCCCGTTCTTCTTGCCCGCCATAGAGGCGGATCAATGGAAAACAGATTTCCTGGTTTTGCAGGAAATGAGCTCTTTGCATTGTTTTGCGAGTAACCAAATGAATGCGACGGGAGGTGGTACCTATGGCATCACCGTACAACTTATTTCCCAAAGTAATAATAACAGCACGAGGTTGAGACTCATACACAGCATGACGCTTCCACAAGTATGGTTGTCCTAATAATACATCAGAAACATCGATAGGAGCAACGTCACATAATACCTCATCCGTGAAGGGCTTGATGCTATAGGGAAGGCGGCACTGCTGGCTGACGCGGAGATCTCGTCCTTGGTGAAGCCACCCGATGGTGTATGGATGTGGGTGAACTGTGGTCGGCAAGCCCAACCGCTTCACGGCGTCTGCTGAAATGAGGTTCTTTTGGCTCCCATTGTCGACAATGAACTGTACAGGGGAGCCCTTTACCCACATCTGGGAGTGGAAGAGACGTTCCTCCTCCTCTGGATCTTCCGGTTCCTCTTTCTGGACCTTTGTAGTGGCAACAGTGGCGTTGGGCTCTGCGTCAATAATTTGTTTCCCTTTTTCATTCCCCTTTTCAGGTTCTGTCGGAGTCGGAGCATGCATCTGACTCAGAAGCCCTCATCTCAGCCACTAGCGACTGCTTGGCCCGACACTCACTTATGTTGTGAGTGGAGCTCTTATGGAACTCACACCACTTTCCCGTGTCCTTCTTTGGCTTTGCGGTGTTGTTCTTTTCTTGTGGCTTCGATGAGTTGTCTTTAGCCACCATGCCTTGGCTCGGTCCTTTGTTCTGCGGTTTGGAAGCACCTTTCCCTTGCTTTTGATTCGCAGATCCAAAGTCTCGCTTCTTCTGCTTGAATTTCTGCTCAATCTTGGCAGCATACCGGTATGCCGTACCAAGAGAGGAGATGTCAAGGAACTCCATTTCCTCCTGAATGCATTTGTGCAGATAGCTGCGATACTTTAGCACCAGATGTTTCTCTGAATCTTTGATACCCAACTTTGTGCGCGGGGTATGGAACAGATTCGTCAGCTCATGCACATCTTGATCCCTTTGTTGTCGCAGCGTGGTCCATTGTATGTACTTGTCCTCATAGCTCCCCGGACTAATGTGCTGTTCCAATGACGACGTCATGGGAAGAATTCAGTTGATAGGCATGAGAGCAGAGGGTTCTGTCTGAGGTCCTTGTTCTCACGATGCGTTTTCCCACAGTCCTTGCATGGGGGGTAGCTTGCTGAAGAGAGATTTAAAATAAATGTTATAAAATTGCAGAAGGGTGTGGCAAGAAATGTCACTGGGTTAGTTATTTATCTGGGGCATGCCATTATGTTGACCTCAATATGGGAATGTCGAAGTTTACTTGTGCCTTAAAGGGAGTCGCGCCTCCAGAGTGGCTACTGGATGCAGATGCGCCGCCGGTGGGCAGTCGTTGAAGGATATGGACAAAGTTATCCATCATCGCATTCCTTTGTTTTTCGAGAGCCTCTTCGAGCAATATTTTGATAGGATCTCCTGCTCCCTCATCTTTCTTTTCGTCCCCCATGGGCGTTCGTCGAGGTTTGTGAGGCTGATCTTGCAAAGTTGCAGATCAGGCCCTAGCTCTTTATACCTGGTGGGGACATGCAAAGAAGGATTGAGAAAAAAACGGACCGCTCGATACCGCTCATCCCGGTTGTGCGAGAGCATGAAATAAAAACATGTAACCATAAATACGAGATGCAATGAAATAACACTTCATTCATTAATATCAAGGCGAATTTTGTCTGAGACAAAATGGAAATAAACTATTTAAGGCGCGTGCTTATCTGAGAAGAGATGTGGCGGCTACAGGCCTCTGAACTAAGTTACAATGAGGCTCGAGGGCCTATTTATCATTTAGAAACAATGGGAAATCCTAAACAGCCGAAACCCTAACCCTAGGAGATGAAGCGCCAAAACTATGGGCCCCGTTTGGGTAAATTGGTGTTTCAACTTCCCAGGGGCGTAACTTTGGCATACGATCTCCGTTTGACGCGTACCATACCTCGTTAGAAAGATCTATCCGAGGAATACAAATTTGTAATGGGCAGCCCTCCGTTTTCCCAAAAAACGTCGTTTAGGGCCTCAAAACGGCTCCGGAAGTTTAGGACCCGAAAAACTGCTAAAAATAGTAAACTGTGCCGAAACTGAAAAACTGAAATAGACAATGGTGGAGCCCCAAGTGGAATAGGCGGGTGACCACCAATATCCACCTGGATCATGTGCAGTTTCAACCAACTGCGATATTGTGATTGTTGCGATATTTACGATGGATGCGATGGTTGCGATGGTTGCGATGCGATGGTTTGGTTGCGATGGTTCAATTCAATTTGTGCGCCATAACTCTTTTATCACCTTGCAACTTCATTCATGATCCAATGGTGGATAATTCATCGCTCTTTCAACCTCTGATCCTACGTACATCACGCGGTAAACTGGCACGAGAGCTAACATTCAATAGTTGCGAGTTGGACTGGGCCCCAGCGTTAATGATCTACCACATCCAACAGCAGACATCACATTGCACGGCTTCTGATGATCCGACGGATATCGCTCGGGCAACTTGCACGGACAATAACAGGCGATGGTGTGCCGTACCTTGGGTAACCTTCTCGCATCGATAGCAAGTGACCACCATCCGATGACCCCTTCCCAGATCAACGACGTTCAACAATATCGCTGGAAATCCTGAGTCGAAAAATAACGCGCGATGGCGCGCAATGACAAGCGGTTTTGTGGAGTCGTACAGGGACGGGTGTCGCCCGTTCTATGGAATCAGAGCCAACCTCTTGAATACTGCTCAACCCGCAAAAGCGGTGCGATAAAAACCACCGTTCAGCTCCAAACCACTGTTATTGTTCCTCTCGGTCATGGTTCCACTTCTTCCTCGATGCGCCAGGTTCCGCCTTATGGTACTTTGGTTCTTTGAATCTCGCGCTACATATGGCAATACATATATATATATGCTATAGTCCTTTGTATATAAAGCGTAATATATACTTTGCTTCTGGAGTATACGATTCTTGGAATGAGATTTATATATATATGCATTACATTGCTGCTCCAATCTATAGCGTATCTTCCAGTGGGGTAGGCAATTCTTAGAATTTATTTATATATATATATAGATATATGTATAACGCCCGGTTGGGTAATTCTCAGAATTAAGGTACATATATATATATATATATATATCCTCTAGCTGAGGTAGCGATTCACGGAATAATGGCTGTGTCTCTGCCTCTGCTGCTTCTGTCGCTCTGCCTCTATATATCCTTCTGTGATAACGGCTCTGCCTCTATATTCGCTTCCTCTGTTTGCTTCTTTGCTGCCTCCTTTGCCATCAATGACAACATTTCCAACACAACCTTCTCTGCATCTTGAGCCAGTCGCTCAGCTTCTGTAGTGCGCTTCCACCCTCTGATGGTTGGCGCTGCCTGAGTGGTCTCTTCCACTCCATGAACCTCCTCTTGTGGCTGATCCACATCCTGAGGCTCATCCTTAGGAACTAATAGCTCCTCATCTGCATGCAAGTGTGGCTCCCTCTCAAGCGAACACTTCATGGCTTTCTCCTCCTGAAATTTGATATCCCGTCGCACAACAGTCTTGTGAATGTCTGGAAAATACACACGATAGTTGTGGGGCGTATCAGTGTACCCCAAAAATATCCTAACCTATGCTGTCGGCTCCAGCTTCTTCCTGGCATCCTTCGTCACATGAATTTAAACAGGTGAATCAAAAATCCTCAAATGGGAAATATCAGGCCTCTTACCAGAAAATGCCTCCTCGAGTGTACTCATGCCAAGTATCCTGTGAGGACAACGGTTCTGCACATATACTACAGTATTGCATGCCTCCACCCACAAGTGAATGGGAAGGCCCTGATCATGCAATATCGCCCGAGCAACACCCACGATCGTTCTGTTCTTCCGCTCAGCAACCCCGTTCTGTTGTGGGTTATGAGGTGCTATGAGCTCTCTTCGAATTCCTTCTGCGCTGCAAAAGTCTTTGAATTCTCCAGAGATGAATTCACCACCATTGTTGCTCCTAAGAGCCTTCACCTGCTTCCTCGATTCTTTCTCAACCAGTGCCTTGAACTCACATAACTTTGAGTATGTCTCGCTCTTCTTCTGCATGAAGAAGATCCAGCACTTACGAGAAAAATCATCAACAAATATCACATTATACCTGTGCTTTACTGTCAAAGCTACTGAGAAAGGTCCACACACATCTGTGTGAATTCTCTCAAGGATCATTGTGGCGCGACTATCCTTCTCGTGAAAGGTGGCTTTCACAAATTTTCCCTAGGTACACTCCTTGCACTGATCTGACTGCGCAAGAGTGCCTTTAGGAAGCCCAGTAGAAATCTGCTGTAGTATATTCAAAGCTCCATGGTGAAGGTGGCCCAATCTCTGGTGCCACAACTCGCCATCATCCCGGATCACCACTCCTTCTGCCTTGCCTTCCATTGCTGCACAGCCATCTACCTGCAGTTGATAAAGGTTCTTAACTCGAACCCCTATCCTCCGGGTCTCACCAGTTGCCTTACTACGTAGGAAAGCCTTTCCCTCGCTAAAGACAACATCATATCCCTTGTCTTCTAAGATCGCCACAGAGATAAGATTCTTCTTCAATCCTAGAACATGCATCAAATCCTTCAATACAAAGGGTTTACCAGACTCCCTATCAAAGGAAATGGTACCGATACTGGTCGCACTGTATCTACCATCATCGCCCATCTCGATGTGCACTCCAAGATCTTTCTCATCCATATCAGTAAACAAATCTCGATCTCCTGTCATGTGAAAAGACGCACCACTGTCCAGAAACCACACTGAACCCATCACACTTGAGACCAAGCATGCGATCAGTGAAAAATCCAGCTCAAACTGTGAGGCTAAGGCCTCTCCAGCTGCAGATCCAGCAGCCTGCTTATTTTTCTTCTTCTGCGGACAATTTGTGGCATAATGTCCATGTTGGTGACAGTGAAAGCACTTCACCTTGGACATGTCCTGCTTCTTGCCTTTCGCACCGGAATGAGAAGCTTTCTTGCTCTTCCCCTTCTTTTCTTTGGCAGCCAAAGCACAATTCTCTTCATCAGAGTTCTTTGATGAAGATCCGTCCGTGGTACTTCACCTTATCTCCTCTTGCACAAGATCCGACCAAAGTCGCTCCCATCCTGAAAATTTTTCCCGACCATTGACAGAGTCTTGATAGGAATGCCAACTCTTCAGAAGCCCAAGGAGAGCCAAGCTCACCAAGTCCTCATCATCAACAGTCACCCCCACACTTCCCAGCTCATCCCTGCATCGGATGAAATTCGTGAGGTACTTGGGCATACTGTCGCCTTTCTCCATCTTTATGTTCCTGAGTTTGTTCTTGAGCGCCAAATTCCTCTGGTCGCTCTTGCTTTGGAATAAATCTGTCAAAGCTTTCCACATCAAGAATGGAGAAGCCTTAACATGAAGGCTAGATACTATGTGATCTTTCACACCCTCCAACAGAATCCTTTGACACTTTGATGTCTTCTTTTTCCATGCGTCAAGTACGGCAGCATCACTAGAAGTAGGCTTTGGAACTTCAGCATCTATGAACTCCTTTAACCCATTGTCATCCAGCACTGCCTCCATCCTGTCCTTCCATGCAATATAATTCGAGCTACCCTCAAGGGAATACTCCAATCGCAATCCGCTGAAAGACATCTCAACTTCGACACCAAGAAAACCCTGCTGCAAATTCGAATTCCACCAGCACAAAACTCAATCGCTTCAATGTTTTGCAATTGCTCCAATGATCAATATCGCTCTGATACCATGTAGAAATTTGAATAACTGTTAAATTATTCACTGAGATTATCCCGATCACACACTATTTGAGCTTCATGCATAATACATAACCTCTTCTACTATTGATCATTAATTGCGGAAATATAAACAATCGCATGCACACATTAAAACCATAAACAATCACACATATAAACACAGTATTTATGGGAAAGATTAAATCTGAAAACCCCCAACTATCTGTATATTATAATGATAGATATCATGTAACAATCATTGTACAAACTCATCACAAGATCTCAGTACAATCTCCAATTGTTACACACTACACAAGCTCAGATCTAACAAAACACATGCTCCAATCTGCTCCACCTGTTAGCCTGCCTCTACTGCGCAATCCAAGATGAATAATGGCCCAATCGGAGTTCGAATCCACCTGGTATGCACTACGCAATCCTCATTGGCATCTCCATCAATGTGTGGTGCAAACTCATGCACCAGTATGGTCACAACTGATCGTCACACTTGCTCTTTCACCTACCTCTCCACTGGTCTCCACTGAAACTGTCCATGCACTGAAGTTAACTGACGTATTATTTAGTTGATTAATGAGTTTATAATTAGTGAATTAATTAATAATTAATTCACACCACTCTCACTAGTGTATCAATCAGTTAGACTAGATACAACTAGCTCAACTATGTTTAACCGAGTTAAACTGAATACAACTCCACTAACTTCCTCAATCAACTCCACCAAACTCTGTCACATGAGTTCTAACTGAAGTCAACATGCAATAGCTCCACTAAACCCTAGGAATAGCGTAATTCCTTCTGTCAGCTGCATGTGCCACATCCGTGCACTTAACTGAAGTGCTCCAAGAGGATAAGATAATGTTTAGAGTCCAAATATTATTAAGAGCTAATAATATTCGACATATCTATTTTTAGACTGGCAATCTAAAAATAGATTCCGCCCAGTATGTCTAAAAATATAAGTCCATCTATTTTTTCTGACTCGACCAACCATCCACAAATAGCATCCTACAACTCATAGAACATGATCCATATGTTTAAAAAAAGACATAGTCTAAAAATAGACTTTGCGCCAAAAATAGCCTGTGGGCCCACTTAGTGAAGGCGACTTCTTTCCACTAAGCTCATCATCTTGTTGCAATCTCAATAGTTAACTACGATTGTCCCTATTCCTCTTACTGTCATTCCTTTGCACCTCTCGGTGAAATTGCTAATTGTGTACTCAATTAAACTTTTATATATTTGTTGCTTAGTATATACAGAGCACTAGATTCTCTATCAAGACATAGTGAGCAGAATAGGAATTCTGAGATTTAAATTTTTCCAAGCCAACTTTAATGAACGAGGTATTAACTGATTTTAACAACTAGAAATACTAGAATCACCTTACTATGTGTGTGCCTTTAACCTATCTACTCAAAGATATTGTGTATTGTTTCATTATTTTAATCCACATTATGTTATTTCCAAACCTACTATTATCCATAGATTAGCTAGTATAAATATATTAAAATATTTGTTTGCTTATTCAATTAACACAACTATAATTAGTACATATAACCTCCCTACAAAACTTGAATTATTTATAATCCTTGGTTGTGCCTCAAATTGACTTATAATATCTCGGATGGACTCATGAGATCCAGTCAAGAAGCCTCAAAAATTCAACCCACAAACTTTCATTATTAATTAATATACACAATAATGATAATGTCATACAAATTCCTTTAGATGTGTGAGAACAACTCTATGTGTCCTTATCCATGCCACACAAGTGATGTGAGGAAACAATATTGATGCATATAAACCTTTTGATTGATTTTTTAGGTGTTTTTGTTTCTGGATTATTGTCAATTTAGAATAATGTTATTAATAGTATCCATTCCACACAAGTGATGTGAGGAAATAATATGATGCATCTAAACATTTTGATTGATTTTTAAGGTGTTTTTGTTTTTGGATTATTGTCAATTTATAAAATTGTTATTAATCATCTATTAATAGGGGTGAAATTTTACTTAAATTATTTTTAAATTTATATTTAGATATTTTATTTGTTGTGTTGAAAGATGCTTTTTATAATTTAATGTGAGTGAATATGTAATTTATTTTTTTGTTTTTTGTTTTTATTTAATAAAAAAATAATATTTAGGTTATAAAAAATATTTAATGTTTATTTTAAGTAAAATTTTTATATTAAGGAGAACTTTCGAGGTAACTTAATTGGAAATGGTTATGAAAATGAAGTGTTATGTGTGAGGAGATGCAAATTTCAAATCTCCCTTATTCATTTGTGTCTAAAAAAGAGGCTTACATAATCACCTAGAAGTTATAGTAGTAGTGGTTGGAAACAACCCGTGTCATGGAGTATAAGACCGGTCTAGTTGTTGATTCATATATATATATATATATGTATGTATGTATGTATGTATGTATGTTCTCAAGATAGAGAGAGAGTAGTCATGTCCCCTAAAGTTGAATTCATGTGTTAAACTTTCTTGATCCCCTCAATATTAGGCTACATTCACAGTTCCCATGTACTCTAAAAAAGATATATCCTAAGGACAAACCACATTAGATGGTTTGAAACGTCGACCAAATCCTAATGATGTGATTAATCCGCAAGGCATTTTTCTAAGGTTAGATAAATTATTAAAAACAATCAAATGTAAAAGTAAATGAAATAAAATAAACAAAAATAGAAAATAAATGGAAAAACAAAAATAATAATAGGTGAGAAAACACTGAAGAATAATAAATGAAAGGTCAATGTTTTGGCCTTCCTATTAACCCATACTCCCTATTTTTTCCAATGAGGAGAGTCTGCATGGAGAGCCATGAGTTGCATCATAACCAAAGATTGTCAAAATGAAATCTTGACAACAATTTGAAACTGGTTTTCCCATTTTTGTTTCCAAGCTATAAAAAACTTCATGGTCATTGTGATAAATCGTGTTATGAATTCATTTTGTTTATTCTAGTTTACTTATTTGGTTCAATTATGAGATAATATGGAGATTTCCATTATATTGATACTTAGGCAATGATTTTGTTTTTGAATTAAATAGTTGGTTTCAATTAATTGGGTTGAATGTTGTAGATAATTATCTCATGACCAACATGGAATGGATCTCCATTGTACATTAACCTAATAATAAAGTAAACTTAGTCTCTGAAAGTGCTAGACTGTAACTTGATTCCATAGCTAATTGGTTGTTGGATGGAATTGAATTTAATATCACTTGTATTACACCAATTTTTGGTCATCTAACTTGTTACTATTAGATGGACCTAAGTACACCATGTAACACCAATTTTACCCTAAGTAAAATTGGTTTCACTATGAAAAACAACTTAGTAAACCACATTTATTAAGTTGTTTATGGTCTAAATAGGAAACCCCATGAGGAAATATTAAATAAATCTACATTTGTTTGATTTTCCTCAAGGAATAATTAGTTAAACATCAGTTTGATTAATATTCCTGGTCATATCTAACCCAAAACAGGAAAATTAATTAGATAAATCACTATTTATCTTATTATTTTCTAGGAATAATTATTTAAACCTTATTTAAATAATATTCCTTGTTAAATTTGACTAAATCATTCATAGATAGTTAAATAAATCATTATTTATTTGATTCTTACTCAACCACATCCTTAAAATAATAAATAAATAATTTATTTATTTATTATTTACAAATAAAGGGATTTGACCCAAGTCAAATTCTTTTTCCCTCCTACAAATATAATAAAATATTTCATAAAAGTTGGATCTTGAATTGGTTAATAATATTTTAATCATGCACCAATATCTAGAATAACTCAATAATTTGTAATAAATAGAAGGGTTTTTCCATTCATTTGCTACCTTTTTTGCCTAAATATCACTCTGGATCTATGCTTTGGGTCTGACTTTGATCCACCATCATTGTCATATTTTGCTACCATTTTTCTTGTGAGCTCCCTTTGAGTTCCATTTTTTGCATGGGTTTTTTACACCATCAAGAGAGAGGGATTTTAGATCTGAAGTGCTGAGGACTTACAAGAACCCATACCATTGAGGAGGACTGGTAACATCCTTCTATGTTCTCCTCCTAGGTGTCATTAATATAAAATTCTTTAAACATATTCTTGTCTTGTCTATTGGATGCATGGAGCAATTCTTGTTTTTATTTACTGCTTAATGTCTTTTAATTCATAGATATAGATTTTTGCAGCATTTATCTTGGTCACCTAACTGCAAATCTAAAGACATTGGCAGCCATCTTTGCTATTAGGGTTGTTTTTTGTGCACGACTAAAGTGAGCCTTTTTCATACACTTGCGATTAAGATTCATACTAACAACTAGTGACTCCACATGGGTTTACGATTACGACCTTTATCGTTTTTCGGATCCCTGCATATCCAGCTACTTAAAACCCTAGGATTTCTCTTCAGCTTCTTGTTTTTCTTTTCTTGATGTTGTTTTTAACCTATAAAACCCTAAAACATTGAAAATTCTAACTTCCATGTGTTTTCGGACCTATTGTGCAGGTGACAGACATCAGCCGCAACTGAGACGACACATTCTGCTGAAACCTACTCCCGAGAGTGCCGAAAGTGCAGGTTGCACTTTTTGGGTAAAAACCTGCGGCCTGAACCTCTAGGGCGCAGAAAACAGGCCTAAACCTACGACATTTGAAAAAATCAGGTCAGAATCTTTGACTTGGACTTTTTGCGGGAGTTTTTTTGAAAGTTTTCTAGGTTTGTCTGGGCCTCTGTTCAGGGTTGTCTGACCTCCGTCTCCACCGTTTTGGACCTATAATTGTTACTCATCTAAGTGAGAACCTAGCCCTCTAGGGCTTCAGTACCCTCCACCTTCTGTGGAAGAGTTTTAGCTGCTGCAAGTTGTCTGAATTTTCAGAGTGTTTAGCCCTTTTTCAGATTTGATACCTTACCTTCAGATCCACTTCATATTGGCTATTTATCCGTCCAAAACACCTCTTTTCAGTTTTTTTTTGGGTTTTCCTTTAAGGTCCCCTCTGCTTCCCTCCAGGAGATATCCTTTCGCCATCTCATTTACAACAATTTTTCCTCTGATTTTTTGTTGTTTTTCTGCACCTATTTCCAGCATATCTGACCTTTAGATCCCTGTCCCTCCCAACCTTATATCTATTGGCTATTTTTGTGTGTTTTGACTAGAGTTTTGCCCACCTACAGACTAGTTGTTGAGAGGCCCTCCGCCTTGGGTTTAGCTTAATGCATAATTAGTTGTTTATTTTTTTGTTATTTCAGTTTCATATACTGTTATCTGCAGGTTTATTTACAGTTATACAACACACTTTTTTCTTTTTCTATACAAACTTCTAGGTTTAAAAACTAAAATTTACACACTTAACACACACACCCTAAGTGAAGAAGAGCTTGGTTAACACCGCCAAGCAAAGACTTTAACATTGAAATAAATTGATCCTGCACCTCTCTTCCCTTGTTTCGACATTGTAATCAGTTTATCCTACACCTCTCCACCCTTGTTGGTCTCTCTTCCCTTTGTGCCATGTTTGTGCCTTCATCATTGCACCACCAAGGCGTTTATCCCAGAGACTTCTTGGCCTTCATCCTCAGTTTCTGGTAGGAAGACTTACTCCTCCGTGTAGGATTCGAGTTAGTCCTCCACTGAGTCCGCACTTCGACTCCTCTTCTAGTTCATTGGGTTCTCCTTCTGGTTCCGCCCCCGGTTCTCCCCCTGTCACCTTCACCATGTCTGGTTCGGGACCTAACACTGGTGGTAGCCCCGACCCTAATGCTGGGAATACTACTAGTGGGACTGCAACAGGAACTACCCCGACTGCTCCCTTGCTCCCCTATATGGCAGGCCTCAGTCTTCCCGATTTTAACCAGTTGATCAATGACCCTATACACCATGACGCTAGTTGGCCTGCTATGCCGACCAAGCTCCCTTCCGACATCCCCAAGTTTGAAGGCCTTGCTAGAGAAGATCCTACAAATCATGTTCGATCTTTCCACATGTGGTGTTCGTCTAACTCCATTACCAATGACTCTGCCCGTCTTCGATTGTTCCAACGTACGCTTACTGGCGAAGCTTCTAAGTGGTATGTTGATAAGGCCTCAGCCTCTCATACCACCTTTGTGACTCTTGCTTGGGATTTTTTGTCTTATTTCCATCTTCCCCTCCGTTATGTCACTGGTACCGAACTTTTGATTTCTTTCCGTCAATTGTCTGCAACCCACCTATCTGATCATGTCTAGGAATGGTGGAGAAGAAAGATCCTATGTCGAATCCCCACCTTCGAAGACCGTGTCTACATGGACTGGTTCCTTAGATCTCTCTTGCCTACTATTGGCAAGGATGTCGCATCGAATTTCTCTCAAATCGAAGAAGCCACTCTCCAAATTTCGTTAAAATATGACCTGATCTACGCTAAGTCGGGTTATGTTTATACCGCTCTATCTGATCTTCCTAGACCCGGTGGTGCCAACGCACTAGGGGCATCTCATGCCACTGACGGTATTGTTGGAGCTTTCTCTCATCCATACGCTGAACCTCACATGGGCTATGGTTTTCCTCAGGGGGCGTCATCACCTCCTACACTTTTCCCCCTCCCAGTAGCATGTATCCAGAATATGGCATGCCTCCTCCTTTTGCCCAACCTCCTATTTACCACAATGTTATCCAAACTCCTTATTATCCGTATCCGCAGCCTCGTGCTCCAGCTCCTCCAACATTATCACCTCCCCCTCCTCCCTTGCCTTCTTAACCCCCGCAACAACAGCCACCACCCCCTCAGGGGTAGGTGTATGCACAGTAGGGCATGACTAATCCTCCTCCCTCCAAAAAGAAGAGGAAAGGCACTCAAAATCAATCTTCTCCCGGTAATCCTGGACCTAATCCTGAAAATAATGCACCTAACACTGCTAACCAGCAATAGGGCACTCATCCCAAGCAGGACATGCATGTTTGCACGAACAAGCCTTGTTCTTGTTGTGGTGCTTATGGCCATTACATGCACGATTTTCCTCTTTTACCATAGATGAAGCAGATGTGGGAGTCTCAAGCAACATTGCGAGGACAACAAGCCTCCCCTTCCGTCCCTCCCAATCCTGCGCCTAGTCAGCCGGCTGTGTTTACTAATCTTTTCCCTCAGCAAGGATTTGTGGATACCTAACCACCTAAAGGTCAGATGGCCACTCAACCTCCTCCATTTGGTACCTACGATTACCATATTCTCATGATGAACTCTGACCAACCTATAACCGTTGACCTCAACCTTTAGACTCACTCCCGTCAGTACAACAAGCCTCCCTCTACGTTTGTCCCTGAACCACCTTCTTTAGGTTCTACGAGGCCTATTTCGAAAACTAATGGTCCTTTGCAGATCCCTCAGCCTAAGGTAGAGGTTCATACCAAGATCCCTAAGGGACCGCTACACCGAAACACTACTTTTGGAAAAGCTTCCCATTTGTATAGTATAGTAGATGATTTGGCGCAATCTCTTGCTACCATCTCAACGTTGAAACTCCTCCAGTCGTGCCCTTCACAATGAAAATATCTACTATCTGCCATGGGCATTGTAGATCCTTCCGATGATCACTTGATCGTCTTCAATGTTGACCGGTCAGAACATCCTCCTCTTCCTGCTTCCGTTGCCTTCCAAATCCCAGTTAAGATCCGGAACGCCAACGTTTCCCGGTGCATCATTGATGAGGGGGCATCCACCTGTGTGATATCCGCTTCGCTTTGGAAGCAACTCAGATCACCTGAGTTGGCTCCTTCCACTATCACTCTTCGAGTGTGGGATGGCCATGCCTCCCAGCCAGTTGGCCTATTCCGCAATTGTCCCATTACTCTTGCGGGAAAGAATGTTTACATTGACGTAGAATTCATTTATGCCCCCTTAGATTATAACATTCTATTGGGTCGTAACTACACCTATGCGATGTCTGTTGTCCCATCTGCAGTTCACCACAATATGTCCTTCCCTCATAACAGAAAGATAGTCACTATTGACCAGTTGACATATTACGAACCGAAGTCTCAGACCTCCCCTGAGTCCATCATCTCTTTGGTGGCCAATAAGCAAACCGTCGATCCCTTGACTAGTGTCTCACCCGGAGTCTACAAAGAATCCTCTTTGCTTGGTACATTCCCTGGTCTTCCTGCTCCTGTCTCTGATCCCAGCTCATTGAATGTTTGCATGATGCAATCGTCTCAGGCTTCCCTCAAGCAGCCTTCTTCGGCTAGTCAGTAGCCTCGCCCTCTACAGCCTACTCCTAGCCCTTCGATTCAGCCTTCTAGGCCCTCTCATCCTGGCCCTTCACCTACAACTGGTATCCATGAGCCTCTCTACCCTCCTGGAACAGTTCCTCTAGGCCTTAACCATCTTGGAGCCATCCCGACTGGCCATTAACCCTCTGGTCAGATACCATTCCTAGCTCCCCCTCCTGGAGTGTTCTCGGTACCTGTCATGGCCACCCTATCTCTTCCTAACCTGACCCTCGGGATTCCCATCTGGTACCTTGATCCCCCAGCCGCTACCCCGCCTGGTCAACCCAAACCTTATTTTTATTTGACCCTGGTTCAACCAGTCCCTATGACCCCTCTCACCGCTACTGTGCCTCAGCCACCTCAATAGGAACCTCATCCTATTGCGATAGCCTCGGGTAATGGGGGCAAAGCCAACAAGAAGGCACCTAAAGACAAGGTTGCCCTGACTCCAAAGAGAACACCTCTATGTGCTTTGTGTGATGTCGTCAGTCATGCCACCCATAATTGTCCTGAATTACCTCGTCTCAAGCCCATGGTTAATGTTGCGTTCTCTAGGTCAACGGTCTTGAAACCTCTGTTCCCTCCTCAATTGCAACCAAGAACCCTAATACTATTCACACCAACCACCCTTGTGCTTTGTGTGATCTCCATGGCCATTATACCCACCTCTGTCCTTGCCTCGAGAACTTCCGCACCTCTCTAGCGGCAGTTCGCCAATTCAAGGCCAAGCGCAACGAGTCCACCTTTCCCCTATTTGCGTGTTTTGATTAAGAAAAACTAGAGGACACATCCAATCCTATTGACATTCTCCCTTTGGATGTCAAAATGACAGAGTCTTCAGCCACTGTCAACTAACTGTCATCCTCTTTTAGATCCTCGATGGAAGACCCCCCTGGGCCTTCCCCTTCTGTTTCGCTTTGCCTCCCTTCAGTGATCACTTTGGGTTCAACATCGGTGGATCCTTCATCTACTTGCATTTTTGTCACCCCTTGTGACGATGCACATGTGAACCTCTCTCCTCATGATGATGAGTCAAGTAGCTTCACTGCGTCAGGTGGTCTTTCTTCCATCATTCACCCCATCTTCTATCACGATGATGACATTATGGAAGTAGTCACCACTCCTGACTTTATCTATCCCCCCTTACTTCAAACCCATGCATTCAAAACACATACACCTTGTGGTCATTACATTGACACCCAATCTTTGGGTAAGGGGCCAACCATATTTGAGAGACCATAAGAATCAATTCTCCACAACTCTCCTAGTGTATCTGGTCGTGTCGACTCTAGTACCCTTATTCTTCCCCATTTAGAAGAACCTATAGAGTCCCATATCACTTCAGATCACTCTAGAGATAATACCCTTCATCATTCCTTCATCTTACATAAAAAATTGAGTCCCTTCGACATTTTTGTTGACCAACCTGTGGGCTTTCTAGGAGAGCACCAATTCACTATCTCCAAATCCACTATTTGGGATAGTGACACCATGTATGCCAACCCAGGAACTTAGTCCATTTGCTTATATATGCAGTACCAAAAGAGATTGGTAATCCTCCATTCCCTTTCTCAAACTGCATAACCATAACGAAAAAAAATGGTGCACCACATCATAAAAATGTGTTTAGATTCCCTCTTTCTAAATACATTTTTGCATGACCATAACATGCCTGGGGGCACCTATGCCCCCCAACCATAAAAATTCCAACTCTCAGCCAAAAAAAGCGCTAAAACCCCTCTCTGTCAGGTCGCAATTTTCAGGCCCAATCCTGGGACAGGTCGTAGTTTTTTCCCCAAAAAGTGAAACTCGGTCGTGAAGAGGAGCAGGGGTTTGTTACTAAGCTCTGGGGACCTAAAATGAACTTTCAATCCACTGAAATGAAAGAGTAGGGTTAGGCCTCTTACCTGCAACTGATAGATCTCGATTCCAATGATCGGTTTGTACGCTAAGCTCGCCACAATATTTAGGGCCTTCTCTCCTTTCTACATTCACCACAACTCCACTTGCAAATGAGTGAATTTGGAGGGAAAATGCCTTATTAAAAGAGAAACCCCTGATTTTTCATTCGCCTACTGCGGCCAAACCGTAACTCAGTTTGACAAACCGTTTGTACCGTTGGAAAGCTCTCACTGAGCCCTTAAATGGGTATCTGTTAGTTTTTTGTGATTTTATACTTCACCAGGACACATTTTGTCCAAGAAGGGTCACTTCACCACTCCTAAAAATCAAATTTCTTCACTTGCAACACTTGTACTTGGGGCACCACTTTTCCTTCATACTTGTCCATGCTCGTGTCGATTTTCGTCGTGAGTAACCATCATGTACTCATGTTTTTGTGGTCCCCTTGTTTAGAGCATCCGAGTTGAGTCATCATCACATCCATGGAATCTATCCCGAGTCCCTTTGTATCCCTCCATAGTCCTCCATCCTTCATTGCTTGGTTCCTCTCTCATGTCGAACATTATGGCCTTCAGGGAATTTTTCCGCCCACTACTCAGTACCTCCCATTCCATCATCATCCCTGGTGTCAGTCTGCCAGTCGCTCTACTATTTTCTCTCATGCCTTAGTTGAGGATCTCTTATTGCCTCACCCATGGTGGACCTCCTTCTATCGACATTAGATCATTCATTCCAAAAGACAGGTCTAGAGGGCGGTGTACCTTGGTTCCAGCTTCCACTCTTGTTCGGTGCCTCGGGTCAGGAAAAGGGACTCCTTATTGCCCTTTGACTTGATTGTTTCTCAGCTCCAGCTCCTTTCAGCATGATCGAGATCCGTATACTTGATGGTTCAGTGATGCAACAAATGATACCGACGATTCTCGGGTATGTGTGAGATGTTTCAGCCCTCATGAAGGGGTGGCCATACAGTTAGGCCCCCACATGCCCGAATGACCTCTTTATTATAGCCTTTGATGTAACTCCATAAATTTGATGATGTCAGTCTTAGCCACTTGCAGTGCCTTTTTGTTTGCATGTATCAGTCAGATTTTCAGAGCCCTTTCCTGTTTACAGGGGCATTTGGGTTGTATTTGTATCTCATGTACTTAGATATTATTGTATAAGTTCTGGCTGTTATCCCAGGCACAATATGTATGTAGGATTCATTATCATATTTTTATCTGGCTCATGTTTATGCCAGCATGTACTATATTGTTCAGCCCCTTGTTTACTGGACACATTATTCCTTGTACTTTGACTCGGCGAGCATAGGTATGCCTTCCTCGTCGTCTATAGCACAGGTACTCACTCATAACAGAGATTTGTCTCGCCTGTAAGTCTTTCCTCCTCAGGGTCTAGTCCTTCAACGCTTTGGTATACCTTATATTTCTCTCTCTCTGACTTCCCCTCCGATGTCTAGTAATTGAGTTCTTACAACGTACCTCGGTCATACGATTAGCTCCTAACACTCGCACGCTAGGGGGCAATCTGTTACACCATTTTTTGGTCATCTAACCTATTACTATTTGATGGACCTAAGTACACCATGTAAGACCAATTTTACCCTAAGTAAAATTTCTTTCACTATGAAAAATAACTTAGTAAACCACATTTATTAAGTTGTTTATGGTCTAAACAGGAAACCCCATGAGGAAATATTAAAGAAATCTACATTTGTTTGATTTTCCTCAAGGAATAATTAGTTAAACAATAGTTTAATTAATATTTCTGATCATATTTAACCCAAAATAGGAAAATTAATTAGATAAATCACTATTTATCTTATTATTTTCTAGGAATAATTATTTAAACCATATTTAAATAATATTCCTTGTTAAATTTGGCTAAATCATTCATAAATAATTAAATAAATCATTATTTATTTGATTATTACTCAACCACATCCCTAAAATAATAAATAAATCATTTATTTATTTATTATTTACAAATAAAGGATTTGACCCAAGTCAATTTTTATTTCCCTCCAACAAATATAACAAAATATTCCATAAAAGTTGGATCTGGAATTGGTTAATAATATTTTAATTATGCACCAATATCTGGACTAAATTAATATTTTGTTATAAATAAAAGGGTTTTTCCATTCATTCGCTACCTTTTGTCACCTAAATATCACTTTGGATCTATACATTGGATCTATACATTGATCCACCCTCATTGTCATATTTTGCTACCATTTTTCTTGTGAGCTCCCTTTGAGTTCCATTTTTTGTCTAGGTTTTCTACACCATTAAGAGAGAGGGATTTTAGATCTGAAGTGCTGAGGACTTACAAGAACCCATCCCATTGAGGTGGACTGGTAACATCCTTCTATGTTCTCCTCCCAGGTGCCATTAAAACAAATTTCTTTAAGCATATTCTTGTCTTGTCTATTGGATGCATGGAGAAACTCTTGTTTTTATTTACTGCTTAATGTCTTTTAATGCATAGATCTAGATTTTTGCAACATTTATCTTGGTCACCTAATTGCAGATCTAAAGATATTGGCAGCCATCTTTGCTGTTAGGGCTATTTGTTATGCACGGCTAAAGTGGCCCTTTTTCGTACACTTGCAATTAAGATTCATACTAACAACTTGTTTCTTAGGTAGTAGTGAGGAATGCCATTAGATTGTTGTGAGTTTTGAGGTGTGAAAAACAAGCTAGAACTTCCTTTAATGCATTATGTACCTATTTGTTAATCAGCCTAGTGTTTCCCATAAATTTCCCCCATTTTTTTTTTAATGACATAATAGTCAGTCATCCCATGTTGTCATCTATGTTGTCCACAAATCAACAATTTCCATTATGAATTCATTAGCATTTCGCTAGGGGTTTCTAAATTGGGATTTTCAAAAGGTAAAAATTTGATATGTTAGGTAAAATTGCAATGCTAGATAAAATTTTCCTTGAAGTTGTGTTTGGCTTGTCATTGGGTTTATTCACCTCTATGTTGAGTGTTTGGCTTGCTAACTGGCCATATGTATTCCATGAGATAGTATATACTTCCAGTGAACCTCTTGGAGGTTGTATGTTGTCATATCATGGTTGTACAAGCCACACACACTTGATGTAGGGAAGCTTTTTCTTGGGAGAGAAGATTTCAATAATCCGTCCCTTGTTTAGTTGTTGAATTATTAGAGAACAATGTAGGGTTTTTCTCTTTGACTTTAACTTGATTAGGTGGACGTTGAATTTCAACAAAGAATATTTCCGTCTATCATCATTTGGATGCATCTCTATTTTTTATTGAGGTTAGGGTGAGATATTTTATTTTGATGATAGTTTTCCAATGATTAGAAACTAGGAACATTTCTCCCTTAGTAAGGATGAAAGGTACCCTAATTTAGTGTGCTAATATTCCTCTAAATTTGTGGATATTCATTTAATGCTAGTAATGTTACATTAAGATGTAAAAGTATGTTCCTTTATAAATTATTGGTATTCCAATTATTCCATGGAAATTCCATAAAATTGATTGTATTAGTTGAGACAATTATTTGCAAAAGTGATGGGTTCACATCAATGGCTAGTTATAGTGTTGGCTTGAGTCATAGAACATTAAAAGAGATGAAGTTGTGAGAATTCTCAATCAATTTGTCATAGATATGTGAAATCAAATGCTTAATGTATTAATGATTTAAATGTGCCTTTTAATATATATATTCATTTGTCAATGTTGAGGTAATTTTGAAATGTTGAGGATAATTTTGAAATTGAAGAAAACCCCTGTATTCCACATTAATGCTAAAGATATATACTACAAAGAATTTTGTACTCTTAATTATTGTGGAGGAATATTGGCCTTGAGCATTAGAGAAATATTATCTGTGAGCATTAATATCTCTTTGCTTGAATTATACTTGAGCAATTCATTATTATTTGAAGTGTTGTTCAAAGATTTTGTTGTAGCAACGTTGGTGTTTTGAGTATTAAAATCTAATAACAATAACATTACATATACAAATGAACTCAATCCTTGAAGGAAAAAAACATGGTTGGTCCTTATTCTCTACTTAATGATTAACAATTGAAAATCCAACTTAGAGATTTGGTGAGTATCGTTTGTTAGTTGGTTATTCCATATGCAAGTTATACTAAACAATAGTTGGCAATTGATTACCATATGCCTATAAAAAAACACGAAGTATAGAAGTTTGCACGCAACATTGCAGTGCACTGTTAGACTAAACCCGGTAGCCATATTAAAAGGATAGAGGTTTTTATATAAAATAAAAAACCAAGATCATAAATAATTTTATATAATATCTATAAGGATGAAATAATTACTTTATAAACCCTTAATTTATAAATCATTATTAAAAAATAATGGTTTTCCTTTTTATATTCAAATATGTCAACCGTAATTATTGGAGAGGATATGGTTGGTGACATCTAAATTTGTTACAAACAAATGTTTATTTTTCATCGCATATATTCATTATTATGTGTGTACACATAGAAGAGGATGATGTAATGAGATTGTTTTTTGGATTAATCACATCATTAATATTTGGTTAACATTTTGAACTATTTATGTGAAAAAATCAATCTATCCAAATGTTTAAAAAACATAGATGCATATGGTCCAAAGTTAGCCATTATGAATTAACTTTAGGAATTAGCAGTTAAAAATTAGTTGTTAGAAAATTTAAAATACTAAAAAGAATTTTATTATGATTATTTCTATATTAAATTAAATTAAATTAATACTTAATTATGTAGTAAGAGCCGAATTGGCCTGAAATAGTTATTAGTAATTAGTGTTAGCTAAAAGCTATTTCTCAAGGACTGATTCCCAACGGTTAATTCTTATTCCATAATTAAATATTAATTTAATTTAATTTAATTAATTTGATTTAATATCAAAATAATCATAATAATAATTTTTTTTATAGTATTTCAATTTTTCTAACAACTAGTTCCTAGCGGCCGAGTCTTAACAACTAATTTATAACGGTTAACTTGGACCCGGATGCATCTCTGCTATTTAAACATATAAAAATTTTGATATTTCACCTTTGTCCCGAGAATGAACCACATTAAATAAATAGTTCGAAAAGTCGACCAAATTTTAATGATGTGATTAATGTGAGAAAATATTTCATTATATCAAATATAGATCACAAAAGTCTAAAATATAAAATGAAGTAATATTATTTTAATAATAATTGTAAAATATTAGATTAAAACTTTTCAAATTATCACTGGAAAAAATAAATATATCTATTGACTTTAATTCTATAAGTATCTCCACTATGATGAACGTAAATAAAACAACTTTTACAATCAAAATTAGGAAAACCAAAAATATATTTGATCTTGGATTAATCTTTAATCTAATAAATACAGGATTATTATTGGCATTGTTTATTTCACTCTCGAGCATTTAATTCTAGATCATCATTCTTGTCAAAAATCTCTAACACAACTATAATACCATGTATAAATTATATCAATAGACTCAATCCGATCATGCAATGTACTAAAGCAAGATTTTGAATCCTTCTACAAAATTTGCGGAATATAAAACATGATCGCTCAATCACATGCAAGTAAAAGAAAGAATTAAATCAATACACAACACCAGATATTCCTGGGGAAAACAACTGCTTAAAACCCCTCCATCTTTATTGTATAATCAACCAAGGAATCATGAAACAATATAATGTATTTGTGATCACCACAACCTCATACACTTTACCAACTGCTTCACACTGATATAGGAAAAATTGGACAAACACATAGCAAATTATCAGCCTACCCTGCTTATGCAATCCCTAGAGAATTAAGCCCTATTAAATTGGAAATTCAACCTTCCTTGATTGCCCAATTCAACATGGGCTTCCCATGGTTTTATAACTGCACCTGGGCAGTTTGCCTAAAATACAACTGATAGTTTACTAGCCTTGAACCTTTGTCTCAACTGGGTATCCACTAGAATTAGCATGCATGCAACTATAAATAGTGAATCATCAGTTACTTGGTAGATCACTACTGGTGAATTAAATCTATTTTAATTTACTTGATCTTCCACGAACTCATAAAACAATTAGAACTAGTTAAACTGGTTTTAACTCAATTATTATGAGTCAAATGATCCCACCCACACTACACTAGTGCTAGAACTGCAACTGGACCCTGTTAATAATAGAATCACTCTACATGCCTATCCTTTGACCCTCAACTCGAAATTCTTGAACTAACTAAGTCTATCACACTTAGTTAACTATATTAAGTTGATACATGAGCTAATATTACAATTAATTTTCAATTTATTTTAAATCATTAGTTCAAGTAACACAATGTCACTATGATCCATCCTTTATCTAGTGACATGATCTCATAGTGAATGTATTAATAATGTTGTTTAAAATGCCAATTTCCTTTGTTTCTTGTATTCTAAATTTCAACAATTCTACGTCTTATTTGCTGATTTATTAACTTTGCATGTCTGTAAAGGACAGTAATAACAGGAACTAAAAGGTGGTTTAGGGGGTTTAGGGAGTTCTTGATTCAATCTCTCTCTCTCTCTCTCTGCTCTTTATGTGTATATATATATATATATATATATATATATATATATATATATATATATATATATATATATATATATATATATATATATTTTGTTGTTGTTATTGTTGGTATGATATTTTCGTTAAGTTTTGGGGTTAGTTTAATTGGTTGAGTTGTCATTGTTAAAGAAACTTGTTAATTGGAGACTGTCAATTCTCCTCGATGCTTTTGGGTTACGTTTTTCTAATAAGTTGGTGAGATGTAATTCATTTAGGTAGATTTACATTAATATTTCCTTAGAAAAAAAAAAATTAACTTCATAGATTTTTAAAGATATTGTGGAAATTAAATTACATTTAGAAGTTAATGAGAGTATTATGTGATTGATATTAATAATATTTACAATGTTATTTAACAACCTAACTCACTTTTCTAATTGTAGCTTCATAGTATTTTTAAAAGAAAATATCGAAATTAAATTACATTTAGAAGTTAACGAGAATGATATGTGATTGATATAATAATAATTACAATGTTATTTAAGAACCTAGTTCACTTTTTTATATGGTGTGTGAAGCAATGTGCTAGGTGGGAGGGTGCATGGAAATTCTCATTGAGTAATTATAGGTAAGAATGTGCTATGATGCTCTACCTACATTTCAAAGGACGAGTTTAATTTGGGGAAAGCGACAATATGGGCTATTACTATATCCAATTGTCGCGCCACCCTAGTTATTCATGGTTTGCCACAAAAAAATGGGATATGGATATTATGTGATGAAATGATATCCAATATTTTAGCATATATTTTGTTTGGAGTTGTCTTTAATGCGAATTTTTGGAGTTTCTAGTGGATTTTTTGGTCTAAATCCAGTGCAAAATTTTGAGGTGAAACCTTGATTTGTGTTATTTAAACTGGTTTTTTGACTACATATATGGATTCAACACTTGAAAAACCCCTAGGGAACTCCGAATGTGTAGAGTTTGCTCATCAAACTTGTGATTTCAATGAATTCCTGTCGAATTTTACACAAATTTAATCAGAAAAATAAATCGAGAAACTTTTCAAAAAATCTCATTAAAGACAACTCCATTTTGTTTTAATGGGCAATGTCTTAGGATTTTGGTGCCGCGTGGAGGAAATAATATTACGGGAATTTATATGCTTGATTTCTCTACAATTTTTCTTATATGTTTCCACTTGGAACGCCCCTCATTCGCACAATCTAGTAAAGGCTCTAATCTTTTTTGTTTTCTTTGTGGCATGGGGTTTCAATCTAAAATGTCTCGTTCACTAGCAGAGTAGTGGGGGATTTTGGATGTTCCTACTCCATTAGCTCCTAGGTTCCATTAATTTGTGTTATGGCTAGTGTTATTGTCTATTACTATGTCGTGTCAATGTGCCAGATACGAAAGATGGGAATTGGGGGGAAGGGCTGTTGTGAGGCATGAAGGTTTTAGATCACATTACCATGTTAGATCATCTAACTCAAAATTATTCTCACATACTTCTCCCAACATGCATAATGAGATATAGAGTGAAAAATAGGAGGTAGTGGAGGAACGTGGTTTCTTTTTGGATTCTAAAATTGCAGTTGCAACAATGTCTTAGGTGTTGAACAGCATGAACAAGTGCAAAAAACACAACCAACATATACACTTGATTGACTTTTATTGGAAAATAAAATCTTTTCTAAGGAAGGTGTTGCTAGATCAACATGATGCAAATGGTGATATTTTGCTCCAACTTGATAAGCTCCATCTTTAGGTGAAGGATTTGTACATTTTATTGAAAATAATCAAATCAGATATGTTCACACCTTAGTGTTTAAATGGCTCCACTTAGAAGCGAAACTATCCCATAAAAAAGGATCCATATGACTCTACATAGTCTTCCTTTTGTTCTATGAGTTTGATTATTATATTTTTATATCTTCAATTTATCAATCTAGGTTTGATAATGAATTAGAAGTTTTTATTTTTTTGCATTATCCTTTTGTCATTTTTATCCTTCTGTCATTTTTATATGGTATCTTGAATAATGCACGGTCACTAGTCTAATTTCCCTAGAAAATAAAAACATAACAAGTTTATCTAATATTATAATTTCCAAAAATAACAAAAACCAATCTAAATTGTTAAATAGAAACCATTTAGTATTATGTTAAGATTACTACAAAAGGAATTAAAAACCTAAAAAAAAAGTTCAAATATGATAAACTTCTCTTTGAATTTAGGCAAGGGGATGTCGTTTGTGGCATTGGGGAAAAAATAATCATTTTTCTTGACATCATGCTTAAAAGATTTTAAGGTTGACAACTATGGAATCTTTGAAACAAATTGTTCTTTTCAAAAGAGATACTCGAACTCTTAGTTATGATCGGAGTGGTCATTGGAAAATATTTTAATTGAAAGTTTTAGAGGGTATATATATATATATATATAATCAAGGTAATTAGGAATAAGATTTATTATTAATTATTTCAAATATGTTTAGTTATACAAAATTTACTTTGTGAGAGATGAAAAAATGTTGGAAATTTATTCAATCAAAACTTAATTTTTTAATTGGTATTGAGGATAATATTATTAATTACTCTTTGTAAATATGAGAAAAATTATTATTATTAATCAAGAAAAATCACATTATTTAAAATGATTAATTTATTGTTTCTAAAGGGACAATGTTTTACTCTTATTCATTGTAAACTTAATCAAACTTAGCTTTTTAATTGGTAGTGAGGATAATATTTTTTTTTTTTCTAAGTAAAAGTGATCTATTAACATGCGGGTAAAGTTACATCAAGACGGTAGTCAGTTACTACTGCCATGGAGGCAGAAAATTCAGAAAAAACAGTAATGAAGACTGTCGAAGCCCACGCAGGGGTGCAGAACCATAGTTTTCTGAGGGATACTTTGACCCCGAAGATACAAAAGAGGGCCAGAAAAATAGCAAAGCTTCCATAACAGACAAAAACCCAGGGGTTTGAGAGACAGAGACAGAAAAGAGACCAGACAACGAACCCATTAGTCTTCCGGGGGCTCCTCCTCAATCCTGCACCAGCCAGTGGCATTCAAGTCAGAAGCAGGCTCGTCTTGAGAAGCCAGGGCCACCTGATCAGCAGAAAGCATATCCTCATCCAGAACCGGCTCAGCGGGGCAAGGCGGAGGCTGCACCTGGAAGTTGCGATAATCAAGATTGAATGCAGAAAATTGAGTGTCCGGAGCCATAACAGTCGCCGCAGGAGCAGACGGTGGCGCGCTAGCCTCCCCAGGAACGCTGTCTTCAAGAAAGACCACAGAGAAAATGGAAGTAATTCGAGGGCGAATGAGACTGCTATTGAAAGTGAACCGAGCCGTGCCCGTGGTTGGAGCAGGGGAGGCAGAAGGACGGTGCGAATGAGGGCCCCAAAACCAGCGATAATCTTGCGAGCGCCCACGACCAGACCGAGTACTGGGGTAGTGGCTCAGGCCTTCCCCTAAGGAGGAAGAGTCCGGAGACGAGCTGGAGGGAGCATGGGGAGGACGGCTCTGCGAGCTTCCCCTTCGACTGCGCTGACGATGACGTAACCTGGGCATGATGAGCTCGCTCCAAACAATCTCCAGGTCCTCAGTGAAAACTAGCGAAGGGTTGCCCGGAAGAGAAATCAAAAGAGGGCGCAATAGCTGCTTGTCAAACCACCAGGTGCATGACAAACCGTCGGCCTTCCTTCTCATAAAACACACCAAGCGCAGGTCGCCTCCCGCCCACCTGTAGACCCTGCTATCATTGACATCAGAACCGATATGAATGGGAGCCGAGAGCCGGAGATAAATAGCCTGAAGCGAGTGAAGCCCACCCACAGCGCGCCAACCTTCAACATGCCTCCAAGCCGTCCTTCCCAAGCGAAGCAGATCATAGAACTTAACTGTTTTCATGGTGTGAATCCCGCCCAAGCATGCGGAGGGATAGCTCATGACAGTCAGAATCGAGCAAGAACCAAAATTTGCAGAGCATACCGCTTTGGAATGAGGGGAATATACACGGAGCCTTCCTCTGGGCAGCGAACCATTTAACACGTTGTACCCTGTGGGCAGATGGCGGCAGAGAGTTACAGCCCTCCCACCTGTCCCATTAAATTGGCATTGGAACACCCGCATCCGGGGTAGTGAGGATAATATTATTAATTAGTCTTTATGAATATGGGAAAAATGATTATTATTAATCAAGAAAAACCTCATTAATTAATGTTTTACTCTTATCCACTGTAAATAGGTTTTTAGTTGTTAGCCTACATCCATACATCTGAGGAAGACGAGCTCTTAGCCAATCAAAAATAGTTTTAGATATTAATATAACACCAAAATATAGTTTCAATCAAAGATATCATTCCCAAGAAAGTCAATATCCCTAGTGATCATCATTAAGTTTACCTTTAGTAGAGTTATGTATTTTTTAATAACAGTTAGACCTAATCTTATATATAAAGCCAAATACTACCTCTAATTACAAAAAAAACTTTAAATAAAAAATTTATAACTCAATAATTTTAAATATATATTTTCTAATTTTCTAAAGTCAGGCCATTTATATTACTTTCAAAAAGACTGACGCAAACATTTATCCCCTACTCTTGCCACTTGGGAAACTAGGACAATAACATAAGTTCAAATTTTTGGATTACTAATTTCAATAATTCTACATATTATCATTATAAAAAACTTAAAAAAAAAAAAAATAACACCATATTTAATAAATAATAAATAAGGCTTATAATTCACATCGTAAAAACCATGATTCTAACTATATAATCCAAAATTTTTCTAGTTCAACCCTACCTTTACCCTAAGTATGTCTCCCTCCAACTCATTTTGGATTATTCATATATATACACATTTAGATAAACCATTGTTGATGTGTTTTTATCTCACACATCAAATAGACTGATTCTAAACCAACAAGTGTTTGATGAATCCTAATGTTGCAACTCTTCTTAGGTAAGGCTAGCAAGGATGATTTATCTTTTTGAAGAGAGGATAAAAGAAAGACATAAAAAAGGAATAACTTTCTTGTATGCATCTTGCATTATATCATTTTTAGCATTTTGCAGAATAAAAAATGACTTATATATATCAAAGATATCACTATCTCCCCCCACATATGTCCATTATTTCCATTTATGGTTATTCCTATCATTCATGTCAGTTCTCAATTTTCCATTTTCTTGACTATGTATTATTTCATGTGGAATTACTTTGTTTCTTCTCCCTTATATTTAGTCATTTTCCAAGTTTCGTAAAAGTATTCTCCCACTTAATATTCCTATGCACATCTATTTCTCCACACATAACCATTTATTATATTCCTTTGCAAACTCATTTCTCCACACATAACCAATTATATTTCATACTTAACTATTTCAAGAATGTATGGAAGGTTTTGCATACCATATCTTCGGCACACCATTACCTCTTACTATGCACAACCCTAACTTCTGCCACATCTTCTGCATAGCTCTAAATTTTGCACAAATATTTTAACATCACACACTCAATGTTTTATTATTTAGTTGTTTTTACCTTCATTCCTTTTCTCCACACCCTTGTTTTATTAATCAGCCAATTTTATCCTTATTTAATTTTACTTTTCACACTTAGCTTAGTTTCCAATTTTTGTCACCTTCCCATTGTTAATATTTCTCATATAATTTTTATCCTAAGTTATTTTAGCATGTCTCCTTATGACACATGGTAGCTATTGAGACATATCCCAAGGTGACATTTGAAAGGAAGTAATTGAACAAAAATGACTAGGAAATGACACAACATGATGATTGGGCAACTAGATGGCAATAAAAAACTACATTGTGCATGAGCTACACAAGGGCCCATGACTCTTTATATTAAACACAAAAGTAATACAAGGTGCTCATTTATTTATAAATAATTTTGAATTCCCTCCCATAATGCATGTGGTATGAGTAAGATATAGTATAAATAAAAAAATCCAAGATTTATGTGAAGTAAATCATTAGTTCTTAAGTCATTTTGTATAGATCAATGGTAGAACTTCTAGAGACCATAACTTGAGTTCTGGATGTTCATTTTGGGTAAAATGAGAACTTGTTAAGAAAAAAATAGAAACACAGTCGTGACATAAAAAATAAAATGTGGAATATCTGAACCATCAAGTAGTTGCAAAGATAAAAACAAGATTATAAAGGAAGAAAATCATAACCAGAAAGTTTATTCAATTAAAAAAAAAAATACCTAACAAAAATAAATACAATATTATAAAGAAATAAAATCATAATACAAAAGGAATTGATAAGAGGAAGAAGATTCATTCCACTTGTAATCCTTCTATAATTTTATGAGTGTTTATTTTCTTTTGAAGCAATTCCCTATTCTCTTCTTAGTCTTCTATTAATATGAATTTTTTGAATTGTTGCTTGTTTTTTAAAGCTAATATGTGACTCAGTTGTCTCTCTTTCTTTAGGTACCTTTATCATTACTATTGTACATATGAGCGCAATCTCAATCCCTTAGAAAATAATGCATTTTAGTTTATAATTAAGTAACAAGATTATATGATTATGCATTATACATTTGACTTTATGCTAAAATTCAAGTCAGTAAATTATTTTTTGGATTCTAAAAGATAACTTATTTCAGGAAATTATTTCATTTTTTTTCTAAAACTTTAATTTCCAAATAAAAAGTAAGAGTCTCATGAATACTTTCTTATACTCTTATGATTTTAAATGCATGCTATCATTTTATAGTTCTATAAGTGTATGGACCCATACTTTTTATTTCCATCTATTTGAAGTTGTTTCAAATGTGTTTTCTCATATATATTAATGGGTTATAATGTGGAATAAATTTGTGAGAATATAATTTATTTGTTATTATTTTATTCTATGCTTTAAAGAACACCGAATCCACTCATAAGTATAGTGTTGAATGCTTAATATTTAATATATTTGATATATATGAATATCAAATTGTAATCAATAGAAGAATACCATCTCTCTAAAAACATAAAGAGAATCAAGAAACAAACTTAAAAAATTAAATTATAAGAGTTGTCAACGTAAATTATTTTTCAAGTAGGGTGCACAATCCATAACTTTAAAATGAGTGGGAAATGCATAATAACACTCTACATACTGGAACATTGTTACATAACCTTGCCATTTTTTTTAATTGTTTTTTTCTTTATTAGCATTTTGTATTATACCCTAATTTATATTTATATTATGATTATTATTAAATTTTATTTAAATTAATTTTGTCTTTTTTTGAAGGAAAAATCATAATTTTATTAATGAAAATAAAATTAATGTTGTATATTCTCACGGAGCATTCGAAATTGGTGTTTACAGAGACTGTACATATAAAAAAACTACAAAAATGAGGAAAATTGATTACCCTTTTCTCCCTTTCTTCTTTTCTACCTTCTGTCATCCTCCTTGATTTGGAGTGGTCATTATAGGTCCTGGCTGGTTCTCTTCATTCATCTTTGTATTTTCCTTATCGGCATCCAAACTTTCATAAACATGACTTCATTTGAAACCTCTTGTCTCTTTTTCTTCAGGGATCATCTTTGGCTGCATTGTTGGAATTGGGGTACCTGATGCTTCATGATTAGCTCCCCCATTTTTTATGCTTTCTTATGGATTCTGGGTTTGTTCATTGGTATGGGAGCCTATTTCCTCCTCATCCTCTTCGTCTTTATACTACTGCTTTGGAAATTTCCATCCCTTGGGTTTGTTTCATTGTTTATTTTTCCTTCTTGTCTCTTTCTTAGCCGCGGCACATGTATTTTGTAGATTTCTTATTTGTAGACATATTTGACACCTTGTGTTTTCAAAGTATATAAACTAATTCCAACACTTCTTGTTATGTGTCAAGAGCATGTTATATGGAAAACCTTTGTTGAGGTCCATCTCCACACAAATTCTGGCGAAAGTGTAGATTCGTTCTTCGACTTTTTGTGTATCTTCCTAATTTTTGTATCACCCTATGAGATTCCAAATTCCTTCTAGCACCTTATGGTGCCAGAAATGAAGAGGGAGGTTATGCAATCCAACCCATACCAACATTCTTGATACCACCATTGTGTTCACATCAAATTCTGGGAACCATGGGGTGACAAAAAGTCTTGCATTACCCCAGAACCATGGGCCCTCTCGTGCCTCCAATGATTCAAAAATTACTATGAAGAAACCCCTGGATGATAGGCGAATCTCGCAATTAATTGTCCAAGTTTTGAAAATCCACTAAAATAGATCCACTGGTTTGGGCCAAAAACCATTGAATGTCTGGGATTCAAATGTTATACGTAGATCATTTGTTTCTGATATATCTACTGCGAAAGTTGGGACTTGATTCAAGTGCTCCACAATATAAAGGCTGAGTATATTTAGAGTTTGACTTGTTTTTGCTGATGCAACAGACTTCCCTTTAAGAATGTCTTTGAATGGAGTACCTTAATTTACTAGTTCCTTATTTGACTCCGATCCTTTGAGAAACTGGATCCAGGCAAGCACCCCCTCAACCTCACACCGAAGAATTTATTTCAACTCCTTGGTATGGGAGCAACATTTCATCTTGTAGAGATCTACATGCACAGATAGACTTTGCATCTCCATTGGAACATTTGTTCTTTTATAGATCTCTCGTTTCAAATCCAATACCAAGAAATCCTTTCGAAACCCAATAAGGAGAGATCTACCATCTGAAGTCTTTGCAAAATGTTTAAAGGAAACCTCTTCTTCCAGATCTGTTGTAAGAGTATTATTCGTACACCTCTTTGTCATATATGGGAGTATCTAAGGCATATCTGCAACTATTGGAGCTTTAGTAAGCCTGCTCATGTCCTGATCCATGTATAAGAAGGGAGAAAACCATGTTGGAAATAGGTTGAGGACTCTGATAATTATATCTCTTGAGAATCAGCGTTCCCAAAGCATATCTGCAAGTAAAAACACTTGTCGGTGATCCCCATGATCCCGATCTATAGAAATCGCATCATATCTCCAGAGATCAGCCCCGCGTGAGGTAAGAAATCTGAATTGGTGTTGTAGAGTCTCGTCTATCTTACCTCAATATTTTCTTACCGATACAAATGATCCCCAATACACAACTCAAGTTGATCACCTGAAGAAAGAAAATACGTCATGGATATGTCTTCTTCGCAAACGAGGACTAGATCCCTAGCACTCGACTCGACCATCGTTCCTCTCACTCCCGGTGCATAAATTAATATTTTGTTATACGAGTATAAAAATAATAATAATAAATTAATTGGTATATTTTAATAAACTAATATTTTATTTTTGGATTAAGGACAATTTTATGAAGTTTTCTTAAATTTTTTAATTTGGATGAATTAATAAGTTATAAAAATGAGTCTTATTACAAATATTTTAATATTGAATTTCATGTAAGTAAAGGCAATATATGTTGAGAGAAAGTGATTTTCATTTTTCACTCGCTTGATATCAAAAAAGAGAAAGTAATCAATCCCATGGTATTTCAAGATTTGTCCACACAAAATATTTATTTGGGTCTAGAAGCACTCTACAATTCAATATGGGAAATATATTGTAGTGTCTATAAATGAGTGTAAACATTTATTTGTCAACTCAATATGGGAGAGGTGTAGATGAAAAGCGACAATAATAAAAATAATAATAATAATTTATCCTCTATTAAAAATAAAAAAGAATAAATTGATTCCATTCAATTGAAATTTATTTTTATTAATAAATTACAAACAAATTTTTCCAATAAAAAAATATAATAGCATATCATATTAAAATAAATTTAAATAATAACAAATTATATTTGTAATCATAATATTTGAGATCATATAATTAATAAAGATATAAAAACTTACTAAATTTAATTAATAAATTTATAATTAAAAGTAAAATTATTTATGTCAAATTATCTTAACTGGAGTGCTTTGGTGAACAATTCCTCTCACCAATGTTGTAGCTTTGTGGGTTCAAGAGACCTATTGTACCCAACTAGCTTGTAGTAGTCTAAGAGTAATAGCAAATATTTTGGAATTACACACACACACATATATATATCCATTTGATCATAATATAAAAATAACAATTCATATTCTTTATATTCTAGAACTCCATCCATATTACATTCAATATTTCCAATAAAGTATTTTTCTAAGTTATATAAATATAAATAGTAGTATTAATAACCATAATAGGGACATCTTAATTTGGGATCTACTAAGTGTTGACACGAACCAAGTGCAAACTTTTTCTTAGGTTTTACACTCAAAATGATGTTTGTATATTGAGAGATTTGATCCCTCTGCACTTGGTAGATGGAGAGTTAAGATAGATCTAGACTACTCTTATTTCTAGTTATAATAAATATATACTTTTGATCTTGTAAATTAGTGCTCCCATATATATTATGTACCAACACAATGTCAAATATTCCTGAGGTAAACGTTCACAAAATTTTCAATACAATTATCAAAATATTCAGAAATGTTCAGTAATATCCAGTGAAAGCATTGACTAAGAGAACATAGTTCCATCCAAACACAGGTTATAAACCTGTGACACAAAAAGGAAAAAGGATCACGAGTGATCAAGTGGTATAAGTACTTCATCCCCATAAATTCATTTGTTCGAGACAGGATACCAGAAAGAGTCGACGTACAACAGAACAAAAAGGTAGTACCTGTGTGAAATGTATGTAATCCATGTACACGAGTACCGAATGAAGAAAGACAGTCAGCAAAAAAATACCCTACCAGAATAAAAGCAATTGCATCAGAAGAAAACATTAGTAGAATTTGACAGTTCTTTTGGCCCCATATCCAGTAGCATCTATGATTTCATAGTGTATCTCACCAAATACCGCCCTCGAACCCTTCTTGGATAACCTGTCAGTAGTCACATTCTTTTCCCTGAATATGTGTGTGAATGAGATGTTGGAGAAGGTTCTTCTTAGATCTTTAATCTTGTCCAGCCATGTCGAAATATCTCCTAGAGCCAGTGTATTCCGATGATTCAAATAATCAATAAGAACCTGAGAGACACCAAAAACCCATAGTTTTTCAATATAGAGATGCTTTGAAAACCAAAATATCCCCCATAAGGCCAGCATCTCTGCCTGCATATTGGTCCCTAGTCCTCCAAACCAGTGAATTTTATAGTGGCAGTGTGGAGAGATCATTAACCAAGCACTGCATCCACAACCCCTATTTTGTGATGCCCCGTCAAAAAATCCCACATGATAATGTATCTCAAAAGGTCTTATTCTTTTCAACAGATCTCGTGGGGGTCAATGTTGTGTCTGTATGGCCTACCATTTCAATATAATATGTGTGGAGATCCATGTTGGGGTGCACTTTTGGTCCTCAAAGATCCATTTGTTCCTTCCACCCCATAATCTCCAATGAAATTGAAGAGGGATTCTCCTATATTGTTTACCATGTTCTCACCACCACCTTGAGCAGTGTTCAATTGATAATAAATCCTCTCCTATGTTCTGAAATGTATAAACAATATATACCAATTTTCACCAGCAAATTTACACTTGTAGAAGAGATGATGGTTGTCTTCCTTCGCTTCCATGCAAAAACAACAAATCCCAGGACCTATCTTGCCTCTCTTTCTAAGGCTTTTCCACGTCAAGTTCATGTCCTTCCATACAAGCCACATGTTAGGTCCCTATATTAATAGTGTAGCCCCTTATTATGTTAGTGTAGCCCCCTTTATTGTTATTATTGTACCCCTGTAACCCCCATATTGTTATTATTGTGCCCTTAAATTATTATTGTTAGGTCGGCTAGGATTACATTTTGGCCCCACTAGGATTACATTGTGGCCCCATGGACTCCTATATATAGAAAGGAGGTTTTGTAATTTGTATCATCCAAGAATTTTTCATTCATGTAATGTATTGGAGGTTTCCCCCTCGAAGTGGCTTATTTCTAAGGCGTTGATATTTCTTTTCTTCTATTTTTGGAGCTGGTTACTAAACATTTGCACGAGTTTTGGATTCTAGGGTTTCGTTGTCTAAAATAGGTCATCGTGGTATTTTTTGTTATAAAGTTTTTTTCATGGTTTTTGCTCAAATTTTAGGAAGTGTCAAAATCCTCGAGAAGATTGTTCAAAATCTCAGAGTTGTCTGCATTATTTTTGAAGATATCACTTCCGTGGAAGCAGTCTTTTTTCAAGCTCCTAAACAGGTCATCGTGGAATTTTCGCTATAACGTTTTTTATACGAAGTTTCAGAAGCTAAAATTTTTAGGGTGCGAAACCGAAATCTTGAGGAAGATTGTCTAAAAATTTCAGAGCTTGGTTCGCAATATTTTCGGAGATATCATCTGTGGAAGTTAGGTCTTTTTTCAAGCTCCTAAACAGGTCATCGTGGCATTTGGCTATAACTTTTTTTCTACAAAGGTTCAGAATTTGAAATTTGTATGGTGTGAAGCTGAAATCCTGAGGAAATTCTTCAAAAAATTTTAGATTTTTGTTCGCAATATTTTTGGAGATATGATCTATGGAAGGTAGTGCTTTTTCAGACTCCTAAATTTCATCTCAAAGAGGTGATCGTGGGAAAAGTTCAATAAATCTCTCTCTGAGCATTGGATTGGAGTGCCGTAAAAAGTGGTCACAAGTACACGGACTGTAGTTTCTTGGATATCAATTTCAGAGACAAAGGACAAAACAGTGACATGTGGCAAGTCCTACAAGTTTTCTCTACTGAACCAGTCCAGAATTAGGTCATTGTGGGAGATTGGACACAACTTTGTCTTGGAGAATCCAAATCAAGTCAGACCTATGGCATTCAAAAGAGAATTGAGAGGGCTACTTTAGTGTTGAATTTCAAATATTGAAGGGCTGCAATCATAGATATAATGCAATTTCAATATCGAGCTCCTCAAAAGCAAGAAAAAGGTGTATATTTGTTTTTTAAAAATTGCATAACGTTTGTTTGAAAAAGTAGTTTGAAGTGATTCCAAGGGCATATTGAAGAATATTTATCAGCATTGGGTTATATAATGCCTCCAAAAAATAATTCCATACCCATTAAGCCCTCAGAAATATATGCAATGATGCATGAAGAGGAAGAATTGCAGTATGAGATATCAAAATTACAGTACCAAGTGCAACAAGTTTCGATCTTACGAAGAGCAATCGAAGATGAAATAGATGGTTTAAAAGCAGAAATGGAGGTTAAGTTGGATGGTTTGAAGGATCAAATAATAGATAATATGGATGATAAATTAGTGGAAGATCACAGTGAGCATCAACAACAAGTTCTCCAACTCTCAAAGGATAACCCAACTTTGGTGTAGAATCTAATGAAACAACAGGAAGATCAACATCACATCGAAAGAAGTTATGAAGTAGTCATAGAAACAAGAACTCGACAAGTACGATCAATTTCAGAGTATCTCAGCAAGTGGAAGAACTTTCCTGTAGAATATTTCACATGGGAGGATGAAAATTTTATACATAAGCATCAAGAAATAATCAAGCGTTGAGGACAACACTTGTTTGAAGGAGAGGGGCATGTTAAGTCCCTATATTAATAGTGTAGCCCCCCTTATTGTTAGTATTGTACCCATGTAACCCCCATATTGTTATTATTGTGCCCTTAAATTATTATTGTTAGGTCGGCTAGGATTACATTGTGGCCCACTAGGATTACATTATGGCCACATGGACTCCTATATATATTAAGGAGGTTTTGTAAATTGTATCATCCAAGAATTGTTCATTTATGTAATGTATTGGAGGTTGCCCCCTCGAAGTGGCTTATTTCCAAGGCGTTGATATCTCTTTTCTTCTATTTTTGGAGTTGGTTACACAACACCACATAAATTTAATGATTTTGTGTTTTATCTTAATCTTCCATATATCCAAAAACCAGCAACCTCCATATTTTTCACATTGCAAATCCTTTAGTTTTTTATAAGTTTCAACAGTGTTGATTTTTCCATTTTCCAAGGACCCCGCCCACGTGATTTGATCCCCTTTCTTGTTAATTCTACACCCCATACATTTTAAACCCAACACATATTTGTACTATTCCTAAGCCAAGTGTCCATAGATACCAATATATGTGGTCTCCATCCTTCTTGGGGCATCCTCCTCCCAATGTTTGATCGTTTTTCCTAGGTAGAATATGTCCCTACTGATCCAGGTGGATATTGGTGGTCACCCGCCTATTCCACTTGGGGCTCCACCATTGTCTATTTCAGTTTTTCAGTTTCGGCACAGTTTACTATTTTTAGCAGTTTTTCGGGTCCTAAACTTCCGGAGCCGTTTTGAGGCCCTAAACGACGTTTTTTGGGGAAACGGAGAGCAACATGGGTCCACGGACCGATGTTGCTCACGCTCCAATTCCAGGTCCTCAGACAGACCGAAACGAGAAAAGGGTAGGCCGTCAACCAAGATCTATGCCAAAGTTACGCCCTGGGAAGTCGTAAGTCACTACCCACCGAAACCAAGCCCAGAAGCTACGCTTCATCTCCTAGGTTTGGGTTTTGGTCATTAGGATTTTGTTGTTTCTCAATAATAAATAGGCCCTCGAGCCTCATCGTAACGCAGTTCAGAGGCCTGTAGCCACCACATCTCTTCTCAGAGATAGCTACCAGTGCCCTAGCTAGTTTTATTTCCATTCTGTCTGTAAGCAAATTTCAGTTCTTTGATATCAATGAAATGAAGTGTTATTTCCGCTGCATCTCTGTATTTATGGTTATGTGTTTATTCTGTTGCGTTCCTGCATAAATCCGGATCAGTGGTATCAGAGCGGTCTGCTTTTTCTCGATCCTTCTTTGCATGTCCCCAACGAGGTCCGGGTATAAGGAGCTAGGGCTTGATCTGGTGGAACCTTTGCAAGATCAGCCTCGCAAACCTCGACGGACGCCCATGGGGGACGAAAAGAAAGATGAGGGAGCAAGAGATCCTATCAAAATATTGCTCGAGGAGGTCCTCGAAAAACAAAGGAACGCGATGATGGATAGCTTTGCTCAGATCCTTCAACGGCTGCCCACCGGCGGCGCATCTGCATCCAGTAGCCACTCTGGAGTTGCGACTCCCTTTAAGGTACAAGTAAATTTTGACATTCCCATATTTGAGGGTCAAATAGACGCAGATGCCGTAGATAGATGGTTGAATCGATTAGAAGGATATTTCTCTGTTCATGACTTTTCAGACCGGGAGAAGATTATTTTTGCACTCCTCAAAGCTACCCCCCATGTTAAGGACTGGTGGGAAACCTACTGTGAGAACAAGGACCAAACAGAACCCTCTCTGTTCTCTGCCGTACCAACTTGGAATTCTTTCCGAGACGCCGTCAAGGAACAGTACTATCCCGTGGGGAGCTATGAGGACAAGTACATACAATGGACCACGCCGCGACAACAAAGGGATCAAGATGTGCATGAGCTGACGAATCTGTTCCATACCCTGCGCACAAAGTTGGGTATCAAAGATTCAGAGAAACATCTGGTGCTAAAGTATCGCAGCTGTCTGCACAAATACATTCAGGAGGAAATGGAGTTCCTTGACATCTCCTCGCTTGGTACGGCATACCGGTATGCTGCCAAGATTGAGAAGAAATTCAAACAGAAGAAGCGAGACTTTGGATCTGCGAATCAAAAGCAAGGGAAAGGTGCTTCCAAACCGCAGAACAAAGGACAGAGCCAAGGCATGGTGACTAAAGACAACCCGTCAAAGCCACAAGAAAATAACAAGACCGCAAAGCCAAAGAAGGACACGGGAAAGTGGTGTGAGTTCCATAAGAGCTCCACTCACAACACAAGTGAGTGTCGGGCCAAGCAGTCGCTAGTGGTCGAGATGAGGGCTTCTGAGTCAGATGCATGCTCCGACTCCGAATCAGAACCTGAAAAGGGGAATGAAAAAGGGAAACAGATTATTGATGCGGAGCCCAACGCCACTGTTGCCACTACAAAGGTCCAGAAGGAGGAACCAGAAGATCCACAGGAGGAGGAACGTCTCTTCCACTCCCAGATGTGGGTAAAGGGCTCCCCTGTACAGTTCATTGTCGACAATGGGGAGCCGAAAAGAATCCCCATTTTAAACAGTACGCCGTGAAGCGGTTGGGCTTGCCGACCACAGCTCACCCACATCCATACACCATCGGGTGGCTTCACCAAGGACAAGATCTCCGCGTCAGCCAGCAGTGCCGCCTTCCCTATAGCATCAAGCCCTTCACAGATGAGGTATTATGCGACGTTGTTCCTATTGATGTTTCTGATGTATTATTAGGACAACCATACTTGTGGAAGCGTCATGCGGTGTATGAGTCTCGGCCTCGTGCTGTTATTGTTACTTTGGGAAATAGGTTGTACAGGATACCAGAGGTACCACCTCCTGCTACTATCTCTTTGGTTACTGCAAAACAATGCAGTAAGCTCATTTCCCAAACCAGGAAATTCGTTTTCCTGATGATCCGCCCCCAGGGCAAGAAGAAGACTGTGGCCACGACCTCCAGACAGGGCTCCTCTGCATAACAACAACAAATGGATAAGGTTGTGGAGGAGTACGGGGACATATTCACCTCACCCACAGGGGTTCCTCTGCACTGTCAGGTCAAGCACCCGATTGATCTGACCCCAGGTGCACCGCTACCTAATGGACCGATCTATCGGCGCTCTGTTATGGAGAATGATGAAATCCAGAGGCAGATTTAGGAGCTGTTGCAGAAAGGTCACATCAGACCAAGTTCATCACCCCGTGGGAGCCCGATCGTGTTGGTACAGAAGAAGGATGGGACGTGGAGACTCTGTATTGACTATCGGGCGCTGAACAAGATCACTGTCCGGAATAGGTACCCAATCCCACGGATTGATGACCTTCTGGACCAACTCAAAGGTGCAAAATATTTCTGCAAGATCGACCTGAAGTCTGGGTATCACCAGGTACCAATTGAACCCTCCGATGTGTGGAAGACTGCCTTCAAAGCCAAGGAAGGCCTTTTCTAATACGTCATGTTCTTCGGTTGACGAATGCTCCCGCCACCTTCATGGACATGGATGACATCTTGCGGCCATCTACCAACTCATATTGGTAGTGGTGTACTTGGAAATCTTAATCTTCTACCGTACTTGGGAAGAGCGGAAGAGAACCTTCACTACATCCACAAGTCCTCCAAACACGGCAGCAACACAAGTTGTGTGCCAATTTGGAGAAGTGTACTTTCGGCATGACCCAAGTTCAATATCTGGGATACATTATTGATGAAAGGGTGGTGCATGTGGATCCAACCAAGATCCAAGTCATTCGGGATTGGCTAGCCCCAACCACTATAACAAAGCTTCGCAGCTTTTTGGGTCTTGATAATGTCTACCATAGTTTCTTGTTTGGATTCTCTCATATCACTTGGCCCTTGAGTCAAGTCACCAAGGGAGGAGCAAGAGAAAATTTCTTTTGGTCGGAATCTCAACAAAAGGCGTTCACATAATTGAAAATCGCCTCTTTCCGCTCTCAGTTGCTCACTTTACTGTGACTTGGCAATGGGGCCTGGCTTCCGAGATCGAGACGATGTTGCCTCGACTACAGTATCAGCGCTCACCAATGTGGATATCCATGGCATTTCACAATAGAGACATTGTCCGTTTACGTCGAAAAATTTCACCTATGACAAAGAAATGTATTCCATTGTGCAAGCCTGTCGACAATGGAAGCATTACATTTTGGGGAAGGAAAAAATCATCCACACCGACCACCGGCCCCTGCAGTTCATACAGACACAAGGGAAGTTGCAGAATGATCGCCATCAGAAGTGGTCCACATATCTGCAACAGTTTCATTTGAACATCAAGTAAAAGAAGGGTAGCACCAATCATGTTGCAGACTGCCTCAGCCGACCACCGATCGTGGCGCTCACCACTGTGCTCAACTCTTGTGGGCACGAGACTTCTGATTGGCCGCTTTTCTATGAGAGTGACCCAGAATTCGGCCAAACTTACAAGGCACTCTTGGGGGGTACGCAAGTTCCAAATTTTCACCTCCAAGATGCACTTTTATGTCACATGGGACACCTTTGTGTTCCTTCAAGCCAGCGTGCCAAGATGATATGGGAAGCACACTACAGTCGAGTCGCTGGGCATTTCGGGGTCGAGAAAACAGTAGCAATCCTGCAGAAGTATTTCTATTGGCCGAACCTTCGAAAGGATGTCGAGAAGCACATCAGATCCTGCACTGCGTGTGCCATTGCCAAACCGACCATCAAGAAGCAAGGCCTATATACTCCTCTACCTACCCCTAGTCGACCTTGGGAATCCATCTCCATGGATTACATGTCGGGCCCGCCTTCTACTAAGCAGGGAAATGACTGTGTTTTTGTGGTCGTCGACAGATTCTCGAAGATGGCCATTATGGCGGCCTGCAAGAAGAATATCACAGCAGAAGCCACTGCTAAACTATTCTTTGAACGAGTGTGGGTGCACTTTGGGATCCCGCAGTCTATCATATCAGATCGGGATAGCAGGTTCCTCAGCACATTTTGGTCCAGCCTCTGGTCGATGTTGGATACCAAGCTCACCAAGTCCACAGCTTTCCATCCCCAAACATATGGCCAGACAGAGGTCGTCAACAGAATGATTGTACACATTCTGCGCATGTACAATTCAAAGCATCCACGCACATGGGATGAGAGCCTCCCTTATGTACAACATAGTTATAATCGGGCTCTCCACAGTTCAATCGGCCATAGCCTCTTTCAGGTGGGCTTGGGATTCCAGCCACTATGTCCCATTGACGTAGCCATGCCATTTGCAGCTGCTCAGGCCAATTCAGCTCATGTCCAGTCTGAAGTTGACAAAGAAAGTAGCTTCATCGAGCGCATTCAACACATCCGCCAACAGGTTCATGATATATTGGACAGAGCCAATGCCAAGTACAAGCAACGCCATGATCAACACCGGGTGCCACACAACTTCCAGGTGGGTGGCAAAGTATGGCTACATTTGCAGAAGGAGCGCCTCACTGGACCCCACCGCAAGCTTCGCCCGCTCCGATACGAGCCGTACACCATCACCAAGGCTGTAGGGAACAATGCATTCGAGCTCAGTATTCCACCATTCCTTGGTCTGCACCCAGTCTTCAATGTGGATCGCCTTCTTCCTTACTTCCCACCTCTACTGGACACCTCGGACATTGCAGAACAACTCACACCAACAGAGTTAAACCCAGACTGCATGGAACAGGCCACCACAGATTGTATCATGGAAATGCAAATCAAGAACACTCGCCAACAGAAGATCCAACTGTATCAGGTTGTCAAAGCTGGCCAACTCCTGCACCAAGGAAAGTGGTTCACCAGGGACCAAGTTCAGCAGAAATTTCCTCATCTCATGGAGGAACTTAACGCAATGGGGACCATTGCTTCCTAAGGGAGGAGGAATGATCCAGGTGGATATTGTTGGTCACCTGCCTATTCCACTTGGGGCCCCACCATTGTCTATTTCAGTTTTTCAGTTTCGGCACAGTTTACTATTTTTAGCAGTTTTTCGGGTCCTAAACTTCCGGAGCCGTTTTGAGGCCCTAAACGACGTTTTTTGGGAAAACGGAGAGGAACATGGGTCCATGGACCGATGTTGCTTGTTCCAAATTTGTATTCCTCGGATAGATCTTTCTAACGAGGTATGGTACGTGTCAAACGAAGATCGTATGCCAAAGTTACGCCCCTGGGAAGTTGAAACACCAATTTACCCAAACGGGGCCCATAGTTTTGGCGCTTCATCTCCTAGGGTTAGGGTTTTGGCTATTTAGGATTTCCCATTGTTTCTAAATGATAAATAGGCCCTCGAGCCTCATTGTAACTTAGTTCAGAGGCCTGTAGCCGCCACATCTCTCCTCAGAGATAGCTACCAACGCCCTAGTTAGTTTTATTTCCATTCTGTCTGTAAGCAAATTTCAGTTCTTTGATATTAATGAAATGAAGTGTTATTTCCACTGCATCCCTGTATTTATGGTTATATGTTTATTCTGTTGTGTTCCTGCATAAATCCAGATCACCTGCCCTGTAAATAATTCATCAGGTGAGTACTGATCATGTTTCTCTTTGTATTTCCACTTATGTCCCCAAAAACTATGACGATTCTTCGGCCATTTACAAATTTCCATTGTAACATCCTTTGAAACGTGAGTCAGATCTTCCTAAAACCATTCCAGATAAAAGAACCCCTCCTGTCCATCACTCGATCCAATGAATACAACTCCTCCATGTTGTATGACCGAAGCTATCTGTATTTAACTATATCATTCCAGATACCCGAGGTCTGCAAGCATCTCCACAATGACTCCATAAGAAGTGCTGCCCCGAAAGTGTCCAACTCCAATAGTCCCCATCCCCTTCGATCCTTTGTCATGGTGATTGTCTCCCATTTTATGATATGATATTTCTTTTCCTCTCGGCCACCATTCCAGATGAAATTGGCCATGGATCTCTTAATTCTATATGTAATAGACTTTGGGATATAAAAAAGGTGTGCCTAGTATATTGTGAGTTGTTGTAGGACAACCTACATGAGTACCATTCTCCCACCCTTGGACAACCATTTCATTGTTCATACATTAATAATTCTCCTATATTTATCAATGAGCCATGACCAATATGAAACCTGATAATTGGATGGTTTTAGTTGAAGCCCAGATAGGTCATCCCTTTCTCAATTGGACATGTCTTGAAATTAAAAATCTCCCCAATTTGTTTTATAATTTTTGGGTCTCCAACAGAAAATAAAATCATGACTTCCCCTCATTTTCCAGCATCCCAAATGCTTCAGAAAAACTTATAAATATGTTCTGCAACACTTTCTAGAATTCCAATATGATCAATCCAAAAATCAGTACATCATCCACGAAGAAGCTGTGGGTGATATACCATGTAATATTCCCCTCACTGTTGCCTGTGATATTTTGATGCTAAGAGCATCCATCACCAGAATGAATAATAAGGGTGAGAGGGCACAGCCTTGTCTCAGTCCCCTGCCCGACTTAAAAAATCTTCTTGTTGATCCATTGATGAGGATAGCCATCGATGTCCTGCATACACAACCCATAATCCAATCCACCACATCACATCACATGCCAATTTTATGGAGAATCATTCTGAGGAGTGCCCAGTCCACTCGGTCATACGTTTTACTTAAGTCCACTTTCATTATCATCGCTTCCATATTCCGGTCCTTAATTGTATGCATAATATCTTGTGTGTATGCCACAACATCATGAATGATGCGGTTGTTGAGGAACCCAAACTGTTCTAGGGTGATATATTTCGATAGGAAATTCTTAATTCTTTTTGCAATTAACTTTGAAATAATCTTGTACAATGTGTTACACAGTGATATGGGCTTGTATTAATCAAAGTAATTCAATCCCTTCTTCTTTGGAATGAGAGAGAGAAATTTGGAGTTTAACACCCCATGTACCATACCGTTCAATCTTGCCTCCTCAACCATAATAGTGATATCATTTATCGGTATGTTTGCAAAGTGAATGAATAAATTAGGAGTCCAGCCATCAGGGCTCGGACTTTTGTCTGGGGAAAAGGATCTGAGAACACCTTCAACCTCCGCAACACTAACTTCTCTGAATAGACTTTGGTTTTCCACTTCCCTATACATTAGTGGATATTATCTGATGAGGCGAATCTGTGCTTCCACCCTTATGTTTTCATTAACCTTTTATAAAGATTCCAAATATTTTATTGCTTGTCCTTGTATCTGTTCAGTGGTATTGTATGATTGACCATTAATCTTGGTATTCCATATTGTTTTGGAGTTCTTCCTTCCATAGGTGAAAGAGTGAAAATATTTTGTGTTCCTATCTCCCTCTTTTAACCAAGTATCTTGGCTTTTTAGTCTCCATTTTTTTTCCTGGATGAGAAGAATTCTCCTTTTCTCTGACTCCAGTGCTTTGAGCATTACCCATTTTTCATTTGGTAAAATCCCACCTACCAATTGATCGAAAATATGTATAGTCTCCCGCGCTATCTGTTCCAAGACCAGAATCATCTCTCTTTTTTTAGATCGTTCCCATGCCCAAACTAGCCCTTTCAGGCTTCTCAGAGATGAAGATAGGTATTCAATAGGTGATATGTCATCCAACCTCCTATGATAATAGAAGAAGTTCCAGACCAAAATGTTGAACTCTTTATCCTCCAGCCAAACTCTATTAAATTTAAATGGACAACCTCCCATTTTCTGTTCAAAGCACCACTCCATAAAAATCAGCCTATGGTCGAATATTAATAGAGCTTCTACCCAAGTCTTCACTCTACCCATCTGTGACCATAACTCCTCCTGCACCAAGAATTTATCAAGTCTTTTACCAATATATTCATCACCCTCTTATCTGTTGAACCAAGTAGGACAGATCAGTTCCAGTGCAATATCTTGTATATTGGAGTCCCTGACCAGATCCCCCACGAACTTAGTTCTCCTACCCGCCCCCCATATTTCCCCGACATGAAGGGTGCAGTTTAAATATCCCATAATAATGGAGTTCTCCAAAGATAGAATCCCATAGTGATCCATCTTCCAGTAGAATGGACCCCTATCACAATATGGAGCATAAACATTGACCAAATAGACATGGTGTTTAAATCCCCTGATAAATCCAGTGAGAATGATACCTAAAAAAAAGATAAAAGCCTTAATATCAGCCCATGTGGGATCCTAGATCATAGCAAGACCCCTCGATCTCCCCTCCGCATCCTTTGCCACCATGTTCCATGCTGGAAACATAGCACAGAAAAAGTGCAAGGTTATGTGAGCCACAGTAATGGTCTCTTGTATGAAAATAATAAAAGGATTAATACGACGATAGAATTCCTGCAGAGATACGAAATTATCACGTCCACCCCCCTCAAAACCCTGCAATTTTAAAGAGAATAGTATCATCAGGAAACCTTAGAGGAGGGTTCCAATGCTTTAAGGACACTGTCTAGGGAAAGAGAAGCCGAGACCTCCCGTAGGTTCCCCAGCTAAAGATCTAGACCAGAGACCCTCGATGACATGGACTTATTCTTGAGTCGGGGCCTCCCCTTCCCCTTCCTGATAGTTACATTTGCAACTGATGATGGAAAAATGTCAATAGGTGGAGATGAAGGGAGTCCAGAGTGGAAAAATAGGGGTGCTAGCTTAGCCTCTGAATTGTGTAATAGAAAGGCCAGGTCACTACCAATGGAGCTTGTAGGGGATGACGGGGTAGCAGAAATGGGTGGATCCGTATGCATACCATGTTCAAGTAGAGGGATAGGGTCGTCCTCAAGATAGTCAGAAGGCATAGGGGATGGATGTATATCAGCAATGCCCCATGCACGGGGTCCATCAAGCTGAGAGAGGTTGGGGATGGTCATAGGGGTGCTGATGGCCTGGGGACCATCGACAGGGGGTGTCAACCCCACCCCACCCTATAAATACTGTGACCGAAAAATAGGTAAATACCTTGAGCATTTAACAGACCTATCCGCCCATAATCAGAATGATAAAAAAATGTGGATTAGTGATAGTGTCCAAAGCAGGCTTACCCAAAAAAATGTCACTGTCTAAAATAAGATCCTCAAGAATTAAAACCACAACCTCTACGACCCCGTTGGAATCAGTAAACCGGTTCTGCACACCAACCCCTCAAACTGGGCATCTGGTTCTTTATTTGTTGCAGTTCCGAATCAGATACCTATTTTGGTGGCAATAATGTCACCGAAAATGGATTTTCTAGTAATTTATAAGCTGACGGTTCACTATCTTTTCCCATTCCAAATCAATGTATGCAGGGAGTCCTCCAGAGAAGGAGACCTCAATCAGAATCCAAGAAACCCGCTTGTTGTAGATCCCAAAACACTTTGGGTCTACATAGTGGCACTTCCTAATGCTTTTTTTTATGGTCATTAAGACATGCAACGTCCAAAACTCCAAGGGTAACATGGGCAGTTTCACCCAAACCATATGACTCTGCAAGGTGTTTTTAGTGGGATGAAATACAACAAACCACCAATGTAGGTTCAAGAAGCATCAACTAATAACCCACGTTCACCGCAACACTTCTCCCACTTCCTTAGGAGACATGAAATGGAAACTAACCCACCCAGCTTGAAGTCTGCAGAATTTTGGCAGGTAGCCTAGAAGCTTCATCCAAGAATTCATTAACCGATCGTTCATGTGCATGAGAAATGTTTTTCAAATATCCAACGACCCACCAAGTCTCTGGACTGTAACCTCTCGGCACAATCCCACATTACATCATGCCCAAAGCTTAGGAGTCATCCTTCACTCACCGGCTTGAAAGGTTTGTGTTGACAAGATGAATTGGGGCAACCCCCAGGAAATCTGGATTGTGAAAGGGGAGGTGACAAATAGGATTGACCGGAATAACGAGTGGAAACTGATAGATGGTGCACTTTTCCATGAGGAAGTGACTTCATGGTAGACACTTGGCATTTTTTAGTAATGCCTCCGCCCTCCACCACCTCAATAGCATGCACCACAGCCACGGTGTTGTCGTCTCGATCAAGTTCTGCTAGAAAGGTGGCGAGAACAGACATGATTCTAATTTAATGGAGATCAGTCCTGAAACCGCCTCCAACTGATAAAGGCACCATCCTCATGTCAGTATTAATTGTAAAGATCACTCCTCCGAATATCTAGCTGCACATATTCTACGGAAACATAAAATAAATAATATATAATGTAGTCATCACCCCTCGTAGTTAGCTCTCCACTATAAGTAGGACATGAAAGGATAAGTAACATAAATTTCACCAACTGGTTCATAAAGAAGTAACTATGATAGTGAAGTCCAGCTCCACTACTATACCCACACTCCTGCCCGGAGTTGAATTTGAAAACTCTGGTCACCGATCTCTAGCCCCAGTAGACATCGAAAAAACTAGTGTGTTAGACGAGTCGATGAACCAGATTAATGGAGAGGAGTGAACAGGGAAAGGAGTGAACAATATTATCCCAAGAAGAATCAAGATGCCACCTCAGCTAAATTCAACGGACATACAAAATAATAAACTACCCTCCCAAACTACACATCCATTAGGTTAATGTCAGCAGCAGCAACATAGGCAACCCCCAATATTCCACCAATGATGGCAGACTTGGACCTCAAGACTCTTGCAGGGTCGAGTAAACGAGAGGGGTAGAGTCCATTTGTTACCCAAAGAAGTAGGTTGTTGTGCACCAACCTGTTTATCCTAATCAGTTCCTTTTTATACCATACTCAAAAGAATTTTCCATAACCAATGGCCCATACTAACAAACAATACTGGGAACTGTGTAGAATGTCAGCCCCCGACCAGATATCGACCCTTACTTCATCATCTGTAACACCCATCCACCATTATTCTGCCCACCATGTTCTTCGCATCGTCTCTTCAGTCTTGTAAACACTCTCCATCATTATTTTTTGGATCGTCCTTCACTACCACGGAGTTTCATTTAATGATCTTTTATAATATCTTATTTTTCTAATATTCTTTATTAAACTATTTTTTTTTTTTAAATGTGATAGTATTTTTTATAAAATCAATGGTTCATGAAGTCTTTTTTTTCCATATTTTAGTAGAGAATTAACATATATACATCATCCTCTCTTAAGTCATCACTGATTTTTGAAATAACGCTACTAAGTGTCTCCTTTTTCATATTAGTTATCTTGTGCTTTTCCATTAGATGATGGTTATGATTATTATTATTTTTTACTAATAATAATTTTTGCTTATAAAACTTTTTAAAATTAAACATGAAAATTACTTAATTTGCTTCGATATATTGTTTTTATGATTTATAAAAATATAAAAAATATTTATAAGTTCTATTCAATTATTATGATTTAAAATATTGAGAAAAATCTTAGTATTACAAATGGCTTCAAAATTAGACTTAATGGTTATGTAGATAAGGTAATTCAAGAGAGTTTTTCATCCTCCACTTTTTTATAATATAAAAATTATATACTTTATTATCCTACAATATTTTAAATAGAGTCCACTATCCATTTTCACTCAAAAATTTATGGAATTTTTTTACTTCAACATTCTTAATTTTATTCTTTAAGTTATAGTTTCATTGTGATGCGTATAAGACTTCTTATATTAACCATATTAATTAATTAATTTTTATTTTCTATAAAAATACATAAATTCAATCTTTTAACTTAGGACATGCTTGGGCTTGTAATCTCTACATTAACTTTGTCTTATTCTCAATTTATTCTTCACCTTAACTTCTCTTGAAATTTAATTATGATTAAATTTTAATAGTATTAACAAAGATCTACTCATGTATACTCATGTATTCTCTAATAGTTAAGTCAAGAATGCATATAATTAATTTATCTTTTTTAAATTTTTGAGCACCTTTTTATTGGTGGTTCTCTAATAATTAAGTCAAGAATGCATATATTTAATTTATCTTTTTTTAAATTTTTGAGCGTCTTTTTATTGGTGGTGAAATTATTTCAAAGTGTATAAATAAATATTTCTAAATATTATTATTCTTAATATTAGTATTCATGTTTTATATAAGTCGATAAGATATATAATATAAATTGGGAAGAGGAATATATATATATATATATATATATATATATATATATATATATATATATATTTATTGAGTGTTGTTACACACCTAATATTTGGGATTAAGGTTGGGTTAGTGTGTGTTACGATACTCAGTTGTTAGAATCCAAGAAAACCTTAAAATTGAATCAACAGTTTCATTATGTATATATATGTACACTATCTACATCATTCTTCGACATCAATTCATTAATAATAGAGTTAATTTGGTTTCCAATTTGGTTTCCAATTTTGTTATCTTATAGTGGTATCAGAGCAGAGGTTCATCTGCCTTGTTGATTGAGTTGAGCCACAAGTTTTGCGGCCTTCTTGTGCGCTCCTATTCCTGTGTGTTTTGCGCTAGTTATTTTTGCATGTCGTGAATGGTGAAAGAGGAGTGAGGGTGGATTTATTGAAGGGTTTCCTTGCTCACAGAAAGGAGGAGTGTTGGAGTCTGCAGATTCATAGATTGTAAAGAGGAGGATCACAATCTATGGGTGATCGAAATGGAATCGAATTAAACATATTGTTATTGCTAATAAATGTGGTTGTTATTTCCATAGTCATGCAAAATGTCCTACACGAAGAAAAACAAATGAAGGTGACGGTGCAGGTATATTGAATTTTTGAAGAGGTCGATTATGCCTGACTGTCGATGAAGTAAACGAAGGTATGGGGCCACATCGTTGCTTATAACCTAAATAAATTATATGTCATGCGTTGTGGTCATATGTGCGATTGTTGGTTATCTTGTATACTTTTTTTGAGTTGTGTGCAAATAATATGCGTCCATTTTTATCATATAAGCATGTTTATGAGAGGACAACTTGATGCCTTCTCTTTCTTGGTTGAACATATTCGGAGTGTAGTTCATAAAAGATTGATGATTAAATTATTTGAATCCAGTTATGTTACGATATTAGATCTTTTCAGTTAACTTATAATAGGGCATCTTTCTTTCACACAAATGCACCCATACCAAGAAAATGCCTGTCTTTGAATAATGAAAGGAATTATTTTGCCTAGTTTCAAAATCTGAATGCATAGGTGGAATGATTTGAGAAAAACCTTCTCACCTTCTAGATCATTGAATGTCTACATGAATTTTCTTAGAATTCACGCATTCGGGACCGCTTGGATATGAAGAACCAATATCGGTTCCATGTCATTGTAATAGTTTTCCAAAGATTGAAACATGGTTTCATACATACAGTCATTCTGAGACAAAAATTGTTCTGTCATTTTGAGACGAAATTTGTCAAGATTTAATTGGTTATGTGTAGACAGAGTTGAAGATGACACTTATGTGCAGATAGAGTTGAAGACGACACCCAAAATTTATTTCTCTATGGTGGAAGAAATTTTTTCTTATAGCCCCGTTTGAAGACCTGCAACTGCTGCGAGGAGTGTGAAACCGCAATGTTGTCCTGGAGTGCTCTAGTGGTTCAGTGCAAGACATGAAGAAGAAAAAGTGCAGCATAGTGTATATTAATTGTTAATCCTCAAGTTATGAGATCTATACCATATCTATTTCCGCATAGTGTGACAAAATTTTGATATCGGAATTGGATAAGTGCTTCATAATTTTTCAAATATTTGAAGTCATAAATTTGTGCAGGAATCGTAACAAATGGCTCATTTCTCTTTAGATCGATTGTAGAAGGTATGTTATAGCGTTGATATTTCCCTATCAGGATTAATAATGAATGATTTTAATATTATCATCTCAGTGCATGCAAGTTGTTACTTGATACCCAAATTTTTTTACGCTTAAGGTCTTGGAAAATGAGCATGAAGAAAGTTAATATGAATCTGCAGGGTGCTTAGGACCATATTTGTAGAAGGATTTGGATGCAAAGTGAAGGTGTGATAGTCCAAACTTAGTGAGTATATGTGATGTGTTTTGAATTTTATTACCATTAGGGTTATTATAATATATAATGGTCAATAACTTTTTTCTGTATGAGAAAATGGTTTGAGTGTTCATGACCAGAGAATTAGAGTATTTGGTATAAATTTATACATGATGAAATTAAACTTGTAAATAAGTCATTGTGGTTAGAAAGATTTGTATTGTTACATTTGGCGTATTAAAGGTCGCAAGTTCAAATCCTTGTGTTTGGTAATTTTATTTTTACAAAACAAAAAGGAAGTTAATTTTGGAGGTTGTGATACTCGCTACACTCGTTGCGCAAGAAGAAGAGGACATTTTGGTTGTGGCAATTCTACTTTTACATTAGCGTGTTACTATTTGTTATCTGAATAAATTTTGTTTTAATATTAATTTGTAAAATGGGTACATTTTCGGTTGAACCTGACACCCGAGATTGACTAAAATGGCTCAAATTAAAAATGTATTAGATATGTTAAACAATCTCATTAGTTCTACTATTGATTGATTGTAAATATAAAAAAAGTAAGTCTTGCTGATATTAGATTTCATTTACATGATGCATTGGAGACAGTTGAATTTTTATAGATTGAGTCTCAAGTATAGTACGACGATCCTAATTTCAAACAACAGTCTATGAGTAATGAAGCCACTTTAGGAGAAAATTTGGATGCAGTCGAAAGCCCTGATGGGAAACCTACAGTTAGACCGTGGAAAGAAATTGTACACAACAAAAACATAGCTAGTTTGGGATATAATAAGGATGCTTTGGATGTATATTTTCATATTCCTGATTTTTCTAAACCTATACAATTTCGTAGTGTTGGATTTCTGGATGGTGTTGTTCCAGAAAAATGGATCGATGCCAAAATAGTTTCATAGTTGGACATAAGAAAGATTAGTTTTTTTATCTTCACCCAAGTGAGAATTGTGGAAACCAAAATCACCATTCAAATAGATGTTCTAGAAAAAATACTACTGCAAGACAGAAACAAAATTTTGGATGGATTCCTTCTTGGGATTGATCCAAAATAGCTAAGAATTTTTACAGGTCATGCCAAAAAATATTTTGGAGAGCATTGGCCAGCCTTGCATTGATGAAGAGTACTTCATCTTCTCACCATGTATACAACAAGGGGGTAATTGATGAAATTGAGTTTAGTTGGTCTGCTTCAGGTTCAAATATTTTTCAAGCAAGCCTGAGTCAGATATCTACAAGTAAGCCTGAGCCACAACATGTACCAGATAGATCTAGAGAATTCAGTTTTTGTTGAATGATTTTTTTGTCAATGAGCACTTCCAGATTCAGAATTGTTTGAGGAACTACATTGATAGTTCTAGAGTTATTAGTCACCTTAAAACCACATTTTTGGTTGTTTTGAGAACAGCTATGAAGGTTCTAGAGTTTGTGTTAGTTGAGACCGTGAGTTCTCCCATATTTTGGTATCGTTTGTAGTTTTTTCTTAAAAACCAGCGTCCATGGTTTGTGGTCATCCTTAAAAAACCATTTTTGAGAGACATTCAACTCTTGGTTGAGATGCATTTTTGCATTTTTAGATCTCATTCTTGGACTTTGATACACCCCTTCAGATTAAGAGGGAAATTTTAGACACCTAATCCTTGGGATTAAGGTTGGGTTAGTCTGTGTTATGGTGATCAATTGTTAGAGTCGAAGAAAACCCAGAAACTGAATCGACGGTTTCATTATGTATTTATATGTACACTATGTACATCATTCTTCGACATCAATTCATTAATAATATAGTTATTTTGGTTTCCAATTTTGTTGTCTTACAGGTGCATGTTGTCATAGTACATGCATTGAATATGTGGAGACATTACTTAAAGGAGGAGAAATTTTAATTGAGGACATGTTACTCAATATTTTGTCACCGTCCCTGCAATCCCCATCCCAAATATTGGAGGACCATTTCAGAGACTTCTTTTTACTGTCATACTTTTCCATGAGTATCATTTCATCCTTTGGCATGTCAAGAACATCTTCTCTATTTCTCATTCCTCAAGTAGACCTTCAAAAACATGTGATTTTGGGTCGGTGCTAGTAGGCAGTTATGGCCTCGCACCCATGGAGAAATTAACACTGGGCCCTGCGCCCATGGAGAAATTAACACTGGGCCCCGCTCCCTTTGGCACTCTGTCTCATAAGGGCACCCATGTCAAGCTGTTTTTGGAAATTTTTTTAAAATAGAAACGAAGTTTCCATGCTTAACAACTTCGTGAGCGGAGTCATCATGGTTTTTTTGACTGAATAACGTCGATTTTCTCCCTTTGGCCCATTTGTTCCTACAATTGTGAAAATCCCCAAAGGAATAGACCTCTCCTCCACCTCATGTGGGATCCCAAACCACCTCCTCCTCTCCTATAAATTCTTCCTTCTCACATTGATTCAGCTAGCTGAACAGTCATTACTATAGCTGGTGTGTAGAAGAAGGCAGAGAAGAATCCATTATTGAGAGAGAGTTTAGGCACATTTCCTTATCGAGTCTGATCCCGAACGAATGCTTGAGACGCGACCGACTAAACCCGTCAAAGGGGGCCTATAATGTCAAGGCATTAAGGTTGTAAACTTTTTTTCTCTATAAATAATACATGACTGGTTTTTTGGTTCCAATTTTGTGTTCAATTATATGAAAAATGTTTGATTCTCCTTGACCAATCGAGCAGTTGTAAATGAAGGTATATTCTCGTATGATGTCATCGTTCACTTGATCTTTATGTAGGTGCGTGGAAATCATCATTGGCGGACCTTGACGTGTGAAGACAAAGATCAGATGATTGCTACTACGTGTCATGACAAAAGCGTTAGACCGAGGTAAGATATCTATCCCAGTTCGTCTTTCATTTATAAGCTAGGAATTCAAAACTCCAACATGTTCCCTTGTTTCTAGACCCACCCTAAGGCTAGAGGGATCACCTCAATCTGCAAAGGGGATTTTCCTGCTCAACAAGTTGGTGACCATCATGGGGATCAGTGTGCTTGTCATCTCTTGTTGATCGTTTAACATTATGCTTGTATGTCTGACTTTAGTCGTATTTCTGCTTTTCTGCTTTGTTTTGCTTGTATGACTGTTTCCAGCCATCATACCTATTCTCAGAGTGTTAAGCCTGGACTTTCATAGTTGTTTTTTCTCCTTTCCTTGGTTTCCTAGCTCGGTGCTACTGTTTCCTTAACAGTCACTGATTGGCACGGGTTGCTTATTTTATAGGTGTGTTTTCCATTGTTCGGCTTGGATTACAGCTGAAAAGTCATGCCAAATCCTGTAGGTTGGGGTTTAGGCCTCTTTCCTGAGTTTTCCAATGCTTCTTACCCTTTGGATTGATTTTTCCTTTCTCAATCAGTTCACTTGGATTGCTTTTGATTTCCCTGTCTCATTCTCTTCAATTTATTTTCCCTCATCTGTTCAGTGTGGCTTGTCATCCTAGGGTTTCTAAGTGTCTTTGATTGCTTGTTCACCCACATGTTCATTGATATTCTGAGTTGTGTATGATTCAGTCTAGTCCCTTGTCTCTTCATCTTGTGGACTGATTGATTGTCTTTTTATTTTGATTCTACGTGTTGCTGGGTCATCAAACTGTCATCCCGATGTCCGTTTGACTTTCCATATGTCACCCTGGGCATAGATCACATTTCTCACCAAGTCGATTTGAAAGTCCTCTTTCTGTATAAAGGAATGCATGTATGTTTTGAGTGTGTTTTACATTCGTTTTGGATTTGTCTCTTCGTTTTTAACCGTTTCATTCGAGTTTCTCAAAACTAGTATTCATTTTGTCCTTTTAGTGTAACAATGAATTATTTCTTCTCATTCATCTAAAAGAACGAAATTTCTCTTGATTTGAAAATGAAAAGTAGTCTTTTTCATTAGTAGCTTTCCCGTTAAAAAGTGAACAACAAGAGAAAATCCTTTCGTTTTCTGCTTTGATTGTGTTAGGAGCATTAGGAAAAGTTCTTCTTGCATTCGATTCCTTGCTGCTTTGTTGTGAACTTCTATCCCTCTCTTAGCTAGTTGTTCATCAAATTAGAATGATATTCTTTCTCATGTAGATGTGCATTAGAGATTAGAGATTAAATTCGGTAAGGCCTTGAAACTGAAACATAATTTCAAGATAAACTTTAAAATAAACTCAATCAAACTAAGGAAGCATTGAAACTTAACGCTCACATTTAGAGGTCTAGGCTAGTGACGTGTTTCGGCATAGTTAAACCTAGTAGTTATCATTCGCCCTATAACCGTGATACACCAAACACAACATTCGGGGAGACTGCCTGCACATACGTTAAGTCCTTGGTCATTTATCTTTTATTTTATCACCAAGGTGTATATTGCAGTTCACGGGAGCTTGGTACACCCTCTTTCTTAGAATTCCTGAGTAGTCATTTTGATCTTTCCATGACTCTCTAAAATTTGAAAATATCATCAATCACTTTTCCTTTCAAGCTCATCCAAACTGAAAGTGACTAGAGTCACCTTTTTCCCTTTTCTTGACTGTTAAAATATGAAAAGTCATAGTTTTGTTTCAGTGTCCTAAAATTAATTACCTACGATCACACGCCCATTAAAGTTATTTTCTTGGCTTGTTCATAAGTAATTCCTTAGTGATTGATCTTGAAGCTTGTCGTTGATCATATCTTTTCTCTTATGTTTTTCAGACAAAGTCATGGTGGTGGAACCACCAATTTCGTCATCCCCTTTATTACCTCGCAGTGAAGAACCTTCTCCTGAATTTTCTTCGGAGACTTCTCAATCTACTAGGACTCTAGGCTACTGGTGTTCTATTATTCTGAGTGTTCAACCTCTTGCCACTAGATCTCCTCCTGAGGAACCATTTGATATCAATTGACAACCTCCAGACTTTTGGGCCTCTTTTAGGGAATATCCCTCTTTACCCTCGGAACCTCTTACATCTTCATTAACCTGTGACTTACTTGCCATTGCTCATCGTATTTTCGCTGACAACATGTCTTCATCCAACATGGATTCTACGAGTCCTGTTAGTATTGAAGAGACTTATGTTTCTACAGGAGAATATCAGTTCCCTCTTGAGAATTTTCCTTATGTATCTTGTCATCCTTCCTCATAGCCTTCCACTCTCTCAGCTGGTTATCGTTCGTTGAGTCAGATGATTTATGGTGCTACATCTTTGTATCAGAATCTGATATGGTCGGGTACATCGGCTCCTTCGGAGGGGTCATTTGTATCATATCCATTCCCTTCGACTCCCATCGCATCGATGATCGTTACGTCTGTCCCAACCAATACCACTATCTGTGTAGCCACATCCGCACCTTCTGTTACTGTGGTTACGTCATTACCGCCATATTCTGTTGTTCGTGAGACACTTCCTATTGCTTCCTCGATACCTGTTGGACCCGTTGTGAGTGGATCATAGCATCACATATCGGGAGTCCATCAACCTACTGGTAGTGCACCTATCTCCTCTAATCCTATTCCTGGATGTTTTACATATGACCAATATATGATGGTTATTCAAAAACATAATTACTTCCCTCAGGGCTCTCAGCAGGTTCAAGCTCCCATCAATCCTCCGCATTACTACGATGGGCATGTAAATCACATCTATCACTATGGGCCTCACCCACAAGATCCATTTTATGTTCAAATGCCTCAGATGTTGGTTTACCCCAACCATTTTACATACCTACAGGGATAACCCTATGGTCCACAAGGAAAACCCTTTCAGGGACAACCTTCGGTCCAACAGGGACAACCCTAAGGTCCTGCTGGTCAACCTCATGTTCAACAGGGAGCGTCTTATGTTCCCCAAGGGAAAACCCATCCATCTCAAGGACAACCTTTTATGCAACAGAACCAGCCTTACACTCTGCAAGGCCCAAATTTTATATAACAAGGTCAACCCTCTACTTCTCAGCTGGTCCAACCTGGTCTTCAGGGACAACCCGACGCATCTCAACCATCATGCCAACCTGTACCTCAGGGATAGCTTGGTGGATTTCAGCATCCAGGCCAAACTGCACCCCAGGGACAGCCTGTCCAACCCCAACATCCAAGCCAAACTACACCCCAGGGACAACCTGTTCAACCTCAACATCCAAGTCAACCTGCACCTCGGGGGCAGCCTGTGCAGCCTCAGGGCCTGCCTTTTATTCCTAAAGGTAAATATTCGATGGTACAAGGTCCGCCCCAAGGCACTGCTTACATTCCACAAAAAAATCCATATGTTTCTCAGATCGGACCTCAATGGTTCACTCAGAATCAATATCCTGGTCCTGAACTGGTGTATGGGCATAATTATCAAAGTTATAGCCCCTATGGAAAAAATCCTCTGGGACAGAACATATGGGGTCAGAACTTCTCCCAACCTGGTTGGAATCCCAATACTGGTCTCTATCAAAGGCCTGCAATTCCTTTCAATCTGCAATTGCCCTTTCTTGCTACACTGGAACTGCCCGATGTGTCAAAGTTGAAAAATGATCCTATCCTTCATAATCCATATTGGCCTCCAGTTGCGACTGAAATCCCTGGTGATTATCCCAAATTTGAAGGAAATTTCGGCGAACACCCCCAAGCACATGTTATGACTTACCATATTTTGTGCTCCTCTAACTCTTGCGTTGACGACAACAACTAACTAACCACGCATTTGCCGTGACTCTCACTTTTTTTTTTTTTTTTTTTTTTTTTTTTTTTTTTTTTTTTTTTTTTTTTGTTAATACATAAAATAAAATAAAACATAAAATAAAATAAAATAAAATTCACCCTCGACTGATTGGTTCACTATCTCTTTTATCGGTCTGATTGCTAAGGACATCGCTATGGGGGCATGTTTTACTGAGGAACAAGCCATCGCTCGTGCCTAGTACCTCGATCTTATGTACTCTCAATTCGGCACATTGTATGAACTCTTGCCCGATGCTTCATGACATGGGACTACCAAAGCACCGGCAACGCCATTTATTGATGGTATCATTGGTTCTGTGTATCAGACTTATCGTAAGTCTTATCCAAATTCCGTGAAGAAAAAATCTACTTCTTCCACTGATATTGCTTCTCAGCCACCTCTGAATCCTGGTAAGACTGCGGAAGTGAATGTCGTCCAGTCCACCCAAGCGGATAAAGCTTCCAAAGGTAAGAAAAAGGGTAAAGGCAAGGCCAAAGTTGATACCCCGAAACAGGATTCTCTGAAACCTAATGTTGATGATGGTTCTAAATGTAAACTGAAGTACCATTTTCTGATTTGTGACGATGAGCATTACCCCAAGAGCTGTCCACGACGGGTTGAGGTGAGTCGACTGCTCAAAGGCACTCAAGGCACTCCAGTTGTTCTTAAAGAACCATTCCCATCGCAGCTAACTCAGATGGTGGAGAAACCTCATTCCTTTGCCCCTTTTGGCTCCCAATTTTTCATGATGAATGGTGTTGTGCCCATCTCTATTGCTACCAGATCGAAATATTATGTCGAACCACGTCAGGCAGCGGGGAAAGAGATCATCGATGGTCCTCCTCCCTCGCCTCCTTCTGGCCCTCTTCACATTGAAAGGCCCAATCCTGAGTCCGTTGTAGGACCACCTTCTAAAGGTGTACTCCGTAAGTATTCCTATAATCTGAATGCCTGTGGTGCTCAACATTATAGTATTGTTGAGGATTTAGCTCAGGCACCATCCATTATGTCTGCGTTGGAATTACTTTAGAGCTGTCTGTCACAACAAAAGGTTTTGCTATTTGCTATCGGAGGGGTTGACCCCGCCGATTCAAGCCTTATCACTTTTGATTTGGAAAATTTCATTTCGCGTCTCCCTCACTAGCTTAAACTGATTATCCAAGTTGGGATTAATGGAAAGAATATCCATCGAGCGGTCGTGGACTAGGGTGCATCTACTTGCATCATGCCTTCTGAATGATGGAAAGCCATTAATTCTCCAACCCTTAATCAATCTCAAAATGCTTTAGAAGCCTTCAACGGAAGGGAATCTCAACCTCTTAGTGTTTTTTCTAGTTTACCTATAACATTGGAAGGAAAAACAGTTAATGTTGAGGTTTAAGTCCTTGACACCAAACTCAATTATAATCTTATCCTCGGTCATAGTTGGACTCACACCATGCTATGCGTCCTGTCCACTCTCTTTCATATTTTTCGATTTCCACACAAAGGAAATATCATCATTGTTGATAAGTAGTCCTTTTTCACTTCCACGTCCTCCGAGAGCAACATTCCATATGTAGATCATATTCCTATGCCTTATGAGAGCATAGGGTCGGGACTTTTCAAAGATCCCGCTCTTATGGGTCTTTTTTCTCTTTCTCTGCCCAAGACTGCTCAGGTCAACATGATCTCCATGTCTTTTGATCCGTGGATCATCCCTTCACCTGAACAGGTTGATTCATTTGGTGATGTGATGTCGTTAAGCTCAATAGAAATTGATTATTGTGAAGTTATCTTGGCTTCGGCTCCTCCTCCTTTTTATCATACTCCTTAGAGTGTGTCTCTTGAAATGCATTCTCAATCCCCTTGGCTCAGCTCTGTAGATTCTCCTGATCCCTTGAATGAGATATTTCCCACTGATGAGGCCATCGTGGAAACCATGTCTCTCAAGGATCCTCCTTGGGATGATAGTCATCATCGTTCCTCCTTTATGCCTAACCTTGGGTCCATGTTTACTTTTCTTGAGAAATTCACTTCACAAGCTCCTTCCCATCCTCTTCAAACACCCATCTTGACACATGAAGACTTTGTGGAAGGTAACATGGGAAACATTATACAAACGATGCCTATTGACATCTCCATTAAACTTGGGGTTGTTGAGAACATCCATATTGGGGTGACTTGTTCTCCTAAAGAGATCAAGGTCTATACTAGTCTCTTCTAAGAGTTTCGAGACATTTTCAATTGATACTACGAAGAAATGCCCAGCATCGATCCGAGTATAGTCGTGCATGAGATCCCTACTTATCCTAACGCGAACCCTGTTTTCCAACGTCTTCGTCCCATGCACCCTAGCAAGGCAGCCGCCATCAAGGGAGAAGTTGAAAAACTTCTCAAAGTTGGCTTCATTTATCCGATCCCCTTGAAAAAATGGGTTTCTAACATCATCCCTGTGGATAAAAAGTAGGGCACTATTTGTGTATGTGTAGATTACCGCGACATCAACCGCACTTGTACTAAGGATAACTATCCCAATCCTTTCATTGACCAGATCATTGACGAATGTGCTGGGAGTGAGATATTTTCCCTAATGGATGGGTTTTCTAGTTACAACCATATCAATATTCTTTTGGCCAATCAACACAAGATCACCTTCATCTATACATGGGGCACCTTCGCATATACGAAGCTCCCTTTTGGCCTTAAGAATTTTGGTGCCACTTTCTAACGCGCAATGTCATACGCTTTCCATGATATCAAGTGAATTGTTCAACCTTACTTGGATGAACTTCCATCTCATTCTACTAAGCGTAAGGACCACGTAGATCACCTTCGTCAGATCTTTCTTCGTTCCAGATGCTACAGCATTTGGCTCAATCCGCATAAATGTGTCTTCTGCGTCGATTCCGGTAGACTCCTTGGGTTTACCGTCTCTAAATATGGAATTTGTCTTAACCCTCTTAAGTTCAAAGCTATTGTTAATCTCCCCTCCCCCTCCTCTTTACATCAGTTGTAGAGTTTGCAAGGGGAAGCTAATTTCCTACACCGTTTTATACCGAACTATGCTGAAGTAGCCAAAGGATTCACACGATTGCTTAAGAAAGGTGTCTCATTCCTCTGGGATGAGATTGCCCAAAAATATTTCGATGTACTGAAGAAATTGCCTATCAATGCTCCTCTTTTGTGTCCACCCAATTATCATCACGACTATTCCCTCTACTTGGCTGCCGCATTTAGCACTATTGCAATGGTTTTGGTATAGGATGATGACGATGGTGATGAGCACATCATTTATTATTTGAGCCGCAATATTCTCGATACCAAAACAAATTACTCGCATGTCGAGAAATTGGCGTTGGCTGTTGTTCAAGCCGTCTAACGTTTTCGCCATTATATTTTACTTCACATAGTAACCGTGATTTATAATTGCAACCCCATAATCTATATATTTACTCGATAGTTGCTGGGGGGAAAATACTCAAAGTGGATAGTTATCCTCCAAGATTTTTTTTTGGAGTTCACTACCGCCAAATCAAAGAAATCATTGGTTTTTGCTGATTTGATTTTCTCTTTACCTTCTGCCTCTGCTACCTCTGGTTCTGAGGAACGCATTCCAGATGACACTCTTTTTATAATTAGTACCCTCGATCTCGGGTATGGTGATATCATCGTTTATCTCTATACTTCCACCTTCTTGTCTGAGTTGACGAAGGATGCTCGTCGACGCATTCGTCATCATTCACAACCTTATCGCATAGTCAGAGATACTCTATACCACATCAGAGTAGATTACATTCTCCGATGGTGTTTAACCCTCGAGGAAGCTGAAAAGGTCCTCAATGACTGCCGTTCTAGTGCATGTGGCGGTCACATGTCTGGGTATGCTACTGCACAAAAAATCCTTCGTGCTGGATATTTCTAGCCTACCATTTTAAATATTGTATTTTCGTTTTCCGTAAATGTCACGACTGTCAAATTTACCATAACAAGATGTGCGTGCCACCCGCTCACCTCCATCCCGTCATTACCGTTGGTCCCTTTGCGAAGTGGGGCATCGATTTTATGACGTGTAACCCTCACTCGTCTGGGGGGCATGCTTCTATTATCATAGCCGTGGACTACTTCACTAAATGTGTTGAATCAATGCCTACACTCACAGCTGACGGTAAGGCAGCTGCATAATTTCTGTTCAATAACTTGATTACCAGGTTTGGTGTCCCTCAAGACATTGTCATTGATCATGGCTCTCATTTTTTCCATTACATGATGGCTGAATTGACTTCTAAGTTGGGTCTGCGTCACGATAGCTCAATGTCGTACTACCCTCAGGCCAATGGCCAAGTTGAAGCCGTGAACAAGGTTTTAGTCACAATGCTTCAACGTGCGATTGGGATGCACAAGTCCAACTGGAATCTCATGTTGTTTTCATCTCTCTGGGCTTGTTGAACCTCGGTGAACCATGCAACCAGATTCACTCCATTCCAACTTATTTATGGTCTAGAAGCTACCCTTTCAATTGAATGTGAAATCCATTCTCTCAATATAGCTATTGAATTACTACCTAATACCTAAAAAGGAATAACTTAGCCAATCATGACTAAGAGGTTCTCTCAGACATTGTTTTCTACCTTTTCGGATCTATGAGACTACCTACGAAAAGGGATCTGCTCGATTTTTCTTTTCCGCTTCTTTTCAAACTCTCTAAACATGAAAATATTTTGAGTTCTTCCTTTGTTAGACTCATTAAAACCTAATGACATCGGAAATCGTCACTATGATGTTATGGATTTTCTCCTTCCTAGGGCTCGTAAAATTTACTAGGATGGATTTTTCCAATGGAAAAACTTATATTACAAGCATATGATATCCCTTGCAAGCTTGTTTCCAAAAGTAATTGGGGTACTCGCCAGAAATGATGGGGGAAAATGGAACCAGTTCTCAGTCATGTCAGTAGTATGTCGCTCTTGAACATGACACTTGTTTTCATTTCATGTCAGGTTGGGGACATCCCATTCGTCATTTTTCCTCCATGGGTTTGGGTTATCTATTTTTACCTCTCATCTTAGCTTTGCCACGTCACCATGACCTCAGATCCCTTGATGTCAAACACTTCCAAATTCCGGAGTCGTGTCACCAATATGTTGAAGAGAAGTTTCCTTCTGCAGTTTTCAACCCCGATCCTCTGTTTACTCATGATTCACTATCATATTATTCCTTTGTCTTGCGTCGATGATGTGGGAAACATTATGGCCCTCCTTCGACTGATCACTTCATGTCAACTTCAGTTCATCGTCTAGGAAGATGATCTAGAGAATCCCTTCCAGTACCTTTAAGCTTGCATGCCTCAATGGAAATTTCTTTGCATTCGATGACAGGTCTTCATCATTGGCCTTCGATCGAGTGATTTCGTGGGTGTTCAACTTCAGCTTACTGTACACATTCTGCGGATTGTAGTGGTTGTAACTTGAAATCCATTTTCATTACTGGTGGTTTCTCTTGCACCTGTTAACAACTTTCATCATTACCTGGTAATCATGTGATTTTCTTGCATGTTCGACTCCAGCTCACTCATTTTCATGCTTGAATTTGTACTTTTTTGGGTCGAGATGGAGTGCAAGACCCTAGGTTTTGTCTGATAAAATTGTTAGGTCCCTATATCACTAGTATAGCCCCTTATTATTGTTAGTGTAAACCCCTTATTGTTATTATTGTACCCTTGTAACCCCCATTTTGTTATTATTGTGCCCTTAAATTATTATTGTTAGGTCGGCTAGATTACATTGTGGCCCACTAGGATTACATTATGGCCCCATGGACTCCTATATATAGAAAGGAGGTTTTGTAAATTGTATCATCCAAGAATTGTTCATTTATGTAATGTATTGGAGGTTTCCTCCTCGAAGTGGCTTATTTCTAAGGCGTGGATATCTCTTTTCTTCTATTTTTGGAGCTGGTTACACAACATTTGGTATCAGAGCTTTGGATTCTAGGGTTTCGCTGCTCCAAACAGGTCATCGTGGCATTTTCGCTATAACCTTTTGTCTACGAAGTTTCAGAAGCTGAAATTTTTAGGGTGCGAAGAAAAAATACTGAGGAAGCTTGTATAAAAATTTCAGAGTTTGGTTCACAATAATTGCGGAGATATATCCTAGTCAGGCATTTTTTCTTGTGTTCCCTAAACAGAATGTAATTTGTGTGTTATAAATTTTTTTCTACGAAGGTCTCAGGAATCTGAAATTCATATGTAAAGTAGTTACAAACTATGTGAAATTCATCAAAAATTTCAGAGTTTGTTTCAACATTTTTTGGAGATATGATCTGTGTATGTGTGCTTTTTCTGTGCCCCTAATTCCACCCAAGACGGGAAAAGTTCAATAACTCTCTCTCTGAAGATTGGATCTCTCTCTGAAGATTGGATTGGAGTGCCGTCAAAAGTGGTCACAAGTACACAGCCTGTAGTTTCTTCGCTATCAATTTCAGAGACAAAGGACAAAAAAGTGACACGTGGCAAGTCGTACAAGTTCGCTCTACTGAACCAGTCGAGAATTAGGTCATTGTGGGAGATTGGACACAACTTTGTCTTGGAGAATCAAAATCAGGTCAGACCTGTGGCATTTGAAAGAAGCTTCAGAGGGCTACTACAGGGCTGAATTTCAGATATCGAACATTTTCAATTACAGAGATAATTCAATTTCAATATCGATCTCCTAAAAGCTAGTAAAAGGTGTGTATTTTTTTTCCGAATTGCATAAGTCTTGTTTGAAGAATCAAGTTGAATTGATTCCAAGGGAATAGTGTAGAATATATATCAGTATTGTATTCTAAAATGGCCCCTAAAAATAATTCAACACCCATTAAGCCTTCAGAAGGCTCTACTATGACTCATGAAGATGAAGAATGACAACATGACATATCAAAATTACAAGAGCAAATTTCGCTGTCGCAAAGAACAACAAAAAATGAAATGGAAGTTTTGAAGAAAGGCGTGGAAACTAAGATGGATGGTTTGAAGAAAGGCGTGGAAGCTAAGATGGTTGGTTTGGTAGCTAAGATGGATGGCATGGAAGTGGGCATGGAAGCTAAGATTGATGACATGGAAGCTAAGATCGATGAGAAAATGGAAAACATGAAGAATTTTCTAAAAGCAGACATGGAAAGTTTGACAAAGTTTATACAAGAAAGGTTTCCTAATGGTGAAAAGATAGTAGAAGAACCTCATGATGAGAACAAAATAAATGTTAATTGTGATTTCATAAACTCTAATGTTAGCGGGAAGAACCACCATATTCCAAAGATGGATATGAGGAAGTTTGATGGAAAGGATCCTGTAACATGGATACTACAGATGGAGCAATATTTTGATCTCCATAACGTGCAAAACACACAAAAGGTACGCATTGCAACTTTACATTTAGAACAAAACACATTTGTATGGTATCAATGGCTTTGCTCCCGTAAAAAAATTGTCACTTGGTCAATTTTTACGGAGGAAATGATAGCACATTATGAGGATACAAAGAGCAACACCTTCTTTAGCCAATTGATAAATCTCAAACAAAAGGGTTTAGTGGGGGAGCACATTGAGGACTTCAAAAATTGAATATAAGGGTAACTGATATTCCAGAGGAACACAGGATTGATCTCTTCATAGGCACTTTAAAGGATAACATCCAACATGAAGTTCGCGTTTTGGAACCTGATTCATTGGAGAAGGCATTCGGGTTGGCAAGAAAAATTGAATGTAAAATTATGGCGACAAGGAAGCCTACCACTCACTTCTATAAAGAGGGAAGTGTTGCTACTCCTAGATTTCAACAACCTACAAGGTTGACACCACAACAATTGAAAGAAAAAAGAGCAAAAGGGCTTTGCTACAGTTGTGATAGCAAATACACTAAAGGTCATAAGTGTGCTGAGAAGAAATTATTTTACATAGATTGTGAAGAGGAAGAAGAAAATGAACAAGAAGAGGATATACACCAGGAACCAGCCCTAGAAGAGGAAGAAATGAATACGACCATATCGTGTAATGCACTGGCAGGAATTACCACTCCTCAAACTCTCAAGATAGAAGGACAAATCAAGAAGAAAAAGGTAATAGTGTTGATTGATTCAGGCAGCACCCATAATTTTATTCATTGTAAGGTAGCCAAGGAATTAAATTGTTTCCTATACCCAGCACCAGAATGTCAAGTGATGGTTGCAAATGGAGCAACTATAAATTGCTCTGGAAAATGCCATAACATCAAGCTAACCATGGGGGAATATGTGTTGACTAGTCCAATGCTTTCCATTCCTATGGGAGGTGCTGATGTTGTACTAGGAGTACAATGGTTACAATCTCTGGGGACGGTAGCTTTTAATTTTCAAGAACTTTTCTTGAAATTTTTTTCAGAAGGAAAGGAAGTCGAATTACGGGGTATTGAAGGGAAGCCAGGAAGGATAATAAGCTCTAATGTCATGACAAAGCTTCTAAAGAAAGAACAACGAGGCGTAATTGCACAATTATGCTCACTAGAAGTTCCGACATCAAAATCATCTATTTCTGCGGATCTCCAACAAGTCTTGGACAATCATTCCAAGGTGTTTGAAACTCCCAAAGGACTCCCACCTATTCGTGATCATGATCATGCTATTCATTTGATTCCAAGAAGTGTTCCTCCAAACATCAGGCCTTATAGATATCCTTACTTCCAAAAAAGCGAAATTGAACGTATGATTGCAGAAATGTTAGAGGCTGGTATAATTCAACCTAGTCAAAGTTCTTTCTCTGCTCCTGTAGTATTGGTACACAAGAAGGATGGATCATGGCGAATGTGTCCGGATTATAGGGAGCTCAATAAGCTCACCATTAAAGTTAAATTTCCCATTCATGTGATTGATGAATTATTGGATGAATTACATGGAGCAATTTATTTTACCAAGTTGGATCTTCGTTCAGGATATCATCAAATTAGAATGAAGACTGAAGATATTCCAAAAACAGCATTTCAAACTCATGAGGGTCATTATGAATTTTGGTCATGCCTTTTGGCCTTACCAATGCACCTTCTACATTTCAAGGGTTGATGAATTCCATTTTCAAACCCTTCCTTAGAAAATTTGTGCTAGTATTTTTTGATAATATACTAATCTACAGCAGGTCTTGGAAGGATCATGTTGAACATGTTGATAGGGTGCTCAAACTATTGCAGGAGAAACAATTATATGAAAAAAAATCCAAATGTTTCTTTGGAGTACAAGAGGTGGAATATCTGGTTCATATTGTATCTCACGAGGGTGTTAAAGTAGACCCTAACAAAATTAAAGCCATTAAGGAATGGAAAGTCCCCACAACCATAAAGCAGTTGCGAGGATTTCTCAGGTTAACAGGGTATTATCGCAAGTTTGTTAAGAATTATGGGAGAATAGCAGCACCTCTAACAACATTATTGAAGAAAGATGCATTTTCATGGACTTCTGAAGCAACTAAGGCCTTTGAACGTCTTAAGGAGGCAATGTGCCTAGCACCGGTCTTAGCTACGCCAGACTTCACAAAAACCTTTATTGTGGAATGTGATGCCTCAGGAAATGGAATTGGTGCAGTTTTAATGCAGGAAGGAAGACCCATTGCTTTGAAAGTCGTCCAATCAAAGGAAAGTATTTACAGAAACCTATTTATGAGAAGGAAATGTTAGCAATACTACATGCACTAAAGAAATGGCGAACTTACCTAATGGGAAGACACTTCAAGGCAAAAACTGATCATGATAGTCTTAAACACTTTTTGGAACAAAGACTATCGTCAGAAGAACGACAAAAATGGGTCACAAAGATGTTGGGTTATGACTTTGAAATAATCTACAAAAAAGGAAAGCTTAATGTTGTTGCAGATGCACTCTCAAGAAAGAATGAAGAGGTGGAAACATTGCTTTGTGCCATTTCTATTATCCAACCAGATTGGATAACTAAAGCAAGAGATGAATGGAAGAAGGAAAAAGATGTATGGACACTCATTCAAAAGTTGCAGCAAGATCCTAGTACATCTGATACATTTAGTTGGAAAAATGATTCCTTATGGTACAAAAATCGCTTATATCTTTGTAAGAATTCCCAACTAAAACAAAAGATTCTTCTGGAAATGCACACTTCTCCTTTAGGAGGACACTCAGGATTTTTAAAAACTTACCACAGGGTGAAGAAAGAATTTTTTTGGGATGGCCTTAAATCTGATATTCAAAAGTTTGTGACGGAATGTTTGGTTTTCCAGTAGAATAAAGTGGAAACAATTAAGACCCCGGGACTTCTACAACCTTTATCCATTCAGAGTCAACGTTGGGAGGAGATTTCAATGGATTTTATCACAGGTTTACCTAAGTCGGAAGGAAAGAGTGTCATCATGGTGGTAGTTGATAGACTTACCAAGTATGCACACTTTTGTGCATTATCTCATCCATTTAAAGCAAGTACAGTTGCTACTACATTTATGGACAGAATTCAAAGCTACATGGAAGCCCAAGGGTTATTGTGAGCGACAGAGATCCCATTTTTACTGGAAATTTTTGGACGGAGTTATTTTCTTGTTTGGGTACTCAATTAGCTCATAGCTCATCTTATCATCCTCAATGTGATGGTCAAACTGAGATAGTAAATAAATGTTTGGAAGGATATCTTCGTTGTTTTGTATCTGATAAACAAACACAATGGGTCAAGTGGTTGCCTCTTGCTGAATGGTGGTATAACACTTCCTTCCATACTGCAGCAAAAATGACCCCATTTATGGCACTTTATGGATATCATCCACCATCGATTACATCATATTTAAGGGAAAATTCGAAGGTTCAAGCAGTGGAAGATCACATCGAGCATAAGCAAGAAGTTCTCCAACTCTTAAAGGATAACCTGAATTTGGCACAAAATCGAATGAAACAACAGGCAGATCAACATCGCAGCGAGAGAAGTTTTAATGTAGAAGATTGGGTATTTTTTTTCAGTAGTTAAAATTTAGATATACTAATCTGCTCATAGCATCTTCAGTTGCCTCCGAAAGCCACAGCTGGACTGATGGTGAGGGATTGCATTATGAAATGTGTAGTTTAGTATTAGTTTCTTTTTTGCAAATTTAGATATATTAAATCATGCATGACATCTTCAGTTGCCTCCGAAAGCCACAGCTGGATTGATGGTGAGGGATTGAATCATGAGTGCATGGTTTAGTATTAGTTTACTTTCTGCAAATTAAATATCAGTTACTCAAATTGTTCATGATTACTTCCGAAAATCATAGCTGGACTAATGATGAAGGGTCAGAAGATAAATTGATGTAATCTGATTTAGATTTATTTTGTTGCAATTTTGAATTTCTTTAAGCATAGTTCTTTTGTATTTAGTTGGCAGCAAGAATAGTTTGGTTTTCATGCTCACTAGTTTACAGTTTTGATTTATTAGATTAGCAACACCTTTTCATTTCAGCAGTACATTTTTATTTTCTTTCAAGTCTTGTCATTGTAATTTTCAATTTGCTTTTAAAGTTTCAAGTTGGTAAATCATTATAGGGGATATCACTTCCTTGAACAAATATAACCAAACTTGTTTTCTTTTTAGAATTTCCATTTCACCTTAGAAAGACCAAAAACGACAAAAGTTAAGAAATAGGTTATCTTGCACATATAGTGCGCCGCACCTCATCAGCTTACGATTCCCGGATTGACAAATTAAATGCGGCAATTTAGGACACACTAAATTGACCAAACAGGCTGAAATCCTTCATCATGTGTTGTTGTGTGATGATTTATGGTGATGTTCATGTTTGTCAGATGTTGTTGTTCAGTGTTTTGTTTATGTTAATTTGCTCAAGAAATTCACATAAAAACTCATTGTTAACTTGCAATTTACCTCATAATCCTTAAGCACTTTGTTTATATTTTGAATTGGAATTTAGCACAACAAACACTAATTTTTACATTCTATTTCTTTGCTTCTTTGTCTCTTTTTATAGCTGGATATTCACTCCAATCCTTGATCATTCATTCTATTGGGGATTGAGGATGTGTTACACAATATTTTTTCACCGTCCCTGCAATCCCCATCCCGAACATTGGAGGACTATTTCAGTGAATTTTGTGTATCGTCATATCTTGCCATAAGTGTCATTGCATCCCTTGGCATGTCAAGAACATATTCTCTGTTGTTCATTCCTCAAGTAGACCTTCAAAAACATGTGATTTTGGGTCGACGATGGTAGGTAGTTATGGCCTCGCGCCCATGGATAAATTTAAACAAGGCCCCGCGCCCTTTGGCGCTCTTTCTTAGAAGGGCATCTGTGCCGAGCTATTTTTGGAAAGTTTTTTAAAATAGAAATGAAGTTTCCATGCTTAACAACTTCGTGAGCATAGTCATCATGGTTTTTTCGACTGAATAACGTCGAGTTTCTCCCTTTGGCCCATTTTTTGTTACAATTTTTCAACTCCCCAAAGGGATAGACCTCTCCTCCACCTCATGTGGGATCCCAAACCACCTCCTCCTCTCCTATAAATTCTTCCTCCTCACATTGATTCAGCTAGCTGAACAATCATTACTATAGCTGGTGTGTAGAAAAATAAAGAGAAGAATCCATTGATGAGAGAGAGTTTAGGCCCATTTCCTCATCGAGTCCAATCCCGAACGAATGCTTGAGATGCGCCCAAATGAACCCGCCGAAGGAGATCTGCAATGTTAAGACATAAGGTTGTAAACTTATTTTTCTTTATCAATAATACATGACTGGTTTCTGGTTCCAACTTTGTTTCTATTTATATCCAAAGTGTTTAGCTCTCCTTGACTAGCTGAATAGCCATAGATGAATGTATATTCTTGTATGTTGTCATCGCTTGTTTGAAATTTGTGCAGACGTGTGAACATCATCACCAACACGGAGCACAAGGTGTGAAGACAAGGATCAAAGGATCACTGCCGCATGCGACAACAAAAGCATTGGACCGATGTAGGATATCTGTTCCAGTCAATATTTCATTTATAATCTAGGAATTCAGGAGTCCAACATGTTCCCTTGTTGCTAGACCCACCCTAGGGCTAGAGGGATCGCCTCTGCCTGCAGAGGGGATTTTCTTGCTCAACAAGTTGGCGACCATACTGGGGATCAATGTATCCATCGTCTCTCGTTGATTCATTTAGAGTTTTGCTAGTTTGTCCGACTTTGGTCGTATTGCCAATTTTCTACTTTGTTTTTCTTGTCTGACTGTTTGAAGCCATCATACTTATTCTCAGAGTGATAAGCCTAGATTTTCCTCAGTTAATTTTTCTCCTTTCGTTGGTTTCGTAGCTCGATGTTGCTGTTTCCTTGACATTTGTGCCGATTGGCGCGGGTTTCCTGTTTTACAGGTGTAATTTCCCCTGTTCAGCACAGATTACAGCAGAATAGTCACACCAAATCATGTAGGTTTGGATTTAGGCCTCTTGCTTGAGTTTTCTAGTGCATCTTACCCTTTGGATTGGTTATTTCCTGCTGGATTAGTCCACTTGGTTTGTTTTTGAGTTCCCCTTCTCATTATTTTCAGTCGATTGTATCTTACTTGACCTATGTGGCTCGTCATCCTAGGGTTTCTAGGTGTCTTCGATTTCTTGTTCAGGCGCATGTTCACCGAGCTTTTGAGTTTTGTATGAGTCAGTCTAGTCTTTCCTTTTTTCAGCTTGTTGATTGATTTCTTGGTCTTTTCTTTCGATTCTACGTGTTGTTGGGTCGTCAAACTGTCATCATGGTATTCGTTCGACCTTCCATCTGTCACCCTGAGCATAGATCACATTTCTCATTGAGTCGATTTGAAAGTCCTCTATTTGCATGAAGGAATGCATCTCTATTTTGAGTGTGTTTTATATTCGCATTGGATTGGTCTCTTCGTTTTTGATCATTTCATTCGAGTTGCTCAAAACTAGTATTCATTTTGTCCTTTTAGTGTAACAATGCATTATTGCTTCTCATTAATCTAAAATAACAAAATTTGCATTCTTTTTCTTGATTTGAAAATGAAAAGTAGTATTTTGCATTAGTAGCTTTCTCATTGATAGGTGAACAACAAGAGAAAATCGATTTATTTTCTGCTTTGGTTGTGTTAGGAGCATTAGGAAAGTTCTTCTTGCATTCGATTTCTTGCTGCTTTGTTCGGAACTTCTATCCCTCTCTTAGCTAGCTATTCATCGAATTGGAATGATATTATTTCTCATGTAGTTGTGCATTAGAGATTCGAGATTACATTTAGTAAGGCCTTAAACTGGAACATAATTTCAAGATAAACTTTAAAATGAACTCAATTAACCTAAGGAATCATTGAAACTTAATGCTCATATTTAGAAGTCCAGGCTAGTGACGTGTTCCAGCATCGTTAAACCTAGTAGCTGTCATTCGCCATCTGGCATTAGACAGCACTAGCAAGGACTTGTGCTCCTCATATTGTCGAGTATATAAAGGGAGACCCTCATAAGTTGCAATCCTGTATCCATAGAAAGCCAAGTCTGTCGCCTTGTTACCATGATACACCGAACACAACATTCGGGGAGGCTGCCTGCACGTACGTTAAGTCCTTGGTAATTTCTCTTGCATTTGATCACCAAGGTGTATATTTCATTTCACGAGAGCTTGGTACACCCTCTTTCTTAGAATTCCTGAGTAGTCATTTTGATCTTTCCATGACTCTCTAAAATTTGAAAAGATCATCGAGCAATTGTCCTTTCAATCTCATCCAACTAAAAGTGACTAGAGTCATATTTTTCCCTTTTCTTGACTCTTAAAATATGAAAATAAAGAGTTTTGTTTCAGTGTCATAAAATTGATTACCTACGATAACACGCCCATTAAAGTTATTTTCTTGGCTTGTTCATAAGTAATTCCTTAGTGATTGGTCTTGAAGCCTCAAATTGATCATCTCTTTTCTCTCCTGTTTTTGAGAAAAATTCATGGTGGTGGAACCACCAGTTTCGTCATCCCCTTCATTACCTCGCAGTGAACATCCTTCTTCCGAAGTTTCTTTGGAGACATCTCAGTCTGCTAGGACTCTAGGTTACTGGTGCTCTATTATTACAAGTGTTCAGCCTCTTGCCACTCGATCTCCTCCTGAAGAACCATTTGACATCAATTGGAAACCTCCAGACGTTTGGCCCTCTTTTAGGGAAGAAGATCCTCCTTTAACCTCAAAATTGCTTGCATCGCCATTAACATGTGCTTTACTTACCACTGCTCGTCGCCTTTTCGTCGACAACATGTCTTCATCTGACATGGATGCCACGAGTCCTATTAGTAGTGAAGAGACTTATGTTTCTATGGGAGAATATCAGCTCCCTCTAGAGAATTTTCCTTATGTCTCGGGTCAACCTTCCTCACAACCTTCATCTCTCCCAGATGGTTATCATTCGTTGAGTCAGATCATTTTTGGTGCTACATATTTATATCAAAATCCGATATGGTCTGGTACATTGGCTCCTTCCGAAAGGTCGTTCGTATCAAGTCCATCTCCTTCGACTCCTATCGCGACGATGGTCGTTACGTCTGTCCCAACCCAGCCCACTATTTGTGTGGCTTCATCCGCTCCTTATGTTAGTGTGATTCCTTCATTTCCACCATCTTTTGTTGTTCGTGGGATGACTCCTATTGCTTCCACAATACCTATTGGACCTGCTGTGAGTGGATCACAGCCTCACGTATCGGGAGTCCATCAACCTACTGGTTGTACACCTATCTCCTCTAACCCGATTCTTGGAGGTTTGACGTACGATTAGTATATGATGGCCATTCAGCAACAAAATTACTTCTCCCAATGTTCTCAGCAGATTCAATCTCCCATTAATCGACCACACTACTATGATGAGCATGGAACTCACGTCTATTACCATGGGCCCGTTCCACGCGGTCCATTGTATGTTCAAATGCCTCAAATGCTGGTTTACCCCAACCAGTTCGCATACCTACAGGGACAACCCTATGGTCCACAAGGACAACCATTTCAGGGACAACCCTATGGTCCTGCTGGTCAACCTCATGTTCAACAGGGAGCGACTTATGTTACCCAGGGGAAAACCTATCCATCTAAGGGACAACATTTTGTGCAACAGAACCAGCCTTACGTTCGGCAAGGCCAAACTTTTGTACAGCAAGGTCAACCCTCTACTGCTCTGTCAGGCCAACCTGGTCTTCAAGGGCAACCTGGCTCATCTCAACCATCAGACCAACTTGTGTCTCAGGGACAGCCCGATGGCTCTCATCATCCAGGCCAACCTGTACCCCAGGGACAACCTATCCAACCCCAATATCTAGGCCAACCTGCACCCCAGGGACAGCCTATTAAATTGCAGTATCTAGGTCAACCTGCACCCCAGGGGTAGCCTATACAGCCTCAGGGCCCACCTTTTATTCCTCAAGGTCAATCTTCGATGGTACAAGGTTCATCCCAATGCACTGCTTACATTATATAACAAAATCCATATGTTTCTCAGACAAGACCTCAATGATTCACTTAGAATCAATATCCTAGTCCTCAACTGGTGTATGGGAAGATTTATCAAAATTATAACCCCTATGGACAAAATTCTCCGGGATAGAACATATTGGGTTAGATTTTTTCCCAACCTGGTTGGAATCCCAATACTGATCTCTATCAAAGGCCTGCAATGCCTTTCAATCCGTAAATTCCTTGATCAACTTCTGACTGATTGGTTCACTACCTCTTTTATCGGTCTGATTGCTAAAGACATCGCTATGGGGGCATGTGTTACTGAGGAACAAGCCATCGCTCGTGCTTAGTGCCTTCATCTTGTGTACTCTCAATCTAGCACATTGTATGAACTCTTGCCCGATGCTCCGCGACATGGAACTACCAAAGAACCAACGACGCAATCTTTTGACGGTATCATTGGTTATGTGTCTCAGACTTCTCGTAAGTCTTCTCCAAATCATGCAAAGCAAAAATCTACTTCTTCCACTGATACTACTTCTTAGCCACCTCTGAATCCTGGTAAGACCACGGAAGTGAATGTCATCTAGTCCACCCCGACAGATAAAGCTTCCAAAGGTAAGAAAAAGGGCAAAGGTAAGGCCAAAGCTGATACCCTGAAACAGGATTCTCCGAAACCTAATGCTGATGATGGTTCGAAACGTAAACCAAAGTAACCTTGTCTGATTTGTGATGATGAGCATTACACCAAGGACTATCCACGACGGGCTAAGGTGAGTTGACTACTCAAAGGCACTCAATGCACTCTAGTTGTTCTTAAAGAACCATTCCCATCGCAACAAACTCAGATGGTGGAGCAACCTTAGTCGTCCGCCCCTTTTGTCTCTCAGGTTTTCATGATGAATGGTGCTGCACCCATCTCTATTGCTACCAGATCGAAATATTATATTGAACCGCGTCAGGCAGTAGGGAAAGATATCGCAGATGGTCCTCCTCCCCCGCCTGCTTCTGGCCCTCTTCACATTGAAAAGCCCAGTCCTAAGCCTGTTGTATAGCCACCTTCCAAAGGTGTACTCTGTAATTCTTCCTTTAAACAAAATTCCTGTGCTGCTCAACATTACAGTATTGTTGAGGATTTGGCTCAGGCACCATCCGCTATGTATGCATTGGAAGTACTTCATATTTTTCCATCACAACAGAATGATTTTCTATCTACCATCGGAGGGGTTGACCCCGCCGATTCCAGCCTTATCACTTTCGATTTGGAAAATTTCATCCCATGTCTCCTTCACCAACTTGCACTAATTATCTGAAATTAATGGAAAGAATATCCATCGAGCAGTCGTGGATGAGGGTGCATCTACTTGCATCATGTCTTCTACATGTTGGAAATACATTGGTTCTCCAGCCCTCAATCAGTCTCCAAACACTTTAGAATCTTTTGATGGAAGGGAATCTCACCCTCTTGGTGTTCTTGCCAGCTTACCTATCACGTTAGAAGGAAAAGCGGTTAATGTTGAGGTTGAAGTCGTTGACGCAAAACTCAATTATAATCTTCTCCTCGGTCGCAGTTGGACTCATGCCATGTTATGCGTCCTGTCCACTCTCTTTCATGTTCTTCAATTTCCGCATGAAGGAAAGATCATCACTGTCGATCAGTTTTCCTTTTTTACTTCCATGTCTTCCGAGAGCAATGTTCAATATGTAGATCGCATTCATACGCCTTATGAGAGAATAGGGCCGAGACTTTTCAAATATCCTGATCTTATGGGTCTTTTTTCTCTTCCTCCGCTCAACACCACTCAAGTCAACATGATCTCCACGTCTTCTAATCCATGGATCATCCCTTCGCTCGAGCAGGTTGATTCATTTGGTGACGCGATGTCGTTACTCCCAATAGAAATTGATTATTATGAAATTATTTCAGCTTCGACTCCTACTCCCTCTAATCATACTCCTTTGAGTGTGTGTCTTGACACGTATTCTCAATCCCCTTGGCTCAGTGCTTCAGATTCTCCTAATCCTTTGAATGAGATGTTTCCCATTGACGAAACCATCATGGAAACCATGTCTCTTGAGGATCCTCCTTGGGACGATAGTCATCATCATTCCTCCTTTATGCCCGGCCTTGGGGCCATGTCTACTTGTCTTAAGAAATTCACTTCCCAAGCTCCTTCCCATCCACTTTAGACACCCATATTGGCACATGAAGTTTTTGCGGAAGGTAACATGGGAAACATTACGCAAAAAATGCCTATTGAGATCTCTGTTAAACTGGGGGTTGTCGAGAACATCCACATTGGAGTGACATGTTCTCTTGATGAGATCGAGGTATGTACTAGTCTCTTCTAAGAGTTTCGAGACATTTTCGCTTGGTCATACGAGGAAATGTCGAGAATTAATCCAAGTATAGTTGTGCATGAGATCCCTACCTATCCTGACGTGAAGCCTGTTCGCCAACGTCTTCATCCAGTGCACCCTAGAAAGGCAGCCGCCATCAAGGTAGAAGTTGAAAAAATTCTCAAATCGGGCTTCATTTATCCGATCCCCTTTACAGAATGGGTTTCTAACATCGTCCCTGTGGATAAAATGTTGGAAATGTTGTCATTGATGGCAAAGGAAGAAACAGAGGCAGAAGACAGACAAAGGACAGTAGCAGAAGAAAAGGAGAAGACAACAGGTTTTTGGTAAATGGTATAGTAACATTTACAGGGCAGCAAAAGAGAAGCAAAGGAGACAGCATAGATGGCAAAGGAGACAGGCGGAAGAATACTGTTGAAATGAAACAGTCGAGCAGCAGAGGATGCAGAGATAGAGAAAGGAGGCAGAACCAGAGGAGGCAGAGCAACAGAGGCAGAGGTAGAGAATACAGAGGCAGAGATGAAACAGTCGAGCAGCAGAGGTAGAGGCAGAGCCGTTAACAAACAGTGAAATTATCAAGCAGAGACGGACCCCTGAGGGAAATGGAACCAAGCGTTTAGCAGTAAAAACCTAATGAAGTCAGGTATTAAACCTTATGGTAGTGTTGAATTAACATAATAATGAAACAGGGTTGATATATTAGAGCGTTGAAGAAATAAGAAATAAACCTTTGAACAGAGTTTATATATATATATATATATGTATATAATGAAGGCGTGAAGTTGGTGTTGGCATGGAACCATGAATGTAAGTGGAACCCTAAGCGTGAACAGTAAAACAGGCACTCAAAAACTAGTGGGTTCGTGCGATAATTGAAGTGGTAAGCTGTATTACCAAAATGAACACGATACATGTCATTGAAGGACACATATCCTCAGGCGGTTTCCAAATACAGCCTTTTTCGCGTGAGTTTGGAGAATTATGAAGCGAGCATTTAAGTTGCGCGATATTGCGCGTTGTTCGTTGGATGGGGGTCCAAACCTCAGATGGTGCGCGAGAGAAAATTTACCGTCCGATCAAAGTTGAAGGTGCGGGGAAGAGAACCAAGGATGTGGATCCTACATTCAGAGCTGCGAAGCCAAAGTATTATGTGAATGACTGTATATTTCGTGTTATGAACGTTAATAAACAGGAGGAGGATATAACTTAGATTAACATATGTTGATATATATGATGGGCCGAATGTAGGTTGAACTACATGGTAAAGTGTTCACATATAAGTTAAATGCATGGGTTTATTATAAGGTTCATAATAAATTGAACGGGGTCGCTATATATGTCAATATATTATGATTGGTATGCAAGTCACCAAAGGAGTGTGTTGAGGAGGTAAATCCCCTCTGCGGACAGAGGCGATCCCTACTAGCCCAGCAGGGGTCTAGCAACAATCAAACAATGTCACGACGCAAGTTCCTAGTTACGAATGAAAGACTAGAGATAGAAGCCTACCTGGATTCCAACGCTATGATCTGAAGAAGAAGCGTCCCCGTTCCTCAGCCTCGGCAGATCACAATCCCTCCACGATCTCCGCGGATGAACACCTGCACATGCAAGAAACAAACAGATACAAGCATAAAATCCGGCATACGTAACTAAACATCAGTCAGAAAGGATGTTACTCATATTAACATGATGGAAAACAGAGTGGAACCATAATCATAATCATCTATTAAATAATAAACGAAGAGAGATTACAACCAAGTTCTGACGTCGCGGTCTCCTTCGGACGGGTCTCCGGTCGTCCACGTCTCACAAAGCTCGCCAAGGAAAGGGAAAACCTCTCCGGAGTCTCTCGACAATGGTCTCCTTACTTGAGTCGGACTTAAGGGAAAGAGAGGATTCTTTACAGCACGAAGGCTCTTGGGAATATGGAGATTCAAAGCTTAGGCACTTCCAGACTAGCTTGCCATGGGATTGAGCAGGCTTTTATAGATGGGGAAGGAGGGAGTTGGGATCCCTATTATTATGGGATTGGCCCTATCAACAAGGAAGGTTCCATAGGAGGTGGCAAAACTACTTCCCTTCCATAGAACTCCCACAGCCAAACCTCCCAACTCAAGATAGGCAATGGTTTATGAGTTTGTTGGAACTCAACTTCCGCCATCTTTATTTAAAAAACAGTCCCTAAATGGGGTGGCGCGACTACTGCTCTATGACAGAGCGCCAGTTGGCGCGACCTCTATGCAGGATTTCCCTCATTGGCACGAGTGCTGAATTGTCTGCCCGCGCCAATGCAAAAAGGGATGTTTTTCATGATTTTTTCAAGGAGATGTCTTTAGGGAAATTAAAGCTCATGCTTAGAGGAATGCATTGATGATGTTTTCAAGGCATGACAATGTTCACAGGTCACAAAATGGGTCCTCCATTGTGCGGGACGGGGAATGGTAGGGACGGTGACAAATTACTGTGTAACAGATGCCCCCTAAAGTATGAGGCCCGAGAGAGAGAGGGGTGAAATGCTTTACGAGAACATGTTCAATCGAAGGCCCGCCGCGTCGTAAAAAAAATCTCAAAACAGAAGATGAAACTGATATTCCTGTGTGACACATGTGGTACAGATACTGCACCCATCCAAAACAGAGTATGCTATAATCTGGATCCAGGGTATGGGCGCAGCCATCCAACTAAGATCAAATAAATAGACTCAGGTATGGTCGCAGCCATCCAATCAGTGAGTCATGTACATAATGATAATAATCCACAATCGCAGCCTGGATTACAACAGACACAATCCAGGGTCTTGCGCTCCATCTCGACCCAACAAAGTACAAGTTCAAGCATAATGGGAATGGGTCAACATGCATGAACACTACCGATTACTAGCCAATAATGAAAGTTAAGTACAGACGCGAGAGAATCCACCAATAATGACAATGGCTCTCAAGGTACTACTGGTACAATCTACGGCATGCGAATAAATGAGCCGACGTCGAACACCCGCAGAATCACTCGATCGGAGGCCAATGATGTAAACCTCTCGTCGAATGCGACGAACCTGCCATTGAGGCATGCAGGCTCCAAGGTACCATAAGGAGTCTCTAGACCAACTTTCTGGATAATGAGTTGATGTCGACAGGAAGTGACCTTGATCGAAGGTGGGCCATAATAATTCCCACATCATCGACACGAGACAGAGGAACATGATGTTTTTGTTGTGAATCGGGATCGTATGAGAAACAGAGGAAGGTTGATATTTGCAGGCTAAATCTCTCTTTAACATGTGTAAACTGATTTGTTGTAATATCAGATGATATCAACGATCGCAGGTCATGGTGACGAGGCAATGAGCAGATGAGAGGTCAAAAAGGATTATCCAAACCCACGGAGGCAAAGTGAAACAACGAGATGAGATGTCCCCAACCCGACACGAATGCAGACAAGTGCCATGTTCAAGAGCGACATACTGCCGACGACAACGACGATGGTTCCATTTTTCCCCACCATTTCTGGCGAGTACCCCAATTATTTTTAATAACAAGCTTGAAGGGGATAGCATATGCTTGTGATATAAGTCCACCCTTCGGGCGAATCCATCCTGGTGCATTTAACGAGTCCCAGGAAGGAGAAACTCGGAGAACGTCATTTCGACTAGATCCAATGTCATCAGGGTTTAACGAGTCTGACAAAGGAAGAACTCGGCGTCTTTTCATGTTTAGAGAGTTTGAAAAGACAGCGGAAAAGAAAACTCCACCGGTCCCTTTTCGTAAATAGTTCCCCAGATCCGAAAAGGTAGAAAACAATATCCGGAAAAACCTCCTAGTCGCGATAGGCTAGGGTATTCCTTTTTCGTAATCGATCCAGCCCAGCCCGAAAAAGGGTTAAACTTATACTGGGTGAATGTCGATTCGTGTCCATTTTAACGAGATCAAAACGACAAGGGCCTCGGCGATCTTTTCATATTTAGAGAGTCAGAAAAGAGCTGAAAGATGACTCCAGAGTGACTTTTTCGTGTATTTACCGAGTCCGAAAAAGTATAAAATACAACTCGTTTCCATCATTTAAGTCGCAAAAACCTACTGCTGCACATACCAAGCAAGCGTAAAAATCCATTTTCGACATAACATATGCAAATATTTGATAAAAATAACTTTTAAAACTCATTTAACGTCGAAAAAGTTATAAATATGTCAAATTGGTAAAAATAAAATTACTTTTACTATTTACCTTGGTAAAAAACAACAGTGGTCCATTTGAAGCAGAAACTTCTGACGGTGATTGCGACCAATCCGGTTGACCATTCAGCTTCTCGTCTGTCACAGGTAAGAGGCGCTCCTCTGCTCTACATTTTCATTCATCTTTTGATAATTTTCCCTTGAAAATCAGTTCTATGTGGCCACTGTTAAAATTTTAGGGCTACGCCCATTGGCGCGGGTATCGGGCACGGACCCGCGCCAATGAGCTCTTTTTTACAAAGGGCTCGCGCCAGCGGCCGAACCTAAAAATCCGCCCAAAATTTCGACATTTAGACCAAATTGCATGGAATTTGAAGCTCATCAAAGATCTAACTAAGGGTTTTTGACCATATGAATGCAGGTAATCACTCAAAATGGCAATTGAATGGAAAGAACGAGAGCACGGAGAAGAGGATGAACAAGCCATGCAAAGTCAAGCTTGCATGAATGCACTTAGAAACTGTGGATTGAAAAATTTCTTCCTCACACCATGTTTACGAGCTCAGCCCGAGCTTCTCCAGTATTTGATCAGTATCTGGGATGAACATGAACAGGTGTTCAAGTTACGAGATCAGGTATTAGAACTGGAGGTATCTGATGTTTATTTCATCACCGGATTGTCCCGCAGAGGTCCAATCCCTGTATTGACTGGAAGCAGACCATCTGGGGAAAATATGGAAGAAGTGATGGCACGAGTGTGCCGAGGAGCACAAACGGGATCAGGCAGTAAGAAAGTGGATATCCACACTATCCCTGATCTGGCGTTGAGAGTTGTTCTGCATACCATCACGCGGGTTGCAGGGTCGTAGGCACCGCACGAGGCCACAAAGGCCCAACTCCTGCTGGCCTCAGAATGCATGGGTCCCTTACTGTATAACTGGGCAACAGTAGTAACGATCAACATGAAAAGGCAGCTCACAAAGTGCAAACAGGGGAAACTGAAACAGTTTGGATATGGTTCCATCTTGGTATCGTTCATTCTGGAACGCTTACCAATCTTCCAGGGCCAAGGGGCCGCAGTGGCAGATCCGATACCACGAGAGCCAAGAATGGCTCGCTGGGCAGCATTGATGCCCAGATCTGGAGGTGGCCAACATATGTCCTGGAGGCCAGAGTTCTTTAGGTGGTTACGGCGCCAGCTGATTGTCGTGGAAGACTGGCCCTATGCAGGAACTGACTTTACCGGGGACCCAGATCTCCCACTACCAGAAGGAGATGACTGGGACGAGGAGTTGGGTGAGACCTCATATTTTGATTTTATGTTTTATGTTTTTTTTTGTTGTTAATACACATTCGTCCTAACACGATCATCTATGTATGCAGATGTGGGACCTGAGAGACCAGCTGGGATGTCTCCAATCTTCTGGAGGACACAACTCGCCCCTGAGATTCAGGGAGAGGGCACCGGAGGAGAGGATCTGATCCAGAATCTCGAGGGCATTGCCCACGGGATCCCAGACTATGCCCGGCTGTCAGACGTACCGATGGCATACCAGCGCCACACGGTGGGAGTTCCGAGTCGGATCCACCGAATCCTGAGGTGCTTAGTGCGTGCAGTCACGTGCTATCATGAGCACCATGCGGATTAGTCTTTAGGATTTATACCACACCTATTTTTTGAGAGACATACCATCTCCGGATGTACTAAGACGATTATGTATATTTTTGAGTTTTATGTGACACACTCTTATGTAAACATTTCGATATCTATATATATATGCATATCTATTTCTGGATGAGTCTTTCTTTACATGTGATGATGATTTATAAATTGCGCAAATGTTTGTCTAATACCAAATTTGCTACTGCATCTGTTAATGTATTCAAATGCCTGGGTATATGATGATATGTAATGTAGTCAAAATTCCTTTCCAGTAATCGAATACGCAAATACAGACGTAAGATGGACGGGTTCCTTACCGAATAGTGTCCGTTCAGTTGTAACACTACAAGTTGCGAATCTAGATACACGAGCAATTCACGGATACCAAGGTTTACCGCCTCGGTTAATAATTCTAACACAACACTATATTCCGCGATGTTGTTCGTGGTACGTCCTAGACACACTCCTTGCAGGTCAATCAACTCACCAGCAGGATCATAGATTACCCAGGCTGCTGAAGACAGATTCCTAGTACTGCGGGAGGCACCATCCGCGAAACCAACAAATGGATGAATAGACATCTGCACAACCAGGAAGACCCGATCAGCAGAAAGATGTTTACAAAGCACACCACACCATACATGCACACAAATGACAATCACACACCTATGTACACACACCACACCAAGAAATTACTTCAGGCATAGTACTTTTTAAGGTACAGCCCATTTCTGGGCTGCGCCAGCGAAACTCCTTCGTAATCCATAAGCTCGTAGGCCCCATTTTTCAAAACACGCTTTACTATATAGGGCCCGTGCCACATAGGCTGGAGCTTACCGGCTCCAAGCTTATCATGTGCTTGATCGTACAGGAGGACGAGGTCTCCTTCGATGAAAGAACGGGGAGAAACAGATTGATCAAAATGAGTTTTGACCCTCTTCTTTTGTGCTTCGATGATCAAAGCAGCTAGACGACGGGTTTCATCCAACCGTTCGAGATACAGAAGACGTTCTTCCTCAAGAGAAGTATCCGGTAAGAGCTCCACAGCTAATTTGAGCGAAGGAATTTCACATTCAACCGGCAGAGTAGCTTCCAGACCGTACAGCAGTTGGAATGGTGTGAATCCGGTTGCACTTTTAGCAGATGTTCGGTACGCCCAGAGAGCTGAGAACAGTTGGAGATGCCAATCGATTTATGAATGTCTCCCAACCTATCGAAGCATGGTGACCAAAACCTTGTTCACCGCTTCAACCTGACCGTTCGCTTGAGAGTAGTATGGCGTTGAGCTGTCGTGACGCAGGCCCAACGCAGCTGTCAGCTCCGCCATCATGTAATCACGGAAATGAGTACCGTGATCAGTGACGATAGCTTGAGGAACCCCGAATCGTGCAATAACATGGTTGAATAAAAATGAAGCAGCCGTTCTTCCGTCAGCAGCTAGTGTAGGCATCGCCTCGGCCCACTTAGTGAAGTAGTCGATGGCGACAATGATATACGCATGCCCCCCGGCCGAGTGAGGGTTACACGTCATAAAATCCACGCCCCATTTCGCAAAAGGGCCGATGGTAATAACGGGATGCAATGGCAACGGCGGCGCGCGCATCTTGCGCTGAAAAATCTGGCATGGATGACATTTACGGACTGCAGTGATACAATCCTTGAATATGGAAGGCCAGAAATAACCTGCCCGCAGAATCTTCTGGGCAGTAGCATATCCGGACATGTGTCCGCCACAGGCGCCACTGTGGCAGTCATTCAAGACTTTCTCAGCCTCTTCCAAGGTAAGGCATCGTCGGAGCACCGAATCTACTCCAATGCGATATAAGGTATCTCCTACAATATGGTAGGGTTGGGACTGGTGCCAAATCCGACGGCGGGCAGTTTTATCCAACTCAGACCGAAATGTCGCGGTCTGAAGATACACTATGATGTCACCGTACCAAGGATCACGAGTATCGATAAGAAACATCGTTTCGTCCGGTATGTGATCTTCTGAGTGTGAAGGAACAGAGTCTGTAGGGAGAGAACATATCAAATCCGCGAAGACCAGTGATTTAGTTGACTTGGCGGTGGTGAACTCCAAGTCAAACTCCTGCAGGATGACGATCCATTTGGAGTACTTGCCCCCCAGCAATTGTCTAGAAAGAATATATGTCATGGGGTTGCAGTCTGAAACCACTGTTATAGTGCGCAAAAGGATGTAATGGCGAAAGCGCTGTACAGCGTGTACGGCTGCTAAGGCCAACTTCTCAACATGTGCATAACGTTCCTGTGGGATCGGTGAAGGAATTCCACATCAGTGCACAAACCATGTTCATCACCATCATCGTCATCCCCACCAGACCATGGTACAGGGCAGCAAGGGCCACAGATACAAGTAGTCAAGCAGAGAACCGGAGACGACAACTAGAGTATCACCAGCACTGTCTTCGCGGAGGATTGATCCTTAACTGTCCCAATGAAAAGGGACGTTCGCTTAACAAACGGTGAATCCTCGGCCACCTCGGCATACCCGGGATAAGCGCCTAAGAAAATTCGCTTCTCAAGTGCACTAATCGACATGGTGATGGGAGATTTACGATGGCCTCAACCTTTAGAGGGTCAAGGCGAATCCCGTCTTTCGAGACTATAAAGCCTAAAAGGCGGCCGTAATCAACGCGTAAGACGCACTTATGAGGATTGAGCCTGGGATATTGCTGTTCGCAACGAAGAAATATCTCGCTGAGATGCTCAGATGTCTTTCGCCACCCGAATGTGTGGGCCTGGAAAGTTGCCCAGTAAGGCCGGGACGATGGTAATGTCATGAAAAAGTCCGAGGGACACGCACGTCGAAACGTGCCCTTAAGCCGAACGGGAGTTTTTTATACGCGAAAGTGCCCCACAGACAGATGAATGTGTGCTTGTGTTGATCCTCAAGTGCAATATGGATTTGGTTATATCCTGAGAAACCGTCCATTAAGGAATAGATCTCACTCCCGGCACATTCGTCGATGATCTGGTCGATAAACGGAGTGGGATAATTATCCTTTGGACAGGCGCGATTGATATCGCGATAATCCACACAGACTCGAATTGTACCCTGCTTCTTATCGACAGGGACAATGTTGGACACCCATTCTGTAAGGGGGATGGGATAAATAAAACCCGCGTTCAGAAGTTTTTCAACTTCTGCCTTGATGGCGGCGGCTTTCCGAGGATGCATGGGACGTAAGCATTGGCGCACGGGTTTTGCACCTGCATAGGTTGGAATCTCGTGCACTACAATACTAGGGTCAATCCCCGGCATTTCCTCGTAAGACCATGCGAAAAAATCTCTGAATTCTTTGAAAAGCTCAGTATAGACTTGAATCTCATCAGGAGAACAAGTCACACCCACATGAATATTCTCAACAATCCCTGGTTTAACGGAGATGTTGATTGGAACAGTTTGAGTAATGTTACTCAGATTACCCTCCGAAAAGACCTCGTGCGTCAAGATCGGTGTTTGAAGAGGAGGGGAGGGAACCTGAGTAGCATAACGCTCTAGACAATCAGTCATTGCCCCCAAGCTAGGCATAAATGAGGAGCGATGATGTCCATCGCCCCAGGGCAGCTCCTCAAGAGACATAGTTTCAATGATAGCCTCATCTGAAGGAAAAGTCTCTCTGAGAGGATCAGGTGAATCAGCCTGACCAAGCCAAGGGGATTGGGAGTAGACGTCGAGAGCCATGCTCATCGGAGCATGCTGAGGAGGTGGAGGATCCGATGTGGCAACAATCTCACAGTAGCTGATCTCTACTGGCGTTAAAGGCATGGATTCTCCAAACTCATATACCTGCTCAGGTGTAGGAATAAGCCAGGGGTCATCGGACCTGGACAACATGTTGACTTGAGCGGTATGCGGTGGTGGTGCGGGGAAGATACCCATGAGGACTGGGTCTTTGAAGAGACCAGGTCCTACACTGTCTGGGGGATTCAGAATTTGATCCACGTATGGCACGTTGTTCTCAGAGCTAGAGGTGAAAAATGACAACTGATCCACCGTGACAATCTTGCCCTCGTGAGGGAACTTAATGAATCGAAAGACGGTAGATGGCACGCAGAGCATGGCATGGGTCCAGCTGCGGCCGAGAAGTATATTGTAGTTGAGTTTAGCGTCAACCACTTCCACTTCCACGTTGACAGTTTTTCCCTATAATGTGATCGCAAGACTCTCGAGAACGCCCAGGGGTTTAGATTCCCTACCATCAAATGCCTCAAGGGCATTGGGAGATGACGACAATGCTGGAGAGCCGATGGCTTTCCAGCAAGCGGAGGACATAACGCAGGTAGATGCACCCTCATCTACGACGGCCCTATGAATGTTCAGACCGTTAATCCCGACTTGAATGACCAAAGTGATTTGATGTGGAAGCCGGGGAGTAAAATTCTCCAGATCGAAGGTGAGAAGGCTCGAGTCGGCGGGATCGATGCCACCGATTGCAGACAGTAAAGCCTTCCGCTGTGAAGGACAACTTTGAAGAACCTCAAGTGCAGACATGGCACATGGCGCCTGTGCCAGATCCTCAACAATGCTGTAATGTTGAGCGGCACAAGCGTTTGGATTATAAGAGGATCTCCGAAGAACACCTTTGGGGGGTGGATTCACAACGGGTTCGAGAGTCGGTTTCTTGATTTCCAACGGACCAGAGACAGGTGGGGGAGGCGGTCCATCCGCAACTGCCTTCCCGGGTGCCTGCCGCGTTCGTTGTAATCCTTCGACCGCGTAGCGATAGTGATGGGTGCATTACTCTTCATCATGAAAACCTGAGACCCAAACGGTGCAGATGGTGATGCCTGTTCGACCATCTGGGTCTGCTGAGATGGAAATGACTCTTTCAAAACAGCCAGAGTCCCTTTAGGGCCCTTAAGAAGTTGACTAACCTCGGACCGTCGTGGACAATCCTTAGTATAATGGTCCCCTTCACAGATGAGGCAAGGAAATCTCTAAGCATGCACTGGGAGCTATCTCAGTTTATGATTTTATCTCCTGCTGGGCATCGTGACGGATTTCCACTTCTGGCCCTCTCTCTCTGGGAGGATTTGTCCGCGGTGATTGGCCTCGAACCCACCTCCGCGGTTTTACCAATCTGATGAGGCAGTGATTATGCGCAGGTATTGGCTGAAGAATTAGCCTTCTGCTCCCCACTCAAGACTTCTTTCGAATTTTGAGAGACTCGAACCAATGACACCATCCACCTAGGGTAGGCAGAGCCTCGGGAGGCTCTGGGGCTGGGACATTGGAAGATGTCATAAAGCCGTATGCATCGCGACAGACAGATCTGTATCAAGTATCACAAGGAGAAGCTGTTTCTCTCACACGCTCCCATCGCAATATCCCGAGCGATTTTATTCACCAAGGAGGTGGTGAACCAGTGAGTCAGTATCTGATCAGATATGTGAAACTTGATCACTCTACGACGGCGCCGCCACTCATGAATGTGATCCGAGATGTGAGTGGCCTTGTCCTGCTTCAGAGAAGTCAGGAGGTGCGTCCCGGCCTCATACCGGACCGGTAACTGGAAATGCGTGAGGAAAGCCATGGCTAAAGAGTTGAAATCTTGGAAAATGCCACGGGATAATTCTATGTACCACTTAGCAGCAGCTCCTGTTAAATTACGTTGGAAGAGACGCAAACGGATTGAATCGTCGACCCAAGAGTTAGACGAACACCAGAGGTGATATGTCATCACATGCGCCTGGGGGTCTTCGCCAGCTTTTCCCTCAAACTTGGGACAATCACCTGGTATCTTGGTGGGAACCGGAGGCCAATATGGATTATGTAAAATTGGGTCATTGGTCAACTTTGAAATGTCCGGCAGTTCCAAGGTAGCCAGGAATGGAAATGGAGGGTTAACTGCCATGCCGGGCCCAGGATGAGGTCCGGTACCCATACTCCACGATGGTTGTGAATATCCCTGCCCCCACGGGTTCTGTCCCGCAGGATTCTGACCATAGGGGGCATAGGTCGTATAACCAGACTGATTTGGATGCTGGTAACCATAGTGCGGGGCTTGATAACCAGGATACGGACCCTGATTAGGCGTCGGCCCCGTATAAGCAGCGTTTGGATTTGGCTACTGAGCATAGGTAAACCCGGGTGGAGGAGGATAATACTGAGAGCCTCTGGGGTGGTTATAGTTCGGTTGAGACTAACCATGAGGATAATAACCACCCTGAGGGTGAGTAGGCTGCTGAAAAGTGGAACCCTGCGGAGCCTGATACGTAGGGCGCAGCTGTTGATTTGGCTGCGGCATTGAATGAACAAGCTGCTGAGCAGAGTGAATGGAATGAGAGGGCTGCCCTGAATGAACAGGTTGACCCGAATGAGAGGGCTGACCCGAATGACCAGGCTGACCCGGATAAACAGGCGGCGCCGGTTGCGCAGGTTGACCTGGTTGTAAGTGAGCCCCAGGTTGTACCGGATGGGCCGGTTGGCCTGGAGGCGGGACACCGGGTTGTACCGGATGAACCGGTTGGCCCGGTGGTGGAACAGGACCAGGTGCTTGCTGGAAACCGGTTTGACCTGAAGCAGAACCATAGGATGGTCCTGGCTGATATGCAACGTTAGAAACAACAGGATACTGTGGTTGCATCGGTAAAGAAGGCTGGATTTGCCCCCCAGGACCATAGACCGGTCCCGGTTGATACCCTGGCCGAGGCTAAGCAGGTTGACCAGAAGGGCTATAATACAGTCCTTACGGATTGTACAATGGCCCTTGCTGGCTCGCAGGGTAGCCCTGGATGGGCTGCCCCTGTGGATCATACAGATAGCCAGGTTGGCCCGCAGGTTGGCCTTGGAAGGGCTGTCCCTGCGGGTTATAAGCCTGGTTGTACGGTAAACCTTGAGCATACACATAAGCCTCAGGAGCGGGAAGACGTAAAACCTCCCCGTGCTCATCATATTGACCTGGGAAAGCATACACGGGAGTGCCATCCTGTGCATAGTGAGAAAAGAAAGATCGGTAAGGATCTTGGGGAAACGGTCCAGCTTCAGCGTTTGGCTGTTGCAAAGACAACCGATACTCCTCCGGAGAGATATTCTCCGATATAGCAGTAGCTAGATACACATCTTTAGGAGTTGGCCCAGCCCTAGTAGCAGATGCTGAGACAACAGGAGAAGAGGCGGCCACACAAACAGTGGGCCGGACGGGAACAGACATGACGGGCGTCGAAGGAGACACCCCGGGTGTAGTAGCAGCTGGCCTCGAAGCAGGAGATGATATTCCCATAGAGGCTGCAGCTGAAATGATATGACCCAGAGATCTGTATCCGTGTGGTAAAGAAGGACTGGCTGTCGACATGGTAGCCAGCTCAGAGTTGTCTCCCTCAAACAATCTACGCGGGAAGAGCTGATAGTCTTCACCAGATGTCGGAATTTCCTCACCAGAATCACTCATGGTTGATCCTGCCGTTAAATCACGCAAAAGACGGCGAGGACTAGGAGGAAATACAGCAGCAACAAACGGCGAACCCGATGTAAGAGAAAGGAAATCAGCTCCTAATCTCAATTCAGACACAGGGTCCAAAAAGGGCCAATTGAACTCAACTGGTCCTCCAAAGGGTTGCTCGGCGAGAACCGGTCCCCCGTCAGGAAACTCGGAAACAACAGGCTGCTGTGGTTCAACAGAAGACTGAGAAGCTTCTGAAGAATCGTCCGTGTAAGGACTACCAGTAGACGAAACCGAAGGTTCTGCCACTGTGGCAAAAGACTAGAGAAAAAGAGCAAACACACACACGGGCTGAAAACGAGTTAAGACACACAATCAAACGGTCAACAAGCAATGTCTAAACAGGTGTGTAATCATGGGCGATTAATTTTACCACATTGGAAAGTAAGAAATTCTACCGTTTCATGTTTTAAGAGTCGAGAAACGATAAAAAGATGACTCTATCTCTTTCAGAGTTGACACAAGCGTGAAAGGACAAGCGCTTGACGGTTTTTTCAAGTTTAGGGAGTCAGAAAAGACCAAATGACTGCTCAGGAAAAACTAGGCACAAAGGGTGTACCAAATATCCGTGAACTGCAATATACACCTTGGTTTCAATAATGAAACAGAAATCGACCAAGGACTTTCCGTACGTGCAGGTAGTCTCCCCGAATGCTGTGTTCGGTGTATCACGGGTATAGGGCGGCAGTATCGGCTTCCTGTGGATAAAAGATTGAAAACCTAGAGGGGTCTCCCTTTATATACGCGACGGTACGGGGAGCACAAGTCCGTACTAGCACTGTCTAAAGCCAAAAGGCGAGCGACAAATGCTAGGTTTAACGACGCCGGAACACGTCTCTAGCCTAGACTTTCTAGATATGTTTTGTTAAGTTCCAATGCTGCCTTAGGTCAATTGAATAAATTTTACAGTTGATCTTCAATTAAGTTTCAATTTTCAGGCCTTATAGTATGTAGTGTCTTAAAAGACTCCTAAATGCAAAGCTACATGCCACAGTCCAACATTTCGTTCGATGAAAACTAATTAGAGAAGAGTTGAGGGCTTTTACACAAACGAAATGAATGGAAGACAAACAATGAGACCTCTAATGCAACTAATGAAATTGAAAATTTTTCATCCAAATCACTAATCACTAGCAAAATTGAAAAGATCACAATTTGCACTAATTAACAAAAGCAAAAGAGATTTTTTTTTTGATTTTCAATGTTTAATAGCTAATATGCGCTAAACAAACTTGAAAACAAACGGAACAACTTGAGAAACGATATTTGAGAGAGAAAAACAAACAAATTTCACTCAACAACACAAACAATCAGATCCCAAATCGACCAAAGTCTCTCAAAACGAGGAAAAGACTCAAAAGCTTCCAATGGACCGTGTGATCTAGGTCCAAGGCAAGACTAAACGAATTTCGAATGAAGGAATGAACAATCACCCAAAAATTGCAACAAAACAATGACCAACTACTTAGAGGATGTGGAGAATCAATCAGACAATTGACAAGACAATCAAAACACCAAAACTCCCAAGGAGGGCTCGATACACTAAGCCACTAGATGCCCTAGGGCTTAAAACGTGAAATCGATAGATAAAAGCAAACAACCAAAGGACAGAGGTGAATTCCCAGTCAAACAGGACTCCAACACAC
>CM076583.1:694622486-694748320 GCA_034641835.2 Pinus albicaulis | reverse complement strand
AGGGAAAATCATATTGGAACTTGAAGCAGTCATGGAAACAAGAACTCGACAACTACGGAATCGATCAATTTCAGAGTATCTCATCAAGTGGAAGAACTTACCCACTGAAGATTCTACATGGGAGGATGAGAATTTTATACAGAAGCACCCATAGATACTCAAGTGTTGAGGACAACACTTTTTTGAAGGAGAGGGGCATGTTAGGTCCCTATATTACTAGTATAGTCCCTTATTGTTGTTAGTGTAACCCCCTTATCGTTATTATTGTACCCTTGTAACCCCCATTTTGTTATTATTGTGCCCTTAAATTATTATTGTTAGGTCGGCTAGGATTACATTGTGGCCCACTAGGATTACATTATGGCCTCATGGACTCCTATATATAGAAAGGAGGTTTTGTGAATTGTATCATCCAAGAATTGTTCATTTATGTAATGTATTGGAGGTTGCCCCCTCGAAGTGGCTTATTTCTAAGGCGTGGATATCTCTTTTCTTCTATTTTTGGAGCTGGTTACACAACAAAAATCCAGGCTGCAGGACGATTTGTTTTATCATGACTATATGCATGACTCTTTTGATTGGATGGATGTGACCATACTTGAGTCTATCTGATGATCCTTCTTACTGGATGGCTGCGTCCATGCCTCAGATCTTATTTTTATATGTAATCTACTATGGATGGTTGTGCCCATACCACATATTCATGTATCAAATATATCAGTTGCACTTGTTCTTGCAGTTCTTCCGACGACGACATTTTGTTTTGGGCATGTTCTCATAAATAATTTCACCCCTCCCTCTCTCTTGAACCTCATGATTTAGGTGGCATATGTTACACAATATTTTTTCACCGTCCCTACAATCCCCATCCCAAAAATCGGAGAACCATTTCAGTGACTTTTGTGTACTGTAATAATTTTCCATGAGTATCATTGCATCCTTTGGCATGTCAAGAACATCTTCTCTATTGCTCATTCCTCAAGAAAACCTTCAAAAACATGTGATTTTGGGTCGGTGCTAGTAGGCAGTTATGGCCTCACGCCCATGGAGAAATTAACACTGGGCCCCGCGTCCTTTGGCGCTCTGTCTCAGAAGGGTACCCAATTCAAGTTGTTTCTAGAAAGTTTTTTAAAATAGAAACATTGTTTCCATGCTTAACAACTTTGTGAGCAGAGTCATCATGGTTTTTTCGACTGAATAACGTCGAGTCTCTCCCTTTATCCCATTTGTTCCTACAATTGTGCAACTCCACAAAGGGATAGATTTCTCCTACACCTCATGTGGAATCCCAAACCACCTCCTCCTCTCCTTTAAAGTCTTCCTTCTCACGTTGATTTAGCTAGCTGAACAGTCATTACTATAATAGGTGTGTAGAAGAAGGCCTTGAAGAATCCATTGTTGAGAGAGAGTTTAGGCCCATTGCCTTATCGAGTCCAATCTCAAATGAATGCTTGAGACGCACCTTACTGAACCCGTCGAAGGAGGCCTCCAACGTCAATGCATTAAGGTTGTAAACTTCTTTTCTCTATCAATAATACATGACTGGTTTTCTCGTTCCAATTTTGTGTTCAATTATATGCAAAATGTTTGATTCTCCCTAACCAATCAAATATTTGTGAATGAAGGTATATTCTCGTATGCTTTCATCACTCACTTGATCTTTGTGTAGGTGGACGGACATCATCACTAACCGACCGTGACATGTGAAGACAAAGATCAAAGGATCGCTACTGTTTGTCACGATAAAAGCATTGGACCGAGGTAGGATATCTATCCCAGTTCGTATTTCATTTATAAGCTAGGAATTCAAAAGTCAAGAATGTTCCCTTGTTTCTAGACCCACCCTAGGGTTAGAGGGATCGCCTCTGTCCGTAGAGGGGATTTTCCTGCTCAATAGGACAAACCATAGTGGTCTAAAATATTTGTTTGAATGATTGATTTCAAATGCCAAAAAAGAAAAAAAATTGGCAGAATTTTTAAATGGGCATGACTTTGACATCAAGCATATCAAAGGAAAAAGAATAAAGTATTTGATGAACTCAATAGAAGGGTACATGTCATGAATGATAGAACCATTATTATGCATATATCATATTTAAAAAGAAAAACTTTGGAGGATGTTGTTAGAAACCAACATTATCTAAAACTAGGAAAAGGCTTACAACACGAAGATGCATAATAGAAATTTAAAGAGTATCAACTACGAGAAGATGGAATAATTATGCATAAAAATAGAGTGCATGTTCCTAACTCTAGAGAATTGAGTAAATTGTTTTTAAAGGAAATGCATAATGTTCCATATGCAAGACATCCTAGTTACCAAAAACTAATTGTAGTAATAAGAAGCCAATATTTTTGGTTGGGAATGAAAAAATATGTAGCTGATTACATAGCCAGGTGTATGGAATGTCAAAAAGTGAAAGTTGAGCATAGACACCTAGCAAGTTATTTATTGTCATTGTCAATCCTAGAGTGGAAATGAGAAGTAGTAATTATTGATTTTATAAATGAGTATCCCAAGACAACAAGGAAACATGATTCAACAATGGTGGTGGTAGATAAATTGACCAAGGATGCCCATTCATTACAATGAAACTAAACTATAATTCAAATAATATTGAAAAAATATACATGAAGGAAATTGCTAGGTTGTTTGGAGTGCCTAAGGTAAATGGTTTCAAATAGAAATCCAAACTTTAGTTCAAAATTTTAGAGAGGATTGTTTAAAAATTTGGTACAAATATAAATTTTAACACAACATATCATCCATATATAGATTTGAAAACAAAGAGAGTCAACCAAGTGATTGAGGATATCTTTAGAATATGTTTGATGGATAATCCATTTAAATGGTAAGATTAGTTGCATTTGGTTGAGTTTTCCTACAATAATTGGTACCAAGAATCACTAAATATGAGCCCATTTAAATCTTTATGTGGCAAAAAATGAAATACTCCAATAAGTTGGGACACCCCAACAGACAAAAAAATTGGGCTAAAGTTTCTCAAGGAGATGGAAGAGAAAATGGTTAAAATTAAGTGTAATTTAAATTATTTTCAATATAGTGTTGTATTTGCTACAACACCCTCCAAAATTTTGGCCTACATCCAATTTCGGAGCCTTCCTTGGTCTTTTTTATCGTCATTGCAAACTTTTAAACTCAGTTCATGTGTTTTCATAAAGTGTTTAGTTCCCTTTTTCAAGTAAGGATAAATGTTGTATTTTCACATGTCGGCTATCATACCATGTACATAAGCATGTTCTGGGGGTTCCAATAGGTTGTGTTTATGTAAATGAGTTGTTCTAATCATGTATACATTCATCACACTCATTTCCAAAGTTTTGAGCATTGTCGCACAATTGTCATCACGGTCGTTGTGAAGTGTATCTTTAGTGTCGCACTTGTCATAAAGCTTTCACACATAGGGAAATTATTTGTTTATGTGTTATGGTTGATATATATTGTTGAGTCTTCAATATATTAAGTATGTGATCACATTCAAAGTCTTATCATTGTTCACACTAGTCTCACCGGTCCCGCACTTAGCAATTTTCAGAAAAACTTCCCGACCAAGAAACCTAGCTTCACCCACCCTGCCTGAGCTGCGCACTACACAGTATTAGTCCTCTATTTTCTACCTTGCCCCTTGGCACAATGAAATGTGTAGTTCCTGCCTCCCGGGACTATTGCACTGCATGGTTTTTGTGCTCAAGTGCTGACCTTGACCTACATAATTGTACAATATTCTCTCCTAGTCTAGCCTTTGCTGCACACGGTGCAATCACAAGCCTTAAGATTATTCCTTGAGCCTTTGAACTTCACAGTTACATATCATCCCAACCTCCCTTGTCTCTTGAAACTACACAATATTTCCTCTTAGTTCCCATCCCCTTAACCCATCTCACTAGCTCCAATAATTGCACAATTTTTTCCCTCGGTCCTACCTAAAATACACACTACGTAGTCTCAAGGCTCAAGCCTCACCCTCGGATTCTTGAACTGAAAATTTGCGCAATCACTGAGCCCTCTATCCCAGTCTGCCACCTCATCCTAACTTAGTTAATGGATCAAAATGCACTATATTATATCGAAGGGTTTTCAGACTGATGTCCTGTCCTCGTGAGGGAATTGCAGATGCAGGTACCCCATAATTCCATGGAAAGATGATGAAGAAGGATATGAAATAGGGAATAATTATAAGAGACACACTTGTAGCTGAACACACAAGCCGATCAATCAAGAAAAGTGAAGGGACACTAGTTTTCAACTATGTTAGTGTGTTTGGTGCACGAATGTACAAAATCACACCAAATAAAGGGGGGTGGTTTTTCCCTCTTAAGTTATTGGTCACAAGAAGAAAATATATGGAGTCAAGCAAGTTATTGGAACGTGCTCAAACATAAACATACTAGATAGAGAAATAGCATGCATATTCAAACATAAAAACTAAACTAAAACTAAAACAAATAAAACAAAAGTTCTAAATAGAGTCAAACAACTTCAATAATCCAAACGGTGGCTCTTACGTCCCCTCTTATTGAGTGCTGGTAGGAAATGAGGATGAAAATTTAACCCACTTGCCAAGGGGCCCTTAGAACTAAGTGTTCTAAGTCTAATGCAAGGATGTCTTTACTTCTGAGCTACCTTGGTGCAAATTCCCCCTTTCTCTACTATGGTGGAATAGAGTTGCTGGATGGCCAACAACTGAGTCCCCTCTATCTCTGCTCCAGATCACACACTGTTGGTATTACTTGGGGTAATTTTGGCCAGCATAACAATGTGCTCTCATTTTGTTCATCTCTTGGTGGCCTTTTATAGGAGAATTCAAATCCTCCTTCCCTCTCTTGGTACATTGTGGATAGTGACCCAAGAGAGGAGGGCGATTCCATTGTGTGCCACATTTATTCCATTGTGTGCTCCCTTGATGTCCTAAGGAAGCTTGAGCGACTGTCCTTAGGTGGCCTCAAGTGTGTAATCAATGTCTTGGAGTGTGCCATGTGGTCTCGGAAAGTGACTTCCGCCACTCCCAATATTGTGCGCTTTTTTGAGAAAAAGGCGCGTTTATCGAAGAATTTTGCGCGCAAAGGCACATTTGACTGGTTCTTCTTGTGTGCAATTTGATTTTTCCTTTCAAGACTTAGATATTTTTAAATAATTTCAGATTCTCTAATGTCTCTCATCCCTGTAAATCCTTCTGCTTGACACTAAATTATGTCACCTTTGCTTGTACGATTTTCCAGTGATAAGAACGACCAACATTCAAGACTTGACATAATTGAAGATTCCTTATCACCAATCCATGTTGAGATGAAAAGAAGAGAATTCTCAAGAACAAATTCAACACTCAACAACAATAGTGGCTTAACATTGCTACATCATCATGCAATCCATGTCAGCAGTGTCATGTCATGTCATGTCATGAGTGGTCACATGCCACACCTTGTGGAAAATGATGTAACATATGTTTCAAGAATGTATTGTAAAGTGAAAGTCCAAAGGAAATGTGTGGGATACAAAGAGTCATGTAAATTTGAAATGTCATAGGAAGTAACAAAATCATGAGTGTTATACGGTATTTACGATTGCGGAAAAAGGTATGTCCCCTAGGTTTGGTGGTCAACCTAGAACAACAAAGAGGCAAGGAACTCAATCATTTTCCTTAAAATAAATAAATGATGGAGTGATGCCTTCCTGGAAAATGTTTCTCACTTCGCTCCTTCTTTAGCTTGGAAGATACAATTCCAACTCTGATTGCCAAAATTAGAACCTGCACAGTGAGATAAAACAAGCCAAGAAACTATGAGATGTATGCAGTATAATCTAAATACTCTATTAAATACATCAACATGGTATTGGAATAAGTTAAATAACATTAGCACATATAGGAAAATAGATAATTATTTGTATTAATATAAATGGAAGGAGATTACAACCATAAGTGGCAGTTGATCTTGTAGAAGAGCTCCTCCAAGTTGTTAACTTGTCCTTTCCTTATCACAATATGCACCTCCCGTCACCTTATGCATGAGATGATAACTACTTACTGTAGAAGCATAAGGGCAGAATCACTCTCCAAATCCAACCATTACCTTTTGCATATGAGAGGGTAAATATATAGAAGAGTGGGGTAAGTTGGGAGTGATTATCCAATTGTCATTCTAAGGTTTTAGATCCACCTTTGATGGAGGGATAGGATCAAAAGATAAGTGGTGAAAAATCCAAAGTAGGGTAAGATAGGATCCGAATGTCAATCCAAGGTAAGTATTTGAAACAACTTCTCGAAACTCCTAGAAGGTGAAGCTTCTAGAATCCTGATCATTCTCCTAGAATTATAGAACCAACATAGGTGCAAAGGAGAGAAACCTGCTAGTGACCAATGTTGGCCACAATGGAGCAACCTGTAGGTGTTCACACCTCAGTAAGCTTGCAGGGAGCGTTGATCCTAAAAATGGCTTAGATAGGGTAGTTTAGGGTTGAAATTTTGAGGGATGAAAGGTACATTCTTAGGGCTTTGTGCAAGATTATGACAAGGGGAATATGATGTTGATTGATCCCATTAGGAGGCTCACTAGATTGGATGTGACAAAATGGCTTATAACATAATGCCCCCTAAATTTAAAGTCAGATATGGTGACTGATGAATCCATTGCTTTACCTTGTGACAAGTAGGGATCAAGGACAATCGGAGATCTTCATCTATTACAATACATTTATCATGACATCCGACGATCTCAGCTCATATGCTAACATAACAGGTAAAATCATCAAAAGACATGCCCATAGATGCAACTAGTGGATCCATGATTGGATGATTTTCTATATGATCACAACCATAATACATTGTGATCTTTGTATAACTCCTAAAATCGCAGCCTGGATGGATAAAACTAGATCTGGGGTATTCTATCTCATTTGCACGACCAACTAAAGTATGAATCTAACCATTTGAATCAATGAGTTGGAGTCGAACATGGTAGACATCATATAATTACCGTCCAATGATGTAAGTTGTTAACAGACGTGAGAGAAACCACCGATGATGTTAATGGCTCTCAAGGTACTATGGTACAATTGTTATGGTGTGAGTAAATGAGTTGATGTCGAACACCACACAGAATATTTCGGTCAAAGGCCATTGATGTAAACCTATCACCAAGAGCAAGGAGACTTTCCATTGATGTATGCAAGCACCAAGGTACCAAAGGGGTGTTTCTAAGTCAACTTGTTGGATTATGTGCTGATGTCGACAAGAAGTGACCGATCACAGGAGGGCCTTGATGTATCCCCCATCAACGACATGAAATGGATATCATGATTCAGATAGAATGATCAGAATGATGCTGATATGTAAATGGATCAGGAAAGGTAGACATGAAATGACGGTTTAATAGTATCGTTGCAGAGATAAACCGAAGGACTTCTCTTGAACACATAGCGACACTGCATGGAGTTGGCATCATTGAACCAAAACCAAAATGGAGGCTCTGAAAATGGTATGATAACCAAGAGAAAATAATATTACCCAACCCAATGGACATGGAGATGAAGTGGAAGGTGTCATGTTCAAGAGCGACTCGCTACCATTTTGCAAAGTGAAATCCTCTATTTTCCTAATTTCCCCAACCACACTAGTTAGTACCTCTTTATTTTTTAACAAGCTTGAGGAGGATAACATATGCTTGATCTGTATGTTCATCCTTCAGATGGATCCCTCCAAGTATATTTAATGAACCCTGAGAAGGAGTGGTTCGACCTTGTCATGTTTGACAAGTCCATCATTGTTTGATGTTTTAACGAGTCCAATGAATGTAAAAATTGACATATTTTTCATGTTTTAAAGAGTTTAAAAAAGAGGCGGAAAAGAAAAATCCACATGTCCCTTTTCGTAGATAGTCTCTTAAGTCTGAAAATTTATAAAACAATACTCAAGAAAACCTCTTAGCCATCTTCGAATAAGGTATTCCTTTTTCGTAGTTAGTCTATCTATGTCTGGAAAAGGGTTAAACTTATACTGGGTAGACGTCTTTTCATTTACTTTTATGAGTTCAAAGGAAAAGTGCTCGACAATATTTTCATATTTTGGGAGTTTGAAAATATTTGAAAGAGGGCCCCAGGGGGTTCCTTTTTCATTGGTTTATAAAGTCCTAAAAAGAGATAAAAGGATACTCCTTGGTCAAAGTAATTTGTTAAAACGTAATAAAAACCTGCTAGCAGCTGTTGACTTGCTCAAAACACCACAAGAAGGATTAAACATACTTGTTTCATAGTCAAAATGAAGCATATCTAGGTTAAAATGTTAAAAATGAATAAAATAACGAGAAAATGAGCATAATATTCAAAATGAATCTTCATTTTTACCATTTTACAATTTACCTTTAACAGTGATTATTTGGAGCCCTTTTTCCCTCGATATTCTGAAACTAATTGCGACCAATCCAAGGAACCATTTCCAGTGTCGTCGGATCCAGGTAGGAGATAAAACCTTTATTTATATTTCCATGGTTCATTTTTGTGATTTCATGCAAAATTTTCAAGTTTTTGAGGCCCCTGGGGTTCATAAAAATTCCCTAGGACCAACGCACCCCCTCTGTGTCGAAAAATGTGTTGCACCTAGGTAGAGGAACACTACAAATAGAGGTGCAATTCTTTTTCTAGGCATTTTGGGGTGCGTTGGGTATATTTTTCCAAGTTTTTTCTTATTTTTGCCTCAAATGTTGTCAGGGTTTTTAGATGGGAAAGATCCTAAACAGTCCTTTATTGATGTTTCAGGTACCCATTATCACAAAATTTCTTTCATTTGGAGATAAAGAGAGCGTGAAGCATGATATTTAAATTCAGCAAATGACCATGCTACCATTCGAGCACTTAAAAACTGCGGGTTGTTAAGATTATTCTGGCTTGCCGGTATGAGGAAACAAATGGAGTTGTTAAAGTACCTTGTGCGTTCATGGTATTTTAAGACACAAGAGTTCATGTTTGGGGAGAATCTACTCGAGATACAGGTAGATGATATTTACTTTCTGATAGGATTTTCAAATTTCAGATTTCAAACTTCTGCAATCTATTTTTTGTTCTGATGTTTTTTTCAGAGCCATCGCATTAAATGAATTTTTATATCGACGTTTCGAAAAATATTAACATAAAGGAAGTGACCCAACTAAATTTGATAATGATATTGTTCATCATTGTAAGATTGGCAGGCAACTCGATATTGTATGTGGCAAGAAGATCATACATTCAGTAAGGAGTATAATGTCTAGTGCCGACAATATTCAACTGGAGCAAGGGTGTCTTGGTCAATTTGAAGGAAAAAATTACTAATCAAAAGAGAAGAAGTTGAAGAACTTCGTATATGGTGGAAAAAAGAGACAGCCACAGGAGGAGATAGTGGTACCAGTACATGTCGTTGTGGTGGGATGGGATGTGCTATGGGATCTTTAGGTAGCGGGGGTCCTATCAGAGGTAGAGAACCACATGGAGGGATTGACCCACAAGGTTTATGAGACCATAGTCGATCATCTTCCATTGTGACTTTAGTGACATAACATCGGGGTACCTGTCTACTCAATTTAGTGTTCCTAAATTGATGTCATAAATTGTCAACCAGGGCTAGTAAACTGTTGAAGTGAAGTGCACTATATGTGCCTAGGTATCTGCTTCCTACTTCGTTGTGTTTAGTGTTTTTATGCTAAGAGGAAAAGAACTAAGTGTTTAACAAAGAGAAGTTATTGGTCCCACTAAAACAGAGCAAAAGCTATTCTAAACTATGTATAGCACCTAAGAACAAAAAATGAAAAACTTGACAAGAAAAATAACTCATAACATGAACTCAGTCCAATTCATTCATTAGAAGTATATTGGAACAACTTGAGAAAAGTATGAGTTTAATGCAATGAATTTTTTCTAAGTAAACAACAACCTACAATATCACAGAGAAAATCTCATCCATGGTTAGAAATTTGTTGGAACACATTTGGAAAAGCTTATCTGTAACATATTAAGGAACCCTACTCTAAATTAACTTATGACACTAAAATTAATCCATTCTGCAACTCAAAATGTCACTATTAAACCTCATTCAAATGTTATAAATCTTTTGGAATAGTTTTGGAAAGAGGTAGTTTGTACAATTATGAGAAATTACGGAACAGTCAAGGCTTCAAAATGACATTACCAATTCTTATTCCTATGATAATGATGTATTAACAGAAATTAATAACAAGAGAAGTTTGTAAATAATGAAGGGCTTGAAGTCTAATGGAACAAAACTAGAATACAACTAACTAATAAAACTTAAAATACATTAAACAGAACTGAACTAGAATGCAATCAATCAAACTTGAAATACAGTTAACAGAATTGAACTAGAGTGCAATTAACCTCCGGAGTATTACAGCTGAACTAAAATGCAACTAATCTCTAAAATACTACAGCTATATCTCATTCAATTTTAGTGATATTTTGGAACAATTCATAAGAACAAGACTGGTTGTAACATTCGATGTAAGTGAGCATAAAACATAAAGTTCAGAAAACTGCCTAAATTAGGAATGAAACAGAGCTAAAGTTACTTATATAAACAATATGCACAGAGGTTCTCGGGCAGTAGGGGCCCTCTACCACCGGATTAGCACACAAATCTCCTCAATATTTCCTCAGATCATGTATTAAAGTGGCTCTTCTTTCATTAAAGGAAAACGCTTCAAAAACAGAGTATTACGGTCTTTTGAGATCTAACAACAAAACATCAATCTAGCTAATTGTCTCTCGGTCTCCCGAGTCATTCTTATAAGAGAAATACATAACTACCCTTGAGAAGAAATAGGGATAAGTGTCTTTCCCAATTAAAATCAAATTAGAACTCTTGTGGAAGCCTCGTACTTTTTCTGAAGACATCTGTAGAGTTCTTGTCCCGGTAGAAGTATACCTCTTAGTTTTGATTTCTTCCACGTGCATAACCACTTGGAGATTTTTGCTCAGACTTTGTAGAGGGCAAGGAATGATGTAGATGAGGTTTGGAATTCAACCATATGCGTTTTTCCTTTAAGTGACACTTGTAACCTGTGTGAACATGAAGATAGCTGCGAAATAGGCGACTGGCTACAGAATGGCTACATTCTGTAGCTGAGTCTAGTAAAAAATTACTACAACAAAAAAACCACGAAAATATAGCAAGTCAGTCATTATATGCATTCCTAAAGTGACTTTAATTAATCCTATTGATCTTTTAAGCCAGCAACTAATAAAGGACAAAGGAAATGAAGTGAAATTTGGTGAAAGAGAAGGACATCTTTGGGGCTCAACATACCCCCACTGCAAAGCTTTTGCATGTCCTCAGGAAATCAATCCATGTATTCTGAAACTTCTGCTAGGACATCTAGCCTCCTTTTTCTACTTTTCCTGGTGTTCAATGGCCTCCTAGGCTTCCTTATGACCAGCTTGAATCTCAAATCTATAAGTGCCCTGCTCAAATTTTTGTTTTTCTTCTTCAGCTTCTCACTAGCCTTGTACAATTTTTCCATTTGCAGAGAGAGAGTTGTATTCATATCACTTTTCATCTTAACCTGCTCCTTTAAAATTTCATTTTCATTCTTTATATGCCTATTGATTACTTCTAATTCATATTTGTCTCTTCTTAGTACTTCAATTGCAGATCCTGGTGGGCTAGGAGTTCTTCTTCTGCTTTCTGAGGTTCTCCTTTCTAATGTCTCAACATAATTATAGATTTGTTGTTGTGCTGGGTCTATCTCCGGAGTTTCTTCATCAAGATCCTCTTCGTACTGGTATTCAGGAGATCTATCAGTTGGTGTCTCTTCATCTTCAATGTCTATGATGCATGTTTGCTTAACTATTGTCTTCTTCGATATGCCTCTAAGCCTATGGCTTCGTCTTAATTTAGATGGTCCCTCACCTCTCTCCTTGGCATACTTTCTTATTATCTTCTCCTTTTTAATCTGTTTCTTAATTTCAGCCAATTTCTCAGAAATAATCTCCTCATTGTCCTCTTGTATGGACTTACCAGTTTTAATTTCAACAGATTTGGAAATTTTTCCTCTCCTGCTTCTTCTTGCAAGTTTGCCTTCAGATGGAGATTCCTTGGGTTCTTCAAAGTGATTCCTCACTAGGAACTCATCCCAATTGTCTCCCACCTTTCTCAAATGATGTTCAATTAGGATTTTAACTAGGCTATGGTGATACAAAGTGGTTTCCAAGAATTGAACCCTCTTTTGGACATGATAGGCCATTCTCTTTAGGCTATGAAGTAAGAAAAAAGGTAAATTGATTTCTTCATCTAAGAAATGCATCATAAGCTGAATATGATAAACATATAGGGTACCAAACCTTCCCTCACAAGTTATAAACTTTTGAAAAATGAGCAACATATTTCACCATTTATTCTTCAGTGCTGAGCTAGGAATGCCCTTCTTAAAAACTAAAATATCCATACCTGGTGTTTTGAGCATCTGCCTCCATGCCTCATTGTGAAATTCCTTGTTTTTGAACCATCGTTCACCTTGCCTTGGTAATTCCGCTGCTTCTGCAATGAAGGATTATGTAATAGTGAACTTGACATCTCCTATTTCAACCTCTGATTCATTGAAGGACCGTGCAAATGTCTTGGTTACCTCCTTATGAAAACCATTGAACTTTTCCAAAAACTGTAACCACCCATCCTGCTGTAGCATTTCTCTAATCTGTGGGTAACCTTCTAAGTATTTGGTTTCGACTGGTTCGGACCTTACAATAATACCCATGGCTTCTTTTTTTCAACCTTCAATTTACTGCTCTGTTACTGCTCTTCTATTCACGGTAAAAATGGCTGCAGAGAGTTGTTTTCACCCCAAAGATGCCTTCTCTGTTTATGCAGCAGGAATTAGCTACGGAAAGATGATATGAAGTGGTTATGGGATGAGTGAAATACGGTGAAGGTGATTCACACGAATTAATGAGTTTGAGAGCTATCATGAAAGAAAAGACCGTGGAAAAATCTCGTGAGAAATTCAAAATCATCACTGAATACTTCGGGTTAGTGACGTGACCGAATAGGTCACTTCAGTACCAACCGTTAATTTTTAATAAATGATGGTTTGGTATGGCGGAATGGAAGGGATTTTGTCCAAGGTTTTTTTATGATAGGTTTAATAGGCTTGATCAACACAAATAATCAAAATAACTTTATGAATCATACATGACTTAACTATGCTATAACTTCATAATCTGTCATCATAATAATTTCACAACTTTACCTTAGCCTTTCCTTTAATTTTTGTGTTTTTAATATGCTTTGTCCTCCTTTGAAAATCATTGATTCTTCAGTCTTCATAATCCCTTTGATTTTTCTTGTTGACATAGGTGTGCAGGGTCAATTTGCTGCTGAACAAGTGGTTGCTGGATAGTTTCCTATAGGGTATCTGGCTGTAGAATGTCTGGCAGGCTGCAAAATGTCTGGCTGGCTGCAGAATGTCTGACTGCAGAATATCTGGCTGCAGAATATACCTGTAGGAGCTTTGAAACATGAAATTAAATGATTTGAAACATGGATGGAGTGTAGTATGAAATGGATCATGAAATATGGTGGAATGGATCAGGAGTGAAGTGAAATGTAATGGAATGAAATGAATCACAAATGTGAAGTGGAATGAAACATAAAAAGTGGTCTGCAACTTATGATTTGTAATACTCAATTTGCAAAAAGAGATCAAATTTAGAAATCTGAGATGGAAATGAGATGGACCATGAAATGGAGTGAATGAAGTATGGATGAATGGAGTGAATGAAGTGAGACATAATGGAATGAAATGGATCATAAGTGGAACATGATATATAAAATGGATCCGCACTTATGATTTTATGATAGCTGCTTGCAGGAAAAGAACAAATTTGAAAAGCTAAAGTGACAGAAGGATTCTTATTTTCACTTTATATTTTTTGTATAAACATGCTAATCAGTGATTAGTTTTCATGTTTATACTTTATTTTATTTTTTTATTTTTTTAATTTAATTTAATTTAATTTTTTTATTTTTATTTTTTTTCATACATTCGAATTCAGAAAATTAAATTAAGTTGATGAAGAAGAAGAATTCTTCTTCATTAACTTCACATCACTGTTTTCCTGGAATCTCTTGACAAATTCTTCTCTTGAAAGTGGTTTATGATACAACTTCAATCTATGACCATTTACAAGAAAAGTGACCTTCTCTTCATCTATTGTCCTGATTTTATTTGCTCCATTGTCAAAAAATTTCATAATTTCATACGGCCCAAGCCAATGTGTTTGGAATTTATCTTGAAAATCTTTGAACTTTGAATCAAACAAAAGGGCCCAGTCACCTTCTTTGAATTTTTTTCCCTTTATGTACTTATCAAGCCATCTAGTCCTTTTTTATTTATTTGGACTATGTTTGGGCACCATTCCTGGGCCATATTGTTTGATCTGTCCAATTCTTTTAATCTTCTCGTCTACTTAGCACTGACCTCTTATTGAATTAAAGTCTTTCCATGCAAAATGCCATTTTAAAAGTTTAGATAGAAACTCTGCCTTAGGAAACAAGACTTGTTTTCCCGCAAACAAGTTCATAGGGAATATGACCTGCTTGTGTTTCTCCATGTAGTTATACGAACGCGAGCTCGGGAAACTATGTTTAATCTCTTCTATGTAAATGAAGCAGTCTTTGTTAGGATCATATTGACCAACATTAGTAAGTTCCACTTGATATTTCTTGTGGATGATAGAGTAGATTTTACGTGATACGATTTTGTACCTCTCCATAATTTGTTCCACTAGCCTTGATGTGAATTGAGCTCCTTGGTCTGTAAAAATTTCCCTTGGGACACCAAAACGAGTAAAAATATCCTCAAAAAGAAAATTAACTACAGATGCTTCAGTAGCAAAAAGTAATGGCTTGGTCTCTACCCATTTGGTAACATAATCAGTGCAAACTAATATATATTTCTTTTGCCTTGATGGAGGACTAATAGGTCCTACAAAATATAAAGCCCATTTCTCAAAAGGTTCAATATGTACTTGAGGTTGCAATGGCATCTCACCTGAAGGAGAAGGTTTCCCTACCCTCTGGCAATGGCATGTGACATGCTCTTTGGCATCTTTAAAAAGATGATGGCCAATAGTACCCTAAATAGAGGACATATACGTTGTCTTTCCTCAATGATGTACGCACGAGTTCATCATGACATGCCTTGAGAATCTCAGGCATCTCATCTTCCCGAACACATCTCCTAATGATAAAATCTGGACCTGTCCTGTATAACTCATTAGCAACCCATGAATATTTTTCACTGTCATAAATGATCTTTCTTTTTTCTCTTGCATTCATTATTGAAGGAAATTTCCCTGAAACTAAATAATTAGCAATGTCAGCAAACCAAGGAGTTTGAGTAGAAATTGCAAAAAAATATTCATCAGGAAATTGATCTTCAACTGGAGTATTGTCTTTGATGTTTTGGAGTCTAGATAGAAAATCAGCTACTGTGTTTTATTTCCCAGGCCTATCTAGAATGGTAATGTTGAATTCCTGTAAAAGAAATAACCATCTTATGACTCTGCCATTAGTAATTGATTTTTTCATTAGATATTTAATTGCAGAGTGAGATCTGATCTATTGAGCAAAGTTTATCCTTTTTTAATGTAGTGTACAGGAATTTATTTATGGCATGAACAACAAAAACTAAGAACTCTTTTTTAGGTTCAATATAATTTAGTCTGAAGGTTGGTAAGGTCAAGTGCAACATATATTAGATGGCATATGAAGATAGATTATTTTGTCCCAATACGCATACAAAAGGCTGTGTAAGGGCATCTTATTGGTATGAAAAGGTAACTCGATTGGATCCCCTTAAAAATGGAAGGTACTTCGGGATTTTTTGTTTTCAAGGTCTCAAAGGCTAACTGGCAATCAGGATTCCACTTGAATTCATAGTCCTTGGTAAGTAATTTGAAAAGTGGAGATGCTATCTTGGTGAAGTTTTCTATAAACCTTCGATAATATCTTGTAAATCCTAGAAAACTCCTAACATATTTTTGACAACTTGGAATAGATAAGTTATAGATGACTTCAACTTTTGACTCATCAACTCTAATCACATCCCCTGAAATGTGATGTCCTAAAACAATTCCTTCATAAAGCATCATAAAACACTTCTCATGACTAAGTGAAAGATTTACTTCTTTACATCTCTTTAAGACTTTTTCCAAGTTTTTTAAGGCTTCTTCAAATGTGTTTCCATAAATTGTGAAATCATCCATATATACCTCTACACAATCATGTATTAGATCTAAAAAGATTCCTATTACTGCCCTTTGAAATGTTGCAGGTGCATTGCATAATCCAAATGGCAATACTCGGTAAGCATAGGTACCCCAAGGACAGGTAAATGTGGTTTTGTCTTGATCTTCAAGTGCTACTTGAATTTGGTTATAACCACTAAACCCATCTAAAAATGAGAAGTACTTTTTGCCAGCTAATGTATCTAACACCTAATCTATGAAAGGTAGGGGAAAATGATCTTTAAGAGTAGCTTTGTTTAATTCCCGGTAGTCAATACATACCCTCCATTTACCATTTTTCTTTGGCACAATTACCAAAGGAGAAACCCACTGACTATCTGAAATGGGATAGATAAAGTTTACATTTAACAATTTCTGCAATTCTTCTTTAACAATTTCCCTAAGATTTGGATTCATCCATCTTTGAGATTGTCTAATTGGTTTACAATTTTCCTCTATGTAGATGTGATGAGTGCAAGTCTTAGGGCTTATCCCTTTCATATCAGTGTACTCCCATGCATATGCAGAAGAATGTCTCTGTAATATCTTGTTAAGCTCTTGTTGAGATTTCTCTGGTTCTAATTTATGTTTAAAGGATTTTGCACAAAATATCTCAGTTATGGCTTATAATTTAACATCCATGGAATAAAGAGACATCTGTCTTGATGATAAAAACTCAATGTTGGATTCTTCTTGAAATTGTTCATGTTTGTATTCTGAAGAGGATTCAAAATTTTCTAAGGTATTTAGAATCTGGCTATCTTCACTGATTTCTGAAATTGTTAAGAGAGGTTGTATGTCTTCTTCATCCTCAATCCATTGAGTATCATCTAATTCTATAATTGTCTTTGCTGGAGGATACAAGGTAAATTTCTTTGTTGAACTACCATCAGAGATGTACATATCACTCGATCTACAATTAATGAAAGCATCAGCTGTAGCTAACCAAGGTCTTCCTAATATAATAAGATGCCCTCCTAGGTTATTATTAGGGGTTAGGATCATAAAATCCACAGGATACTCCCAAGAATATAGGGACACTGGAATGTCTTCTATTACCCCATCAATTTTGATCACAGATCTGTCTGCTAATTGTAATAATGTGGGTGTAAAAAGAAGATTAGGAAGTTTCAGTTTATCCATGATTTGTCTACTCATGATATTGATTGCTGCTTCTAAATCAATAAGTGTGTTTTGGATCTCAGTTCCATTGATGTGTATTTTAACAACTGGATTTCCTGGGTCTAGATAATTTGGAATGGAAATCTTACACATCATGATATCTGCTATTTTTCCTGCCAGTTGAATTTTCTTTGTCTCTCTTATTCTTTTTCCTATTTTCTTCATGCTCAACTCCTTTATTGTCTTTTCTAAGATTGGAATTTCCTTGATAGCTTGTAATAATGGGATCTTAATATAAACATTTCTTAGCTCATCTAGGAAATCATAATTAGGCACCATAATTTGTTTTTCTACACCCCTATCAATTTGTAATCTTTCTGGAAAGGGAGGTGTAGAGGTGGATGTTGATGGCTGCTCTAATATAGGAGTTGAAATTATTGGTTCTTTTTGTTTTGATTTTTCAATATTTGGGTCTTGAAAAGATGTGTTCTCTTCAAGACTTTTATTTACCCGTAGAGAATCTTTCTCAGAATTGTTTTGTTCTTGTATGATTACAGAAGGTTTCCTCTTTTCAAGTATTCTTCCAGACCTAAGTTGAACATCATTAAGGTCTAAAGGAGTGATCAAATAGGTTGGAAACTGTTGACCTTCTATCATGTATGTGTTCTGAGGATGTTTATTGTTGGGGTTTGGTATGGGTTGGGCAGGCAACTGATTTGTTTTCTGAGGAAATGGTAATGGAAGTGGTGAATTTTGATGTTGTGGATTTTGAGGATTCTGTTGAGGGTTTTGTTGAAGATTTTGTTGAGGAGGGAAATGTGGATATGGTGGATAGGATGGTGGATATTGATAGTAATGAGAGTATCTTCCATAGGGATTTTGTGCTCCTTGTGCCCAAGTTTGAGATTGATTTTGGAATTGGGGCCAAGGTTGCTGCCAAGAATTCCAATTTGGTGGGGGTTGATTATACATATGATCATTGAATCCTTGTGTTTGAGGTCCTTGCCAAGGCCTCCTAGAGACAAAATTGAGAGATTCTGTGGAATTTGTAGGGATTTCTTCTTGAAAGACAGCTTTAAGACCAGGAAGTGAAGGACAACTCTTGGTCTCATGTTTTTCTGAACAAATTACACAGGTCTCTACTACTTTTGCATCCAAAGGGCACTCTCTCAAGGCATGCTTCTTTCTACATTTGGGACAAAAAATTGCTAAGGCATCAGATTCAGCTTTTTGCTTGTTTTGTAACTTAAGGGTGTCTATTTGTTCACTAAGACTCCCTAAAATATCAGATTTGAATTCATCAAGCATATGTCATATTTCTGCCCTACTTACTGTCCCAGAAGCAGACTTACTTGCCCTTGCAAGAGCAGGGTCTCTTGGTCCTTTTACAGTTTTAGATTTCCCTCTTGAAAGGTTGATACATAATTCAGCTATTTCAGGTAATGTGAGCTGAGATATATCCCCTTTTCCCATCATGTTAAGGATATATAACCATTCATCCCTAATTGTCTTCAATAAGAGAGCTTTCAAAGTGTCTTGATCTAAGTTTTCCATTTTTTCCCTCTTGATGTTATAGTTAAACCTCTCCAACAAATCTTCTAGATTTTCATCCTCTTTTTGTAACATTTTAAACACTTCCTCCTTATGGTTGACTGGCATACAGTAATCCAAATACCTCTCTAGAAATGCATGTTTCATGTCTTCCCATGTCCTAATAGAACTGCTGATCAAACTCATAAACCATTTTAATGCTGCTCCTTTCAATGTTGAAGGAAATAGTTTAAGTTTTTGGGCATCTTGTAAGTAATCATAGGTTCTACATAGGACTTCAAATTCAAATATGAAGGTTTCAGGATCTTCAGTTTTGAGTCCATAAAAGTTTGGAAGGACAGAGGGTGAAATGTTTTTCATAGTTGCATTAGTTTCTTCATCTACTATAGGAAACCCAAAAGAGCTTCCCATTTCCCTTCTACCTCTTCCTCTGCCTCCTTCTTCACCTCTACCTCCTTCTCCTCTACCTCTACCTCTACCTTCTCCATTAAAGACTCCTCCTCCCCCTTCTTCTGCCATAGTTGACTCTTCTGTGGAAGTGGAAAATTTTGTGTCTCTAGCAAGGGTCCTTGAATCTTCTTCTAAAATAGGTTCAGTGGATGAAGTGGAAGGTATTTCTGATGGAATATCTGATCTTAAGCCTTCTAGAAGTCTGTGATCAATATAGGATGGAATTTAGGTTTGAGTTGGAGGTGTGCTGCTTCTTGGTCTTGGTGGAACAAGTGGTGTTCTAGGAATCAAGCTTCTGCTTCTTATGAATCTACCCCTTGAGTCTCTTTCTCTACGCATATCATTGTTTTTGGGAGGTAAGAAACAAGGCTACCTAGTTACACTTCCCCAACAACGGCGCCAAAATGTCTGCTCAACTTAGTGTTCCTAAATTGATGTCATAAATTGTCAACCAGGGCTAGTAAACTGTTGAAGTGAAGTGCACTATATGTGCCTAGGTATCTACTTCCTACTTCGTTGTGTTTAGTATTTTTCTAGTGTTTTTGGTTTTGTGTTTTTATGCTAAGAGGAAAATAACTAAGTGTTTAACAAAGAGAAGTTATTGGTCACACTAAAACAGAGCAAAGGCTATTCTAAACTATGTATGGCACCTAAGAACAGAAAATGCAAAACTTGACAAGAAAAATAACTCATAACATGAACTCAGTCCAATTCATTCATTAGAAGTATATTGGAACAACTTGAGAAAAGGATGAGTTTAATGCAATGAAGTTTTTCAAGTAAACAACAACCTACAATATCACAGAGAAAATCTCATCCATGGTTAGAAATTTGTTGGAACACATTTGGAAAAGATTATCTGTAACATATTAAGGAACCCTACTCTAAATTAACTTACGACTCTAAAATTAATCCATTCTGCAACTCAAAATGTCACTATTAAACCTCATTCAAAGGTTAGAAATCTTTTGGAATAGTTTTGGAAAGAGGTAGTTTGTACAATTATGAGAAATTGCTGAACAGTCAAGGCTTCAAAATGACATTACCAATTCTTGTTCCTATGATAATGATGTATTAACAGAAATTAAGAACAAGAGAAGTTTGTAAATAATGAAGGAATTGAAGTCTAATGGAACATAACTAGAATACAACTAACTAATAAAACTTAAAATACATTAAACAGAACTGAACTAGAATGCAATCAATCAAACTTGAAATACAGTGAACAAAACTGAACTAGAGTGCAATTAAACTCCGGAGTATTACAGCTGAACTAAAATGCAACTAATATCTAAAATACTACAGCTATATCTCATTCAGTGTTAGTGATATTTTGGAACAATTCATAAGAACAAGACTGGCTGTAACATCCGATGTAAGTGAGCATAAAACATAAAGTTCAGAAAACTGCCTAAATTAGGAATGAAACAGAGCTAAAGTTACTTATCTAAACAATATGCACAGAGCTTCTCAGGCAGTAGGGGCCCTCTACCACCGGATTAGCACACAAACCTCCTCAAGATTGCCTCAGATCATGTATTAAAGTGGTTCTTCTTTCATTAAAGGAAAACGCTTCAAAAACAGATTATTACAGTCTTTTGAGATCTAACAACAAAACATCAATCTAGCTAACTGTCTCTCGGTCTCCTGATTCATTCTTATAAGAGAAATACATAACTACCCTTGAGAATAAATAGGGATACGTGTCTTTCCCAATTAAAATCAAATTATAACTCTTGTGGAAGCCTCGTACTTTTGCTGAAGACATCTGTAGAGTTCTTGTCCCGGTAGAATTCTACCTCTTAGTTTTGATTTCTTCCACGTGCATAACCACTTGGATATTTTTGCTCAGACTTCGTAGAGGGCAAGGAATGATGTAGATGAGATCTGGAATTCAACCATATGCATTTTTACTTTAAGTGACACCTGTAACCTGTGTGAACATGAAGATAGCTATGGAATAGGCGACTGGCTACAAAATGGCTGCATTCTATAGCCCAATCTAGTCAAAAATTACTACAACAACAAAACCACGAAAATATAGAAAGTCAGTCATTATATGCATTCCTAAAGTGACTTTAATTAATCCTATTGATCTTTTAAGCCTGCAACTGATAAAGGACAAAGGAAATGAAGTGAAATTTGGTGAAAGAGAAGGACATCTTTGGGGCTCAACAGTACCTAGTTGTATCGGTCGATTACTACGCAAGATAGCTCGTGGAGTGTCATTTTATCATGAGCAACCCTGATTGTGTTGTTTGCATGTAGTTTTTGTATATGGGAAATGTATCCATATGTGTCTCGGGGAACACACTTTGTAAAACCAAACTTATTATATATATATATATATATATATATATATATATATATATATATATATATATATATATATATATATATATAGTGTTTCCTAGTTCCTATTCTACTTTCAATATAATGTGATGTGAATTGAAAGTTACTTACATTCGTTGCAAATGTCTATCTAAAAAAAAATTAGCTAGGGAATTTTCTAAAGTGTTTAGATTTCTAGAATTGTTTTCATATTGTATGAAATCAAAATGTCTTTCTAAAAGAGGCACCCTCAAAACCATACAAAGGATGGCAGAATTTATCACCGAATAGATATTCACGAGTTGTAGTATTATGAGATGTGAGTCAATCCTTATGACTATATGACAGATACCATGTGAAATAGCATTAGATAGCAGCTCAAACACCACGTTATACTCAGTGATGTTTTTAGTAGAGCAACCAATGCAAATCCCTTGCATACTCACTAGCTCCCAATTTTGAGCAAAGATGGCCCATGCTGTGGAGGATAGGTTCCAAGGTACTATGGTTAGCACCATCGACATAACCAATATACGATTCAAGAGAGGTTGAAATATACAAACCAAAGTAAATAAGGATCAACATAAACCAAGGGAAACTATGAAAAACACACTGCAAACACACTCACCACACCTATAGAAAGTATGTACATAGTGTACTATGCATGGGATCAAACATAGTATTTTTTGAGATACAACCCATTTCTAGGCTGGGACAATGGAATTCCATCAAGATCTACTAACTCATAAGCCCCTTTTTCAAGGACATGCTTGAAAATGTATGGGCCCAACCACAAAGGCTGGAAATTTCTTGGGCCTAGCTTATCGGCCTCTTGTTTATATAAGAGTACTAGATCTCCTTCCGATAAGTCTCTAGTCTTGACACTTTTTTCATATTGTGCTTTGATGCGCCTTTGATGAGCTTCATCAGCAAAATCGATATCGCGCCGAGTCTCATCCAATCGAGTCAAGTGTAAAAGACGCTCCTCTTCTGCGGAGGTAGCAAGGAGAAGTTTGATAGCTAGTTTCAATGATGGAATCTCACACTCAATGGGGAGGATTTCTTCCAGACCATAAACCAACTAAAAAGGTTTGAATCTGGTATTAGTCCTTACTGAGGTTCAGTATGCCCACAAGGGAGCATAGAGAAGTAAATACCAGTCCAATTTTTTGACCCCTATCATGCATTGAAGCATAGTATTAAGAATGTTTTTGATAGCTTCAAATTCTCTATTAGCTTGAGGATAATAGGGAGTGGAATTTCACATGAAAGTCCCAATTTGGCAGTTAATTCGATCATCATATAATTTCAAAAATGCTTCCCTTGATCTGTAACTATCGCTTGTGGAAAAAAAAACCTAGCAATCACGTGGTTAAATAAAAAAGTATGCAACCATTTCACCAGTATTATTGAATGTAGGTATCACTTCAACCCACTTAGTAAATTATTCAATAGCAATAATGATAAAAGCATGCCATCGGCCAGTCAAATAAAGGTTACATTTCATAAATTCGATACCCCATTTCGCAAAGGGACCAACAATGATAACAAGATGCAGTGGAGGAGGTGGAGAATGGACTTTGCGATCGTATATCTGGAAAGCATAGAACTTCTAGACTGCAAGGATATAATCATAGAATATGGTGGACCAAAATTAATTAGCATGTAAGGTTTTTTTTGTGGTAGCATAATGAGATAAATATTCGCCACATGCTCCTAAATGAAAATCACTAATAACTTTCTCGACCTCCTCAAGGGTGAGGAACCTCTGTAAAATCATATCAATACCATGATGGTAAAGGGTGTCACTGATAATCAGATAATTTTGGGATTGGTACCGAATACATCATTGCTCAGAGTGAGAGGTATTAGGTCGGAAAGTTTGGGTCTGGAGATAAATCAAGAAATATCCATACCATGAGTTAGATGACGATATCAGAAATGATGAATCATGAGGGATGGAATCTTCAGATGTAGATTCCGCATCAAGGGAAGGAACATCACACATTAGTTCGGTGAAAACTAGGGATTTTTTTGACTTGGATTTGATTCCAGGTCAAACTCTTGGAGAATAACTATCCATTTCGGGTACTTTCCACCCAAAAATTGACATGACAGTATAATATTTCATCTGGTTGCAATATGAAATGACCGTATTCTACTGAAGAAAGATGTAATGGCGAAATATATGGATGGCTTGAACGACTGTCAAAGCCAAATTTTAGACATGAGCATACTTGATCTCAGTATCATTGCGGTTTTGACTCAGATAGTAAATGAGATGTTCAATCCCAATGTCATTTTCTTGCACCAACACCATAGCTATAATAGAGATGGTGTCAGCAAGATATAGGAAATGGTTGTGATGATATTCAAGGGGATATAAGAGAGATTTATGAACCAATACATATTTCAAGACATCAAACGCTTTATGCGCAATGTCATCGACCCAGTGGAAGTCGATCACTTTCTTAAATAAGCAAGTAAATCCTTTGGTCAACTTGGCATAATTAGGGACGAATCTCCTCAAGAAGTTATATTTCCCTTGGAGTCTCTGTAACTGAACTAAGGAGGATGGTGTAGAAAAATCGAAAATCGCATGGAATTTGAGAGGATCAATACAAATTCCTTGTTTGGAGATAAAGAACACAAGGAGTCGACCATAACCAACACAGAATACACATTTGTGCGGGTAAGTCGAATATTATAGTGCCTACAACGAAGAAAAATGGATTTTAAATGCAGAGGGTGATTAGCCTAATGCTTAGAATGAGCAGGGAGGTCATCCAAATAGGGTTGCACGATCGGCTTAATATCATGAAAATCATAATCCATCGCATGTTGAAACGTGCCTCCTCCGTTCTTGAGACCGAATTGGAGATTTTTATAAGAAAAATTACCCCAGGGACAAATAAATATTGTCTTGGGTTTGTCCGCTGGGAGAATTTTTATTTGACTATAACCCAAGAATCCATCCATAAATGAATAGATCTTGCAACCAGCATAATCTTCAAAAATTTGGTCAATAAATGGGGTTGGATAATTGTCTTTCAAACAAGCTCTATTAACATCCTGATAATCGACGCATACTCGAATTTTTCCATGTTTCTTCATGACAGGGACTACATTTGAAACCCAATCAGTTAAAGGAACATGGTATATGAAACCAACCCAAAGAAGCTTTTCAATCTCAACTTTTATCTCGGTAGCCTTCTTAGGATGAACCAGATGAAGGCGTTGTCAGACGAGTTTGGCATCAATATACATTTTAACTTCGTGAACCACTATGTTTTGGTTGATACCTATAATTTCTTCGTACATCCAGGCAAAGACATCTCTAAAATCACGAAAAATATCTCAGTAGATCTCGACTTCAGATGAATAACAAGATGCTCTGATGTAAATATTTTCGACTATTCCTGGTTTGATCAAAATATTGAGAGGAATGGTTTCTTTGATATTCAAGAGGTTCTTCTCAGAGTCAATCTCATGAATGGAAACAGAATTCATAGAAGGTTCAACAAAATTAGTTGGATACAAACCAACAATATTATCTTCTATGGAATTGAGAAGGGAGGAACGATGGTGATGCTCATCCCATGATGCACATCATGATCTCCATGATGCTTTCGTTGGTTGAAAATATGCATGATAAACAACCAGAGGGTGTGACATAATCCAACGATCGATCTACCCAATTGATCAAAGAAAAATAATGGGTCAGACAAGTTGAGTAGATGGCTTCGTAATATTTCTCAGCGGGGTTAAGTGGCATTCGATGGCAAAAAATTTTGATGTCAGTTTCAACTGGTACAATCCAAGGATGAGCCAGGATCGTAGAAGATGATATCATATTGATATAAGCAACCGAATATGGGGAGTTGGAAGGGGTAGGAGGAGGGAGTGAAAAAGTCCCCATAAGTGTTGAGTCCTTTAATAATCCAACTCCAACATGATGATAGGAATGTAGGGCTTCCCCTACAAGAGGGACACTTCCAGTAACATTGGAATCAGAGGAAAAGAAGTTGAGTCGATATATGACTAAGATCCCGCCTTTATGAGGAAAGGAGATCATTCAGAAGTAAGTCAAAACAACGACATCAATAGCATAAATCCATGTATGCCCCAGTAGAATATTATAATCAAGAGTTTCATCAATAAGTTTTACTTCAACAGAGACGATTTTTCCCCCAAGTTCCACTTGGAGGGAATTCAAAATCCCACAGGGTTTATATGTATTTCCATCAAAGGATTTTAATGTGGTGGTCTATTGATTCAGTTGAGGTGAACCAATCGACTTTCAGTAAGACATAGACATGATGCAGGTCGAAGCTCCCTCATCCACAATAGAACGATGAATATTTTTACCATGGACAGTGACTTGAATCATAAAATCTAATTGAGTTGGAAGATGAGTATATTTTTCATGAGATATAACTAATAGGTTGGAATTCGATGGGTCCATACATCCGATAGCCAATAACAAGGCCTTCTTTTGGGCAGGGAATTTTTTCAACACCTCAAGAGTTGACATAGATGATGGAGATTGAGCCAAGTCTTCAACCACATTATATTTTTGGGTAGATCTTGAACAAGGGTTGTAATAAGACCTATGTATAACACCCTTCATAGGATTTATATTCAATTCCAGAGTCGGAACATAATTAGATGATGCTGGTGTGAAACTGGTAGGTTGATCAGTAGCCTGACCATTTGGTGGATTCACATTACCATAGTCTTTATTTTGAGTGGCCACCAAAACATTGGATCTCAACTTTGAGGAGGAAAGAATAAAAAATGTATTAAAGGAAGAGGGGTCTCGGGAAACCATATGAGTCTCCTGATTGGAAATGGTTCGGTCAACACAGTGGGAGAATTGGATGATTTAAGAAGCTAATTTACTTCAGTGTGGTGTGGAAAATCACGTGTAAAGTGATCCTCATTGAAAATCAAGCATGGGTATCGAAGCTTTCACTTCTCATCAGAAGAAAAATTTGTTTTTTTATCCTGAGGAAAGGAATCCTTATTTTTCTTAGCTTTACCTTTCTTCTTTCTTCCAGGTTGTTTTTGAGACTTGCCTTTATCAGATGAAATGGAATTTATCTAGGAAGTAGAAGTCGTAGGAGGGTGGGATTGAGGGTTTTTAGCATGAGCAGCAAGAGATATACTAGATGGTTTACTCACTGGCTGCGAACTGGCAGAACAAATAATTCCATAAGTGGCATTATATTCTTTACCAGGTGGAAGAGGAACATTTTTTGAAGGTCGCAGAGTGTTTGGTATCTTATCATATAGTGTACCTGATTGGGTATAAACCAGATCTAAATATTGAACACGAGAAATAAATTCCTCTTCGGTCACGACTCCAGCTTTAGCCACATGTTCTGTTACAGGAGCTACAGATATTTAACAAACCATTAAGTTAACAACTAATAGAGAACAAAGGTATTGACCAACCAGCGATGACACTTCCACTCGTGAATGTGATCTGAAATGTGACTGGAATATGATTGTTTGAAGTTAGTCATTATTTTTTTTCCAATTGATGAGAAACTAGAAATGTGTGAGGAAGGTCGTGTTTAAAGTTATGAAATCATGAAACTACGCTCTAGGTAATTCAATATACCATTTAATTGTAGTACCTGTAACCGTTCAGTGGAAAAGATGAAGTCAAATGGAATCATCATTGAGAGAGTTGGATGAAAACCATAGATGATACGTCATTCCATGTGTAGATAAGTATTCTCCATGATTCCTATTGAACTTTGGGATATCAGATGGAAACTTAGTGGGAATAATCAACCACCATGGTGAATGATCAATGGGGTCGTTAGTAAGGTGAGTTAAGTCGGGTAATTCAAGAGTAGCCACAAAAGGAAATTGTCGATTAAAGTACAGAGGAGGATGACCTGGGTAAGAAGGAATAGTTTGAGCAATGGGTACTTGCATGCCTGGATAAAGAGGGTTATGATAATAAGGAACCTGGCTACTAGGATATGGCAGATTTTGATAACCAATAAACAAGTGGGTTTGTTGACTAGCCCCAAGATGACGATAAAGCTACTGGAATGGTTGGGTCTAGATTTGTTGGCCTTGAAAAGGTGCGTGATGAGGTCCATATTGTTTCCCGATATAGGTTTGTATTTCCACATGGGATGGTGGTTTCGGTTGAGACCACGCCAAATTTTGAAGAATTTTACCTACCGAAACTTGAGGAGCACTTTGTGCAAGTGATTGAGAAGATGAGGAACCTTGCACAGTTTTACTAAGCGGTACCTAGGAAGAACCAGATACCATTGGAATAGGATGTAAAGGTTGGCTCACATGTATTTGATCTTTTTGAGGTGTTGATGGATATATATTAATGTGCGATGAGGATGGCACAACCCGAGGAATTAGTAATCTATCCTAGAATGAACCAGGTTTAACGGGTGAAGTATTTTTCCAAACACTTATAACCATTCCAAGATAAGGTGGATTATAATTAGGCAGATTACCATATTGAGGCATACCAAAAACAAGTTTCCCCCCTAGATAAGGAGGAGAGGATGACAGAGGAAACTATGATCCAGATGGAAATTACCCAACATAAGGAGATTTTGGTTGTTGAGGGTATATTTGTCCAGTGATATAAGGACCAACCTGCTGCTCTATTATAGGTGTAGCCGGATGAAGAGGAGAAAAATGTGTGGCATTCATAAGAGAAGTACCAGACATTATTCCTAAACTATATGACATGGTAGATGTCCAAGGACTGGAAGCCACACCAGAAAAGATACCAAATAATGACTGATAACCAGGTGGGATGGATGGGCCACCATAAAAATGAGTTTCTGGTGATGTCACGAACATAGATGAGGAAGCAACACTTTATGTCTCAACCATAGTGGTGGAAACATGCTAGGAATTTGAATAAGTTCCAATCATGGTTGAAAATAACAATGAATATTGTTGCAAAAAATTTGTGGGCAAGCCCAAAGAATTGGGTAAAGGAGGTTGTAATGGATTTTGAAGAGACAAAAAATAATCGTGTTGATAAAAATAAAGTCCTTCCTAATGAATATGAGTAGAAGGATGAGGCTCTTCTTTAGGTATCTCTTCAATACTTAAAAGTATGTATGGAATATCCTCACCGTTGGGTCTGAGATTGTAGAAATTTGAATAACTATTAAATTATTCACTGATATTATCCTGATCACACACTATTTGAGCTTCATGCATAATACATAACCTCTTCTACCATTGATCATTAATTGCGGAAATATAAACAATCGCATGCACACATTAAAACCATAAACAATCACACATATAAACACAGTATTTATGGGAAAGCTTAAAGCTGAAAACCCCCAACTATCTGTATATTATAATGATAGAGATCATGTAACAATCATTGTACAAACTCCTCACAAGCTCTCGGTACAATCTCCAATTGTTACACACTACACAAGCTCAGATCATACAAAACACATGCTCCAATCTGCTCCACCTGTTAGCCTGCCTCTACTACGCAATCCAAGATGAATAATTGCACATCCTGAGTTCAAATACCTCTGGTATGTACTGTGCAATCCTCATTGGCATCTCCATCAATGTGTGGTGCAAACTCATGCACATTATAATCCCCACCAAGCAGCAGTAGTCACCGCGCTCTTTCACCTACCCTTCCTTTGGTCTCCTTTAGGCATCCATGCTGCTTCGAAGTTAACTGATGTATTATTCAGTTGATTAATGAGTTAATAATTAGTGAATTAATTAATAATTAATTCACACCACTCTCACTAGTGTATCAATCGGTTAGACTAGATACAACTAGCTCAACTATGTTTAACTGAGTTAAACTGAATACAACTCCACTAACTTCCTCAATCAACTCCACCAAACTCTGTCACATGAGTTCTAACTGAAGTCAACATGCAATAGCTCCACTAAACCCTAGGAATAGCGTAATTCCTTCTGTCAACTGCATGTGCCACATCTGTGCACTTAACTGAAGTGCTCCAAGAGAATAAGATAATGTTTAGAGTCCAAATATTATTAAGAGCTAATAATATTCGACATATCTATTTTTAGACTGGCACTCTAAAAATAGATTCCGCCCAATATGTCTAAAAATAGAAGTCCATATATTTTTCTGACTTGACCAACCATCCACAAATAGCATCCTGCAACTCATAGAACATGATCCATATGTCTAAAAATAGACATAGTCTAAAAATAGACTTTGCGCCAAAAATAGCCTGCGGGCCCACTTAGTGAAGGCGACTTCTTTCCACTAAGCTCATCATCTTGTTGCAATCTCAACAGAGATATATTGGTTTTTTCCAAGACAAAGGAAGAGAAGAGGAAGGTCCCACAAAGTCCGGCGAGGATGGTTGAGGCTCCTCTAGTTTAGAAACCTCAGGAAACAAAGTTTCTAACTCAAGAAAGCTAGGTTCAATGACCTCAGGTAACAAAGTTTCAGGTACTTTCGTTTAAATTGTTTCGGTGTCACCATCAGGAGTAAATTTAATCTCAATTTTGGAACTCAAAGGGACAAATGATTCTGGAAGATCAGTCTGAGGAGGAGGGCCAGAAGTAGTTCCTAAAGTTCTTCATTTGGTAGTTTGTGTTTTCTTATGTTTTTGATGTTGGATAGGAGTAGCCTCTTGAGGTAGAGGAGGCTTATTTTTCATTCTGTGTGAATGACGGGGATGGGGATTTTGTTATTCCACGTTGGACAATAAATTTTATTAACACAAAACTAAATAAATAAAAAAGAGGGTAATCTAGGAATAAAGGATTACCAAGCAACGATGAATTGAAATATACACCTTGGCGAACCAAGGACTTAACGTATGATATTCAATATCCCTAGGTGTTGCGTTTAGTGTATCACAATATACAATGTGGCAGACTTGGTTACCTATGGATGGATAAGAACCTATTGGGAACTCCCAAATATACTCAATAGTATGTGGGAGTGCAGTATGTAGTAGTATTGTCTAATATGTAATCGTTCGATGAGAGCGCTCCCATATACTTTTCATGTGTGGAGCATCATCTGATATACCTGAAGGTATGTGGAGAACGATCCTATACACTTACATACGTGGAACGAGATTTCACCCCCGGGATCCAACACTAGAAAACAACGCAAGATCCTACATTTAACGACGCAGGAACATGTTTCTAGCCTACACCTCTAAAGTTTTGTGTTAATGTTACAAATGCTCCTTAGGTTGATTCAATAAATTTTATGGTTTATCTTTGATTAAGTTACAATTTTTGGGCTCACCATGAATGTCACCTGAATACCCTAAAATGAAAATCTAGCATGAGAAAATAGGAATATTTTCTCTTTCAATGAAAATCTAGCTAAGGAAGGAAATAAAAAATTGAGATGAAACAAACAATATGCAAGATGCAATTTCCCTTTCAATGCAAATGTTCCTAATCTAATGCACATGCAAAAGCCTAAATTCCAAATGAAAAAAAAATCTTTTCACCACACTTAATTTTCAGAATGAAGAAAACTAATATGCAAATGTTCAATTACATAATTTTTAGAATGAAGAAAACTAATATGCAAATGTTCAATTACACTTTTCAGAGTGAGGACTCAAACAAAAATTCACCCAAGTGATCAAAAATCACACAAAACAAATTTGCAAGTGAGCAAACTATAAGAAGAAAGAAAAATCGAAAACAATTCTTATCAAAGGCAAAAAAACACAAATGAAAATTGAATGGGGGTTTTAGAGAGACCGTAAGAAACTGAAGACTCAAGGAAACTCAGTTGGAAGTAGGATGATGAAAGAGGGGCTCAAAAACCAAGGAAAAACTTGTGCAAAAATAGGGACCAACGCTTGTGTAAAGAAGGCACCATTTCTTTGCAATGCTAGGACAGAGTGGGCATAGGTAAGGTGCAATGCTCTATCTACGGCACTAGGGGAGCATTGGGCCTGAGAAAGAGGTATCTGGCACAAAAGTTGCAAAAATGGTTGAATGAAGCCACTTCCTAGGTATGTTCTTGGTTGGATGATGCAACAAAGGTCTTTCAAGGAGGTAATCAAACACAAAGGACAAGGAAAAACACCAAGGGAATACTTCGTTCCCCGGCAGAGTCGCCAATTTGTTATACGAGATTTATAATTGCGGACAAAGGTATATCCCCTAAGTTTGGTGGTCAACCTAGAACAAAAAAGAGGCAAGGAACTCAATTATTTTCCTTAAAGTAAATAGTTGACAATTTGAGGCCTATCTAGAAATTCTTTCTCACTTTGCTCCTTCTTTAGCTTGGAAGATCCAATTCCAACTCCGATCACCAAAAATAGAACTTGCACAATCAGATAACAAAATCCAATAAACTAAGAGATGTATGCAGTATCATCCAAATAATGTATTCAATAGATCAATGTGGTATTAGAATAAGTGAAATAACAACATCACATATAGGAAAACAAATAATTATTTGCATTAATATAAATGGAAGGATATTACAACCATATGTGGCAGTTGATCTTGTAGAGGAGCTCCTCCAAGTTTTTAACTTGTCCTTTCCTTGTCACAATATGCACCTCCAATCACCCTATGCTTGAGATGATACTACTTACTACAGCAGCATAAGGGTAGAATCACTTTCCAAATCCAACCATTACCTCATGCATATGAGAGGGTAAATATATGGAGGAGTGCGGTAAGTTGGGAATTCTTATCCAATTACCAATCTAACGTTTTAGATCCACCTTTGATGGAGGGATAGGATCAAAAGATAAGTGGTGAAAAATCCAAAGTAGGTTAGGATAGGATTTGAATGTCAATCCAAGGTAAGTAGTTGAAACAACTTCTCGAAACTCCTAGAAGGTGAAGCTTCTAAAATCTTAATCATTCTCCCGGAATTATAGAACCAACACGGGTGCAAAGGAGACCAACCTACTGGTGACCAATGTTGGCCACAGTGGAGAAAATTGTAGGTAGTCACATACGTGTAGGCTTGCAGGGAGCATTGGTCATAAAACTGGCTCAGATACAAAAGTTTAGGGTTGAAATTTTGAGGGATGAAAGGTACATGCTTAGGGATTTGTGAAAGATGATGACAAGGGGAATAGGATGTTGATTGATCCCATTAGGAGGCTCACTTGATCAGATGTAAACAAATTTCCTATAAAAATGAGGGTAGATGAAGAGTCACAATGAAAGTGAAGCATCACCTCCTCATTGTTATATATCATCCCTCATTGTAAGAGTAAATTAATTTTCACCTTGGCTCCTCCCACAAAGCATTAGAGAGATAAGCTAGGACTTTTGGGGAAAAAGGAGTGGCTCCAAATCTCCACTACTATATCTAGTGTTGTTTATTGTATACATGTGTCTTAGAAATTTCATGTAATAATAGAATCCTTCAAGGCCAACATTTTCTTCATGCATGCATTATGAATGTTTGTAAGACTATTATGTGGATGTTTGTACTTCGTGTTTTCTTTCACATGTGCTAATATAGTTGAACTATTTTGGCTATTTTAGTAATTATCTTATCGAGAATGTATTGCAATAGTTTTTATTTCTATCCCATCCTCGTGGACTATTCTATATGATATTAGACATACCTTTCTCATAAGTTTGTGTAATGATCGTTGCATCCATTGTGGATTCTAGACGAACCTTTCTAGTTCACGTGTGTCTCTTCTTGGGTGGCACTATTACCTCTCTCTTAGTGTCTCATTTTTCTCCCCCTCTCCACAGTAGAATAACTTTTACACATCTACAATTGGACATTCACTAGGCATACTTTCTTTCTTTTCAAAGGAACCATTGCATCCCTCTCTCTTGTTGACAGATGGAGCCAAGGAAAATATTTAAGAACTTTGCAATGAGGACTTTATACTGGATGGGAATCCTACACCAATAGTGTGAGTTATAATTGGGACTTCATATCCGGTAGGTCCCCTGAATGTTGGCAGGTCTAGCACCGTCAACATTTTTAGTGCTAGAAGGAGGGTAGCCATAGTTTTATGGTTGATAACCTCACCGATCCTACATTATCTGGTCTAGGTAGTAATATTCCTATCACTCCCCCTGTGCATGCTCCTGAAACTAGTGGTCCCTCTTAGATCGAGACTACAAGGCCTTACAAAATCACATACGAACAAATTTGGGCACTCCACCCCATTTCTCACAAGTTTGCGAAAGTTATCGGATTGATACCCAAATTACACACACTTCTGTATTTTCCGAGGAAGAACCCAACTAGTCCCATAAGGGCAGTAGTTTCAACAGTTGAAGATTTGGTTCTCAGCACCCTTGAATAATTACCATACTCTGAGGAAGATGAAGAAAATCTCGAACAACCTCCAAATTTAAACGGTGGTGACGACGATAACGCGGTACGCTCAGAAGATACTTTCTACAGATTAGGTAGTGAAGAGGAGGAAGAATATCCATCATATTCTAAGAAAGAGGAAGAGGACAGTGATGAAGACATGGAAGACCATGATCTAGATTGGATGAATGAGGGCCCACTTGCACTACTGTAACAACCCTGGTGAAAATTCCATGAAATAAAAGCTAAAAATAATAACCACGGTTGATGGGACACTTATTCCAAGTTGAATGTTTAGAAAAACATCCTAGTGGGTGTTCATTTGATTTATTATGGCTAAGGAGATTGGCGAATGCAATGGAAAACGCTTTGGAAAGGAAAAAAATATTTTTGAAACATTTATTTATGAAAATAATAAAAATTAGGAGAAAAGGGAAATGAAAGGTCATAGGTTGCATGTGAGGAGGAAAATGAAGGAAAATAATGAAAAAGGAAGAAAATAGAGGTATCTTCTATAAAAATACTTCTGAGGATCACTTGTTACCTTTTGTCAATTTAGTTTTGGAGCTCTCTCATTATTCTCTCTCTCTCTCTCTCTCTCTCTCTCTCTCTCTCTCTCTCTCTCTCTCTCTCACTCTTCGACACTTAGAGTTTCTTGGAACATTTTGGCATTGGAAAAAGAAAGGAACGAAAGCAAGAATAAGGTGGAAGAAAGAAAGGAAGAGAAGGAATCAAGAAACTATAGCAGGATTCTTGGTAGGTATCGATTTGCATGTATGTTTTCCTTGCTATATCTGGCATTCATGGTATTGCATGTGGTTCTTTTGTCTTGGCATGGGTTTTTTCCAAGTGTGATTGTGTTTTCAGCCTAGCCTTTCCATTTACGGATAGCCATGGAGTTGTGGAGTTATCATATTTTGGTTTAGCTAGATTTCTGGATGGATTTGAAGTTGAGTGGGGTGGATCTCCAAATTGATATAGCACATGGAATAGTAACCCCTGAACCAGATTATGGGTTATGGTAAATATAGATATTGTTTTGCCTTAGTCGGCCTAGGAATCCTTGACCGGTGAATGGTGGGATATACGTTAAATCCTAGAGGTGTTTTTCTCTCCATAAGGCCTAGGAATATTGGGTTTAGGATATACTGTAAATCTTGGAGAATATGTCTCGGTTTAGGGCATAGTGATCTCTGATTTGAACTGTGGGTTACGGTAAAGCCAGAGAGACTAGGAGATATGAAAAATCCTCATGGTTTAGGCAGAGAGAATCTGGTGATATCCATGCTTGTGTTGGCCTAGTGATCGGGTGTAGATCACGGTAAAGCCGGTTATGACATGTTTATGCTGTTTTCCTAGTGATTCAGTGTGGATCATGGTAAAGCCTGATTTATATTGATGATGATGAGGTGGTCTAACCTCAGGATTCCTTGGTTGGTTCTTTCGGTTTGAGTCCCACATTTATGCTTCAAATATGGTAGGGGGGTGACTGGCTAAAGAGATAATTGGCTCAACCAATATATGGTCAAGTGGAATGTGGAAGTCCCATCTCCGGTTGGTTTCTACATTCATTAATGAGAGGGGAATTCCTTTAGTATTTGATGTATAATTGTACTGGTTAATATGTGGATTCTATTATTGTTTTATCCATTGTATTTATGTTGTTATTATGTTGGTTATAAGCATGTATGTTGGCAGGGATGATATATGGATCTCTTCATATTTTTACTTGTAAATTAATGAAAATGTATATATGGTCAAATATATTTTATTATAGCTTATGATGTAGGGGAGAAATGCTTCTTAGCAATTATTAGATAAGTATGAGACCCCTATGCTAAGTTATGTTGTTTATACAGTAGCTTTCATGTTTGCAACGTGTTTGCTGAAATTCCTATCATGGCTAGTAGGGATCTAGTTTAGTCCTTTTGGATATTTTTGTAAATACATAATTTCTTGGTTATTTTAATTCATCTCTAAAATTTTCATAAAGTTCTGGTAGAGCACTTTCTTCTGGGCTTGAAAAATTGGCTCAAATCCAGGGGACATTGGCACAACACTGATTAATTTAGTCCATGGATGTTGGCTTGTGGGCTTGTGCATCTGTCCAGAGACCCATAGAGGTTGGCTTGCAGGCTTATGCATACTTTCATAGGCCCAAAAGAAAATTAGTTCGATGGGACCCAGGGGAAGGTTTCATGAATGGTTGGGTTAGCTCCTGGGGGTGTTATTGTGATGTAAAAGGTTCGTGTGAATAGTTTTCGTCGATTCCACTTCCTTAAGGTCACCTAGGAGGTTGAATTTCACCATAGTAGCCTCTCATTGAATATTTACCCTTGTTGGTTGGTTGCTCGGGTAGATTTGGGAACGGGGTGCCACAGATTGGTATCAGAGCATGGTTCAACCCTTGGACTGGATGGGTGGTGTGTTGGTCATTATTTTCTATTGGTTGCATATATGTTTCTCATACCTATGGTGTATGTTTTTGTTGCATTTGTGTTGTGTCGGCCATGCTGGTAGTGGTATCACCATGGAAGGGCCGATGGTGTTGTTTTCAACATGTTTTCATGAGTATATGACAGGTTATGTGTTATTCAAGCTTGTGCATTGTTCATGCACACTTGCTTACATGTTGCTACATGTTTTATATGCATTGTTTTTATGCTAGGTCACATATTGGTCATGTTTGTGTATTTTTCGTGTATGCTTACTTGTGTGATGCAATCTATTAAACATGTATTGGTTGTGCATTCTTGGTTACATGTTTATTATGCTGATGTATTTTCTGTGCTTGTGATTGTGCATGGTCAACTTGCACTGGTATGGTTGAGGTCGTCATGCATTAGGTCATGGAGTGTACTTGGTATGGTTATGCATCGATGACTGGACTCCAACTATAATGGTGTTATGCATTGATATACCATTTATTACAAATTTATATGTTGTTATGATTATGTATATCCAATTATTACGATGATTGGTTGATCTTGCAAGATGAATCCTACCCAAATTACACTAAGGTACGTTGGTTTATTGTTACTTGGTTTAATTGGCATATTATTCTTGGAAGGAGAAATATCAGAATGGATAGAAAGATGTTAGACTACAAAGACTCTCCCTATGCGTCATATGAGCAGCATGGCGGTCACTATTCTGATTTGGCAGACACATTGATAAGCCCAAAGGAAGAAATAAGGAGTTTTAAGGCATACAATGACAGGATCATACATGCACAAGAGAATCAAGCAGGGGTGAATGCAATACTTCTTCAGAGCTTTTAAAACAGAAACAAGGGACACTACGGATCAGTTATGGATAAGAGGAAAGAACTAATGGGGCATATGGAAATAGGTCTCCTGGTAGACATAGGTTAGATAGAGTTGATACAATGAGAGATGGAAACTTGTTGGACACTCCAAATAGGAAGGGTGATGAGTATAGGTACCATTCTAATTCCAGTTCGGATAGGCATCATGATCGTCATCAGTATCATCCTTATAGGAGGAGTGACATGGGATACTTACCAGATGAGTTTAAGAAAGAAAATCCACCTAATTTTGATGGGGACTTGAAGAAGGCAAAAAATGCAGAGGCTTGGATACTTAGAATGAACAAATTATTTGAGTTGCATGAGTACACAGAAAACATGAAGGTTAAAATTTCTATCTTTATTTTGAAAGGCAAAGAAAACATTTGGTGGGAAGATGTGAAGTGGGCCAGAGGTATCATCATAGAGTACTTGAATTGGCACGAGTTCAAAAGGATTTTCAGGAAGAAGTACTCGCGTGAGAGGTACTACGACAGAAAGGCCAAATAATTCTATGAGCTAAAGATAGGATCAATGACAGATGAAGAATACAAGACAAAATTCTTGGATCTATTAAGGTATTTACCATATCTTGAGCATGAGAAGGCTAAATTTCATTGGTTTTTCAGTGGTTTTCCATTATCATTTAGAGATCGTATTGAGTATGATGAGCCTTGGTCACTTGAGTAAGTCATTGGGAATTTGAACCATTCATATGAACCATCAAAACGTAAGAATGAATCTCAGAAAGGATGGAAAGGGAAGGAAAAAGGTAAAGGTAAATGGCAGCCTAAGAGAGCAAGGCCTCAGAATGTAGAAGAGAAAGAAAATGTGGCACAACAAAAGAAATTTAATGCAGCTGGACAGGGACATAGGCCACAAAAACAACATAGATCATAGCAGTAGCATGTAGGTAATGGTACGGGACGGTTGGAGTGTTGGACATGTGGTGAGGAGCATATTAAGAGATATTTTCCATAGAATATGGGTGGTACGCCTCAGATATATAATGCACAGAAGGCACAGACTATTTGGGATGTTGGGCAGAGCATTCCTCGTATTTATGTAGTTGTGGAAAACAGGAAGGTAGATCATCGGGCTTCTATCATTGATATGGACAATAAGATTTGTGATCAAGTTATTTATATTTTGATTGACCCTAGATCGAATTATAGCTATGTTAGTCCTGACTTGGTGGATAAGTGTGCTTTGAGTAAGGAAATGCATGCAGAATATTGGTTAGCGTAGTTTTCCATAAGTATGAAGAAAAAAGTTCACCATTGGGTAATATCTTATGCATTTGAGTTAAATGGTATGACTACAATGACGCACTTGAACATATTGCCATTGGGTTCATACAATATACTATTGGGTGTGGACTGGTTATATCTTCACAGTACCAAAGTAGATTTCTATGAAAAATCCATTGAGTGCTTGGATGACAATGGGGAACAAGGAGTCTTACAGGGAAAGAAGAAATCAACATCAGTTAGGATGGTGACAACCATGTAGGCCAAGCGCAGTCATGAGAAAGGGTATGTGCTACTTGCAGTTCATATCTCTAGTGAAAAATGCAAGGAATTTGAGGATGGATATGTGTTGAATAGTTATCCAGTTTTGCAGCAGTTTCAAGATATGTTTCCATCAGAGATTTTAGAGTTGCCACCCCACAGGGAGGTATACTTCTCTATTGAGTTGGTGTCAGGGGAAGCCCCAACATCAAAAGAACCTTACAGCATGAGTACACCTGAGTTGGTAGAACTAAAGTTGTAGCTAAAAGAGATGCTTGAGAAAGGGTACATTATACCAAGTGTATCACCATGGGGCACACCGATGTTGTTAGTGAAGAAGACAGATGGTACTCTTAGACTATGCATTGATTACAAGCAACTGAACAAAGTGACCATCAAGACTAGGTACCCATTACCGAGGATCGATGATTCGTTTCATCAGCTGAAGGGAGCCATAATTTTCTCTAAGATCGACTTGAGATCGGGATATCATCAAGTATGAATCAACGAGAAGGATATCTACAAGATCGCATTCAGGACCAGGTGCGGGCATTATGAGCTTTTTGTAGTTCCTTTCGATTTGAATAATGGCCCAACTACATTTATGTGTTTGATGAACAATGTGTTGCGTCCTTATTTGGATAAGTTTGTTATTGTGTTCATTGATGACATATTGGTATATTCTAAAAATGAGGAAGAGCATGCCGAGTATTTGGCAGCAACGTTGAGGTTATTGAGGGAGCATCAGTTGTACGCTAAGCTCAACAAATGTAGTTTCTTTCATACTAAGGTACATTACTTGGGACATGTTGTCTCCAAGGAGGGAATTGCAGTAGATACATAAAAGATAAGGGTCATCATGGAGTGGATAGCTCCTAAGAATGTATATGAGGTGAGATCATTCATGGGATTTGCAGGTTATTATCAGAGGTTCATCAGGAACTTCTCACAAATTACTTATCTTATTACATCATTGTAGAGGAAAGGTAAGAAGTTTGATTGGACAGAGAAATGTGAGGCTAGTTTTGAGTAGCTTAAGCAGTTGTTGACACATGCTCTAGTGTTAAATATTGTAGATCCATACAAGGATTTTTTAGTGTGTATAGATGCTTGCCAGAGAGGAATTGGTGGGTTCCTTATGCCGGATGGACATGTGGTATGCTATTAGTCACGAAAACTGAATGAGCACGAGCTGAACTACCCAACACATGATCTTGAACTAGCAGCAATAATACATGCACTAAATATGTGGAGACACTATCTTCTTAGCAGGAGGTTTTTACTAATGAGTGATCACATTGGGTTGAGGTACTTGTTTGACCAACTGAATCTGAACACTAGGCAAGCTAGATGGTTGGCCACGATCAATGAGTTTGACTTCGAAATCACATAGATTAGGGGAAAGGAGAATAGGATCACAATTTCTCTTAGTAGGCAGGTACAGGTAAACCACATATCATCTATGAGCTCCTATGGGACATACTTATACGATAGGATCTTGCAGGAAGGTCAGTAGGATCACATGTATATGGAGATTGTACACAAGTTGCAGTAGAACACAGGTACAAGTACATGTATTGGTACAAGTACAAGTACAAGCATTGGTACAAGTATAAGTACAGGTGTTGGTATAGGTATAGGTATAGGTGCAGGTGTTCGTATAGGTACACGTGAACAATATTTGAAATATTGTCTCACAGCAGATGGTTTGGTCAGGTTTAGAGATAGGATATCTATGTCAGATAACAGTGAGCTCAAGAAGGTGATCTTGAAGGAGTTTCATGTGAAACCATATTCGGGTCACCCAGGATACCAGAAGACGTTGAAAATAGTAAACATGTTCTATTATTGGATGAATATATTGAAGGATTTGGCGGATTTTGTAGCCAGATGTTTGTATTATCATAAATTTAAGGCAAAGTGTAAACATCCAGGTGGACTGTTGCAACCGATTGGGATTCCATAGTGGAAATGGGAGGTTATTTCCATGGAATTCATTACAGGTTTTCTTAAGACAACCAAACAACATGATTCCATCATGGTTGTTGTGGACAGGTTGACAAAGGTTGCACATTTAATTCCAATGAGGACTACATATTCAGTTAGCGATGTAGCATAGATTTTTATTAGGAACATAGTCAGATTGGATGGTGTTGCAAAGAAGATTATGTCTGATAGGGATGAAAATTTCACTTCCATGTTTTGGAATGATTTGTTTGCAGGTTTTGGCATCAATTTTTCCTTCAGCACAACTTATCATCCACAGACATATGGACATAATGAGAGGGTTGTTAGAGAGGGGTCCCCTGGGGTACATTTTTTTGTATATTTTTGTATAGTTTTTCATATGCGCATTGCGCGGAAAGGTAAAGGGGCTTTGGGGTGGTTCAAAGTCCCTCTTTTATGTAAATGGGTTGTAAGGGTAAACTATGGGCCTCAAAAAATGGTTTGAGACCATATTATCTACGCTCTAAGATGATATAAATAAATATATCGAGTCTAATTAAGTAATCATGATGTTTTGGATCTAAGTATGTTTATGCATCTTTGATACACTTTTGTAAGTCTGCGTTTTTGGGTAGAAAGGCTCCTGCTGGCTCTGTGCATGGAGACCTAGTCCTGGCTGTGTGCAGACTCCACTGGATGTGTGCGCGAAAGGGTAATAGTAAGGGAAGATTCTATTCATACTAAATTTTTGGAATCTAATACAAAGACTAGTTTTGGTGAAGCATTTTTTTATCTTTTTATTGTTATTGGTTGATATCGCTTTAATTTTGTTAGGCTTAATTGTATCTGCATGAGTAGATCTGTTCTTTATGCATGAATATATGTTGATGGTTGAATGCATGAATAAATATTCTTAAGTAAATGTGCATTGTGAGGTTTTGGTACTGTTCTTATATATCTGCAACGAAGTCGATCTGCAATCCATATGTTAATTGCATTCTCTATATTGATATGATAAGTATTCTTCTATATTTGTGTAGTCTGATATACAATAAGTTCTGCAATCAACCTGTTTAGGGCCACCACATTATTTTCTTCCTCAGGGTGTGGAAACCTGGTTCCATCACCCCCCCATAATGCTTCGGGTGAGACTTTGATCTACGCAAGAAGGTCATTGCCGAAAGGGCCAGTATTTAGAGGGTTTGTTGGTTGCACGATAAACTTTGAACCTGGGTCAAAACCCGTCAACCCAAAAATGTTTATGTTTCCAAGACCAAGATCATTTTGATGGAGATTAATGTTGTGGCACCCTACACAGAACGAATTGCAAGATTCGCTCGATAGAAATATCGTTGAATTCATGATCGAAGAGAATCGAAGTTCTAAGATATCTGTTGAAAAGTGGGTTTAGAAGTAAATCTATATAAAAGGTCACGTGATATTATTTTTTCCTTTGCAACTGAGTTGTGTGAGTGGTTGTCGTGATTGACTGAATTCAATACTTGCGCGAAGGATGACACAGTCACTGAGTGGACTTCTACATTAATTCAAAAATTAGAAAAAATAGACAATAAGATCACCCGTGCGATAGATCATTGGATCAATCGTGTCATGGGAGGATTTGTGACTGAATTTGCTATTGATCAATTTGTGTCATACTCTGAAGTAGAAAGAATATTTTTCAAGGGTCCTAGAGGTAAGTTCTTGTTCTCTTTGAATTTATTGCTGAAGATGCTATTATGTGAACAGGGCTCTCTGTGCCAACTTATTGCATGAATGTCCCGAAGAGGCCCGACTACGCATGGTGGAATAATTTACCACACAGACCCAGAAAAATGATTTATTTATAGCCCTCTCAAGCATAGATCTGATAGTGACGGTGAACCAGAGACCAGCATATCTAGTGAATCTATGCACTCTAAAGAAGAGGAAGTATCCCGAGAAGAAGTTTCATCAAATCAAAATGATGAAAGAGCCTTGACCATTTTTCAGATCCCATCCACTCCACTTCCACACTCATATCACAAAGCGTCCACTCCATTGCACAGTCCACCTCCACCTCCCCCAAGCACAGATATGGCTGTATATATGAAGCTACCTAATTTTAGAGGTATTGGAAATGAAGATATTGAGAACTTTTGGTTTGTGATTGATTTTGTATGGAGAGCTCAACAGATGAACAATGATGATGTTAAGAAAGCACAGTTAGCCACTACTTTCCAAGATCATGCATTTGATTGGTATATATGATTCATACAAGAAAACCCTAATGCCACCCTGGATGAATTGAAACATTGCCTAAATGAAATATTCAAGAAGCCTAAGTCATATGTGCAGTTGGTTACAGAAATGAAATAGATTCACCGGGAGGTAAATGAATCTGTGTGGGAGGCAGATCAGAGGCCGAAGCACACTATCAGATATGGTGGATTCACTATCGATTATACCCAACACAAGGAGTGGTTTATTGCTATGTTTCTCCCATATATGCACTAGCCCTTGGGTCAACAGAATATTTTCACACAGGCTGAGGTTGTGGAGATTGCGATGGAATTAGAAGCTACACCAACAGATTCAGATTCAGTTGGAAGAAATGCATTTGGAGATTCGGAATCTGTGCAAAGAAAAGGGCAAGGAGGTATGCACAGAGGTCTGGTGCATAAAATTTGAATTTTTTGGGCACCATAAGGATCAATGTTTCATCTTCAATAATTATATGAACGCTGGAGGACCTAGCCTGTTGAAGAGCACAATTGGGCCAATATCATGCACAATCTGTCAAATTGCGGGTTTGCATGAAACACATTTCTTTCCAAGGGTCGGAAAGCATCAGCCTGACCTGAATAAAATGTTTTTTAGATTCTGTTCATCATTAGGACATGATGAGCAAGACTATCGAACTTATGATATGATGTTGGACAAAGCTGAAATATATAGAATGCAGGTCGAACCTACCTCACCAACTTCCCCCTCTGGGCACGGTGGATTTCAAAATAGAGGAAGAGGAAGAGGAGGTGGATCAGTTGGTCAAGGAAGGGGGTAGTTTAATTGCTACAACTGCGGAGATGTTGGTCACTATGCGTGCTACTTTCCAAATCCAATGCAACAATCATGCATGTATTGTAGACATTTTGACCATGTAATAGAAGATTGCCATGTTTTGACTGCTAAGATGCAGGAGAAAAAGACACAGACTCCGACACAGAATCTTCAGATGGTCATAGCAAAAACCTGTGAGGAAGATCCTAGCGTGAATGTGGTCACTAGTAGTGGTGTAGCCATTAATCAAGATAAGGGAGAAAATTCAGATACTGACCTTTGGATCCGTAAGGCGCCTGAGAACAAAGATGGATTTGATTTGCAGCACGCAAAATATACTTTTTTTGACGCACGGAAAGTATTTGTAGAGGGAAGCACATCAACATCAGGTAGACCCATGAATGATACAGGGGTAGATGAAGAAATCAAACCCTTTTTAAAATCTTTATTAAGTTACTACATAATCAAAAGGCATTAGAAAACCTTCAGGCCTTGATAGATAACTGTGTAGAAAAGGAACAACCGTTGGTAGAGCAGAAATTTGTCAACAAAATCTATAAGAATAAGAAGAGGACATGGAGATAGATGTGTATGATCGCACAGATCGGTACTTATGAGATGGATCAGGTTATTCTAGATCTGGGGTCTGATGCAAATGTCCTACCTAAGAAAACTTGGCAGTGCATGGGAGACCCCAAGCTAGAATGGTCTACCATTTAGCTGCTCATGGAAAATCAATAGAAAATCATTCCATTAGGAATGTTGTCACATGTTGTAGTTATTATTGAAGGTGTTAAGGTACTTGCGGACTTCGAAGTTGTACAAATTTTGGATGATACTCCTTATCTAGCGTTGTTGGGATTAGACTGGGCTATTGATATGGATGGTGTCATAAACCTGAAGAAGCAAAGAATGGAGTTTGAAAGCAATGGTACCAGATTCATCATTCCCCTAGATCCTGCAGAAAGAGAAAGATACACGAAGCTTGTACATGTTGATGATGATATTGACCAAATCTATAAGTTGAATCTGTGCGAGGAAGATTAGATCAACCCAACGGCTGATGGAAATATTAATTTGGAAAAGGACAACTCTTGCTTCTCAGATTATGATGAAGAGTTGGAAAACTAGTAGAACCAGTTGCATGAAATATTTGCGTTGTGCTGCAATAGCGTGATTAGATCTCTTCGATGCATAACATCTGAGGTACGCGAATTACAACATTATGATGTTTTAACTTATGTAAACATGTTTTTATAATAACTTGAAAGAACCGTCCTAGAAGGATAGATATTCCATGCCTTGGATCTTGGATTGCGTGCTACTCTAACACGATGCTAGGAGACTCATAAAGAAAACATCGCAATTGGGATGAATGTGCGCGAATGATGAGATTATGCTTTGAATGTCCAACTATCAGAATGGAATAATTCTACTCTGGAAATGATGATCCACACAGACCTTTGGCTAAATGGAATCAAGTATGGGGTGTAGAACCAAGACCTAAATGTGTTCACATGTTCATTCATACATTTGGGAAGGTACCTACTGATTGGTATCTGGAGATGGAGCTGCGCCGAGGTACTAGTGAATGGTTTGTGCTAACAGAGAGTTTCATTCTAACATTCAGCTTTGAGATTGGGTTTGAAAAGATTGGTAAAGCATTGCATAACATTCAAGAAGTTATCTTTGACACAACAAAGCCAATAGTAGAGTGTGCTTCGCTAGCATGGGATGTGCAGATGAAGGATATTGTGAATTGTAGGAATATTACGATTGAAGAAAATGAAGAAGATCCAAGGAATATAATAATTTTTGAATCTAAGGGATAGCGCATAGTGGTTGGGCCGTCAATCACTTCAATAGATGTGACAAAACCTCTAAAAATTTGGTAGGTGAATATTGGATCTGAAGAGAAACCAAAGTTGGCGAATATTGGAGACTATTGGGATGATGATATAGTAGGAAAGGTTGTCGAACTACTAATAGAGTATCAGGACTTATTCACTACAAATTTCTCAGAATTGAAAGGAATAATTGGATAACTTGGAGTTATGAAGATCACTTTGAAACCTGATGCATGCCCAGTGAAGAAGCACCCATATAGATTGAATCCAAAATATTAGCAGAAGGTAAAGGAAGAATTGGATAATATGGTGGTTGCAGACATCATAGAATCAGTAGAAGAGTTTGATTGGGTGAGTCCCATGGTAATGCAAGACAAGAAGACAAAAGGAGAAATTAGGATCTATGTAGATATGCACAAGTTGACTGATGCATGTGTGCATGATCCATTCCCAACTCCTTTCTTTGATGAGATCTTAGATAATTTTGGAGGACAAGAAGCTTACTCATTTACAGATGGTTTTTCAGGGTATCATTATATCAGGATTGCGCCAGAAGATCGCAGTAAGACTACCTTTGCAATGGAATGGGGATCTTTCCAGTATACAGTCATGCGATTTGGCTTGAAGAATGCATCTGTCATCTTCTTGCATGTATTATTAGCTTCTTTTAAGGATTTTATCCATAAGTTCCTGGAAGTATACTTTGATGATTGCACTGTTTTTGAGCTATTGAAAAAGCATGTTTGAAATCTGTGCTTAATGTTGGATACCTGCAAAAAGTATTATATCTCACTGAACTTGAAGAAATGTTTATTTTGTGTGCCATTTAGAATACTGCTAGGACACATTGTCTTCCAGCAAGGGTTGATGGTAGATCCTATGAAGATCACAGTAATAGTTAATCTGGAGATACCTGAGATGTCAAACAATTGTGCTCAATATTTGGGCACACTGGGTATTATTGAAAGTTCATTCAGGGTTATGCGATGATAACTGTGCCCATGGAGACGTTGCTCAAGAAAGATGTGACATTCTGCTGGGATGAGGAATGTTAGAAGAGTTTTGAATTTTTGAAGGAAAATATGGTCATTGCGCCCATACTAGTCTTTCCAAACTGGTCAAAGTGTTTCATGTGCATGTTGATGCCTCTTGTATTATGCTCTGAGCTATTTTATCGCAACTAGGAGCTAGAGAGATTGATCTCCCTATATCCTATGCCAGTAAAAAACTCTCAAGCACATAATGGAATTATTCAACCACAAAAGGAGAAGGATTAAAGATGGTGTATGCACTCTAGAAATTACACCACTACCTATTAGGAGGAAATTTCAATATGTTTACATATCACTCTACTTTAAAGTAATTGGTTGATAAGCCTGTGTTGGGGGGGAAGATCTGCAGGCGATTGTTACTATTCCAAGAGTGTGACTTTGAGATCATTTTGAAACTAGGAAGACTGAATGTTGGGCCAGACCATATGTCGCACATTGATACTAGTGAAGAACTTATAAACTTGGAGGATGGATTACCAGATGCGCAGTTGTTTACGATCAAGGTAGCTGATGATAATTTTTCTGATATTATTTAGTCCCTGACTACTGGATGTGTGCCTAAGGAATATACTATGCAGTAGAAGAAAGAGATCGTGGTGCACACGATAGACTTCACTATTATTGTTGGCTAGTTGTACAAGATGGGTGCAGATGAAGTTCCGCGAAGATATGTTTTGGAGTATGAAAAGTGTGCAATCCTAGATGAAACTCATGGAGGGGTTTCTGGTGGTCACTATGCAAGGAAGACAACCACGCAAAATATTTTGTGAGCTGGGTTATGGTGGCCTACATTGCATAATGATGCCTATGTGCATTTTTGCGCATGCGATGTGTGCCAAAAAACTTAAAAGACATCGCGCAGAGATGAGACGCCCCTGCATCCACAGGTAAAAATCCAAGCATTTGAGAAATGGAATATAGTCTTTGTCATACCTATTAACCCTCAAGGAAAGAAGAGTGGTGTGTGTTAAATAATCACTATGACTGACTATGTAACTAGATGGGTTGAAGCTAAGCCTGTGAAGGATTGTACTGCAGATACAACTGCGCATTTCATCTTTGAGAATATTGTGAATCTCTTTGGATGTCCTAAGATTATAATAAGTGGTCAAGGTATGCACTTTTTGAATGAAACCATTGAAGAATTAACAGATGAATTCTGGATTCATCATTAGAAGAGCACTCCCTATCACCCACAGGCGAATGGTGTGGTGGAAGTGTTCAAAAAAATATTACAGATTTCTCTTACCAAGGTATGCAATCCTAACCAAAATGATTAGGATGGGCGCATACCTACAGTCCTCTGGGCATATCAAACTAAATGTAAAAATTTGACTGGTAAGGCACCGTCAGGATGGTATATGGGAAAGAAGTTTTGTTTTTGATGGAGTACATTTTTCCCATTCTGCGCATTGCAACATTCACAAATATGGCAAAAGCAGATGTTATGGAGGAACGGTTTTTGTAATTGGTCACACTTGAAGAAGATTGCTTTATTGCCAATTATCACCAGAAATTTCAGAAGGCACGTGAAAAATCATGGCATGATATGCACATTAAGAAAAAGGTGTCTAAGGAAGATTACTTAGTCTTATTGTAGGACAAAAAGTTTGCGCGCCACCCAAGGAAGATGAAGATGCTTTGGTTAGGGCCATATATTGTTAAGGAAATCACTGATGGAGGTGCAATCCACTTGGCCACACTGAGTGGAGAATATCTTCCCAGGTATGTCAATGAAAGCTAATTGAAGCCATACAGGGATGACCCTCTCCTTGTGTGCACAAAATCACTATATGGCCGAAGAATTAGAACTACATAGAAGGGATGGCAGATGTGTAGAAAAGTGTGGCGCGTGCGTGGTAGCTACGCGAGGAGGTTGACTGTGTCATTGAGGTGCCAAAATCTAGCCATTAGAATAGTAAATGTAGAAAAGGCGGGTTTATTACTGTTTAAGGGAGTGTCTAGGTTGCATTTAATGAGGGTATTTTTCCAGATTTGGGACCGTTTTTTCATTTATGGATACACATTAATTCATAAGGGACCGTTGAAGACGTGTAAAAACTATAAATATGACCTATGGGGTCGCAATAGTTCCCTTTGCTTTCTATGTGAATTGTCTGCCTTGATCTCTCTTATTTATGCACCTTATTCAGTGCCTATGTCTGGTTTGGATCCGGGACCTGAGGAGGAGTTGTGCCGTAGGGGTCTGGGTTACGTGATTCTGCCAAGCATGACAGCTACGCGCCCCAAAGAGGATCTTGCTGCGCTGGTTGTTGGGACACCTGCTCCTGCAAAGCCTAAGAAAGGTCAAACATCAGGGACCCATAAATACACCAGGGAAAAGACTCCAAATCCGCACTCCACCGCGATTGAGTGCCATAACAGACCCATGGCGGAGATCCCTGAGATTATTATGGAAGAGGAAGAGGATGTGGTCAAAGAGGCCCCATTCTTGTGGTCGCTGACCTATGTCGCATTGCACAAAGTGTCAGTTAGAGTTACAAAAGAACTGGAAAAAGTGCGGTCGAGCATTAACATGCTCTTAATTCCTAAAAATGTCTCGGTTGAAGGTGATATGTTTGCCAATATGCCGCAACTGAAAATGGAGGATTGGGACATTGTAGATGTGGAAAATTTCCTAAGCTTGCACCTAAGCGCTATCTCGATCACATGCCCTATGAGGGGGCCTTGTGTACCTTGATCCGCAACGATGGGTGTTGGGCCTGCACAAGGCAGGGCTTCTGAATTTATTACAGGTCCCCCATTTCGAGCTCAACCCAATAAATGATTTATGCATGCGCCAATTGATTTCACTTGTGCATGATGATGCACTCTGGCTGGGAGAGCGCATACCTATAAATGTTGCGTTGATCCATCGGATCACCAGCCTACCTGATCAAGGCACATATCCCATGGTTGATTTTGGAGGGAAGGCACAAGAAAAGAGGGTGGCCGACAAAATCAAAGAAAATTACCAAGTGTCGTGCCATAGCCAAGGATTCATAGTAAGTGAAATCAATGATCCAACTTTTTAGTTCGGGATGCTCATCTTGGCCTGCAAGATGATGTGAAAATGTAGACCTAAGGAGGTTCCTGCGCAAGTCATTGCACTTTCATGACAGTGTGAAAAAGGAGTAATTTATAATTGGTCTCAATATCTATGCAAAGAGTTTTTGGATAACGTGAGTGAAGCAAAATAGGAGGGAAAGAAGTTTTATTATGCTTGGCTCCTACTTCTAATAGCCCTTATTGGCTGGAAGACCCCAGAGGAAATGCAGTTCCCTGAGATAAAGCTGCAGATGTGTGAATCCGCTTGGTATGGCACATTGTGGAACTCTTTCGTCCCCGCGTGCATCATGGAGAATAAAATATTTTGGGTATTGTTCGATACCTCACTCTTTCAGGAAGTGTAATCCAAGCTGAGTTTATCTCTGAATTTTTACGAGTGGTACAAGATGATCGTAGATTTTAAGGTGACTTTCCACAACATGCACATATGTGCGAAGGGCGCAGTCGAAGGAATGTGGTATGAAATTCCATATCTAGTCATTGAGGATGATATTTTGTGCATCACTACAGAGTGGACGCTAGCATGACTGGAGCCAGGTGCATCAAATGATATTCCAAAGACACCTACCAAGCCTCGCATTAGTACGCAAAAAACGGAGAAGACAACAAAACAAGAGGCCACACCGACTACAACCGGTGAGAGAATTGATCTAGAAATAAACACCACACCTGAGAAGAATAGTGTCATGCTAAAAGAAACATAGGAGCAGGTGGAAGCTCAGACTTCCAAGGGCACAAAGCGTGATTATTAGGCCGCAGGAGGATTGAGGAAGAAACAAAAGGGCTCTAAGGCCATGGGAACGGAAGAGTTGACATTGACTGAAGATGATTTCAACCAAATAGCTACCACGTTCACAACAACCACTGAGGATATGTGGACAGACATGGAAACATAGTACAAGGTTGTGCTTGATGAAGTGCAAGTTTGCATTCGCGAGCTCAAAGTTCAAGCAAGCCTAATTTAGGCGAGCATTGCACAAGTGAGCATGCATGCAACCAGCACGCAACCACTCAATACAGTCCTACCTACCACTTGGGACAGTCGTCTTATTCAAATCCCTGAGCCGAATATCCATGTAGAATCAGCCAGCCGACGCGCGCAACTACAAGGTTGCGGGGATATAAATATTAATTTATTTGTTTTTCCTGCAGGAAAATTGCATCTAATCCACAATATGATTATGGATGAGCTCCAGTTCTGCGAAGCCCATTACCACATCACTACAGTATAATCGAAGCAATAGTATTCTGAAGCACATCAGAAACAACAGACCATGGAGGAAGCATGCCGCACCATAGAGGCTCAATGCGTTGCACTTGAAGAAAATATCAACCAAATATGCAATGGCGTGCCAGTAGTCCCAACCACAGCAACCCCAACAGAGACTGGATGTTGCATTGAAGGCCTTGCATGCAGAAGTTAAAACTATGTGGGTTGAATTTGAACACCAAATTGTCTATTTACAGCTCAAATTACATCCATAAACCCTACCAGAAGTCAGAGCAAAGAGGGTTGCCGAAGTAAAGCAGGCCACTTATAGCATCATTTCTGCAATCACACAGTGCGGTCATCTATTGGATGAGGCCATGGGTGTCTGGAATTTGATTCAGAATGACCCTATGGTACAACACTTGCGCAATGAGTTGTGCGTCAAAGAACAACTATTGGTTGATATTTGGATGGTGACGCCTACCCTTATAATTGCACAGTGCCTTGCTCGCCTACAAGAGGGCCAGGTAATTTAGAATGAAATAGAGGAACTATGTTGAAGGTAATAGCTTCTTGAGGCAAGGATGCAGTCGTGGGCCGAGGAGGCTCTACATTTGTCGCATACATTGCATGCTGAAGTCCCTCCAGCAAACTCAGTGAAGCATTGAAATAGCCACTTAAGGGCCCACTATAGATAAATTGGTAATTGAAGCGACAAGAGTTGTTGCGCAGAGTCTTGAGGTGGTGCTGCCTTTGAAAACTTATGTCGTTGCACTCCAAGCCAAGATGAAGGAGCCGACACCATAGTGTCTCGGGACGAGTCATAGGTTTTTGTTGGGGGCATGTTGGAGCGAGGTCCCCTAGGGTACTTTTTTAGTATCATTTTGTATATTTTTTCATATGCGTGCTGCGAGGAAAGGTCAAGGGGCTTTGGGGCTGTTCAAAGTCCCTATTTTATGTAAATGGGTTGTTAGGGTAAACTATGGGCCTCAAACCATGGTTTGAGACCATATTATCTGCGCGTTAAGATGATATAAATAGATAGATCGATTCTAAGTAAGTAATCATGATGTTTTGGATCTAAGTTCGTTTATGTGTCTGTGATAAACTTTTGTAAGTTTGGTTTTTGGGTAGAAAGGCTCCTACTAGCAGTGTGCGCGGAGACCTAGTCATGGTTGTGTGCGGACTCCACTCGTTGTGTGTGCAGAAGGGTAATTCTAAGGGAAAGAGTCTATTTGTACTGAATTGTTGGAATCTAATACAAAGACTGGTTTTGGTGAAGCACTGTCTTATCTGTTTACGGTTATTGGTTGAGATCGCTTTAATTCTATTAGGCTTAATTGTATCTACGCGAGTATATATGTTCTTTATGCATGAATATATGTTGATGGTTGAATACATGAATAAATATTCTTAAGTAAATGCACATTGTGAAGATCTGGTCCTGTTCTTATATATCTATGATGAATTTGATCTGCGATCCATCTGTTAATTTCATTATCTATAATGATATGATAAGTATTGTTCTATATTTGCACACATATGTTTCTAATATACAATAAGTTATACAACCAACCTGTTTAGGGCCACCACATTATTTTCTTCCTGAGGATGCAGAAACCTAGATCCAACACCCCCCATGCTGCTTCTGGTGATACTTTTATCTTCGCAAGCGAGCCATTGTTGAAAGAGCCAGTAGTTGGAGGATTTTTTGGTTGCATGATAAACTTTAAACCTGGGTCAGGACCCCTCAACCCAACAAAGGTCAACAAGATATTGGAGGATATGTTGAGGATGTATGTGATGCATAAGCATCGCAAGTGGGAAAATTATATTCCAACTGTATAGTTCTCCTACAGCAACGGGTATTAGGAGTCATTAAGGATGAGTTCGTTTGAGGCTATGTATGGTGGAGTTGCAACACTCCCATCATTTTGAGTGACCTAGTTAACAGGGTATTGATTGGACTAGAGATGTTGGACGATATGGAATAGGAAATGTAGGTGATCAAGAAGAACTTGAAAGAAACACAAGATAGGCAGAAGAGTTATGCAGACATGAATAGGTTTTTCAAGGAGTTTCAGGTTGGCGATTAGGTGTATTTCCCATCAATCCCAAGAAGAGCTACTTGCGGGTTGGATCATGTGCCAAGCTGGAACCATATTTTTATGGACCCTTCAGGATCATTAGGAGGATCATATTAGTGGCCTATCTAATTACACTACCTTCCGTAGTGAAATTCCATGATGTATTTCATATATCATTTCTTAAGAAGTATGTTGAATATTTGATCATGTGATTGACTAGTCTGTATTGCAGGTGGAACCAGATGGATAATTCCAGTCGGAGCCTCAGTGTATATTACAGAAAAGGTGCTCATGCTCCGAAACCAAGCAGTATTTAAAGTTAAATTGCAATGGAATCACTTTGGGCCCGATGAGGCTACATGGGATATGGAAGATCAGATGCGGGCCAAGTATCCTTCTTTGTTTGTCGATTGAGTAGAAGAAGTTTTGGCGTGATGTTGGTATATGTTTGGCATATGTTTTGATGATGTTTTGATATATGTTTTGATGTGTTGTTCGAGTATATGTACATATGTATATGGATGTAAATACTACCATTAGCTATGTTATAAATATCTAATAAGCGGTATGGGTATCATGTCATTATAGTTGGCGTGTTGTTATGATGTCTTGTTGGTTTTCTTTTTAGCAAGGTGATCATTGTAAATATTGCATTGAGCTACATTATAAAGCTCCATGGGTAGTATGGTTGCTTTTCAGCGGTGTTGCTAAGGTATATGTGTGGTTGAAATGGAGGATGGTGTCACCCAAGGGGGAGGGTTCTGTAACAGCCTAGGTGAAAATTCCATGCAATAAAAGCTAAAAGTAATAACCACTATTGATGGGACACTTATTCCAAGCTGAATGTTGGGAAATACATCCTAGTAGGTGTTCATTTGGTTTATTATGGCTAAGGAAATAGGCAAAGGAAATGGAAAAGGCTTTGGAAATGCAAAAAGTATTTTTGGCACATTTATTTATGAAAACAATGGAAATTAGGAGAAAAGGGAAATGAAATATCACATGTTGCATGTGAGGAGGAAAATGAAGGAAAATAATGGAAATGAAGAAAATAGAGGCCTCTTCTATAAAAAGGCATCTGAGGATTAGTTGGTACCTTTTTTTAGTTTAGTTTTGGAGATCCCTCATTATTCTCTCTCTCTCTCTCACTCTTGGACACTTACAGTTTCTTGGAGAATTTTTTCATTGAACTAAGAAAGGAAAGAAAGAAAGAAGAAGGTGGAAGCAAGTAAGGAGGAGCAGGAATCAAGAAGGTACAACAGGATTCTTGGAAAGTATCGATTTTCATGTATGTTTTCCTTTCTAGATCTAGGATGCATGGTATTGCATGTGGTTCTTTTCTCTCTTGGCATGGTTTTTTTCCTAGTGTAACAGTGTTTTCAGCCTAGCCTTGCCATTTCTAGATAGCCATGGAGTTGTGGAGTTCTCTTGTTTTGGCTTAGCTGGATTGATGGATGGATTCAAAGATGAGTGAGGTGGATCTACGAATTGATAGAACACATGGCCTAGTAGCCCCTGAACCAGACGGCGGATTACGGTAAATCAAAATAATTTTTTTCCTCGATGGGCCTAGGAATCCTTGATCAGTGAATGGCGGGATATAAAATAAATCCTAGAGGTGATTTTCTCTCCATCGGGCCTAGGAATCCAGGGTTTGGAATATATGGTAAAGCCTAGAGATTATGTCTCAGTTTAGGGCCTAGTGACCCCTGATTCAGATTGTGGGTTGTGGTAAATCCTGAGAGACTAGGAGACATGAAAATTCCTCATGGTGTAGGCGGAGAGAATCTGGTGATATCCAACAACCTCTGTTGGCCTAGTGATTGGTCGTAGATCACAGTAAAGCCATTTATGACATGTTTATGGTGTTGGCTTAGTGATCATAAATGGCTTATTAAAACTCTTTTCTTGCATTTTTTCTTATATTATGGTCTTATGATGCTAGTTTAAGTAATGATTAAGGCTAACATACTTCGAGTACCAAACATAAGGTTAAATGCAAGAAAATCATGAAGATATGGCATTGTTGTGAAGATTTTTTCATAAAGACTCGAAGTAGACAAAAAAGAGAGATTCTAGGGGGTTTTCCACCCTCCTTAACTCCCAAAGGTAGCCAAGGGATCCTCAAGATTCCATCCAACAGCTCGAAATAAAAGGCAGCCAAGAAAACTCAAGACCAAGTGCACTCAAAGCCATACTTCACTTGAAGTGAAGTGGACTCATCACCCATTTTCTAGGGAGATGTTGGTAGCTACCCTTTAGGTTAAATAAAGTTGAGCAAGGGCTCATTAGGATTGGAATTTTGGAGAAAACCATTAGGCTCTTTGTTATTGTAATCAGTATTTCAAGACTTTCATGGATGTAATGAGACTATATTCTTGACATGAAATGAGTATTCAGACTTTGCCTTATTGATTGTGTTCCAGATAGATAGGCTTGTGGGTTAGGGCCCAATCCATGTGCCTCAACATCTCTTGTGTAATCATTCTTTCCTTTCATGTCATTTAGCTAGTTTTTCTTATGAATGGTTAGCTAGTTTGTTGGTATTTTCATTTACTGTTTTAGTTTGCTTCCATTTGTATTTTTTTGTAGATTTAGTCTGCTTACATGAGTGGTATATTAGGTGATAAAATCCATAGTGTTGTGAGTCAAGCTTCCCCTCTCACCTCTATCAATAGAGCTTAAGGAGGGTAGACCTTCCCCACAGACCAAAAATGATTTTTACTTTATGATTTCTTGGAATAGATGAGATTAGTTGTTGTAATTCCATGATCATGTTTAGTATGTTGTGGTAGATCTCTGCTTCTAATATTAGAATATATTTTCTTTACAAGTTCAACTAATCTTTTCCATTGTCTTTATCATCAATTTTCCCATATTTATTGCATGAATATGTAATTTGATTGCAGGAACAGGTCGCACATCCAAGGAGAAGTCCACCAGCACCTCCAGCTTCATCTCTCATCTTCCTTCAGCTCTCCATTCAGCAAAATCACCATCAGCCCTATTTTCGGATTTTTCATCCCTACACTATGAGAAAACACTAGGGGTGCAAGACAGGCCACCCAAGAGGCTCTGAGCTTGTCAAAGGGGTGGGCCACCTCCTATTCATCTTCATCCACCTTCACACCACCTTTCCTACCCTTTTTCCACCTCTTTTTGGCCTTAGATTTCCCTCGGCCTATTTCTTGTAGAAATTCAAGACTTGCCTGTAGCACCTCTTGGAAAAATACCTGTGGGCCCCTCATTAAGCCCAGAAAAAACCATGGGAACCTTATAAACCTGCAAGAACGACTCATACACCTCCATCCTTTCCCCCATGTGTTCAAGCCTTCCATCAACCACCTTAGAACTTCCTTCTCCTAGTTTCAAAACAACACATTTTCAAGCATAGTAAGGTCATGAATAGTTGCATGAATAAAAGCATGACAGATAGAGCATAGAGTAAGTAGAGTGTGTTTAGCCATTTGGCCCAGCTAAGTGTGATTAGATTAGTTTCCTTTCTGTCATTTCAATTCAACAATTTACTTCATGCAAGGTACTGAGATTTCTTTACAATTCTTATCATAGTCTAATAAGTAGATTTCCTTCATTGTAGAATAGTTAAATGCACTTGGTTACTATGGTGTAATTATATACTTGCTAATAGTGCCATGGATTTGAATCATTGGAAGCCCTAGGGCTAATTCTAGAAGTGTGATAGAATTCACCTAGAAACCTTATAAGTAGCACCCTTTCGTAGAGCTTAGAAGAGGATGACATGAGTAGAATGCATATGCTGTGTATATAAAACTACCACCTCCAAGTTTTTACAAACCCCGGGTTGATAAATTAAAGTAGGGTAGCCCATGGGAGTTGCAACATTCTTGGTGCAATACTGGTATTTGATGTATAATTGTACAAGTTATTATGTGGATTCTATTGTTGTTGTATCCACTGTATTTTTGTTGTTATTATGTTGGTTATAAGCATGTATGTTGACAGTGATGATATTATATGGTTCTCTCCTTCTTTTTACATGTAAATGAATGCACAATGTATCTATAGTAAAATTGATTGTATTGAAACTTCTGATGTACGAAATAAATTCTTCTTAGTGATTCACAGATAAGTATGAGACCCGTATGCTCAGTTCTATTTTTTAGACCTGTAGCTTTCATGTTTGCAATGTGTTTGACAAAATTCCTGTCATGGCTAATAGGGCTCCAGTTTATTCCTTTTGGATATTTTTGTAAATACATCATTGCTTGGTCATTGTAATTCATCTCTAAACTTGTCATGAAGTTCTCGGCAGAGAACTGGGTTCTGAGTCTGAAAACGTGGCTCAAATACCAGGGGCAATGACACAACATTGAGTAATTTAGTCCCTGGACGTTGGCTTGTGGGGTTTTGCATGCATCCAAAGACCCATAGATGTTGTCTTATAGGCTCGTGCATGCGTCCAAAGTCCCAGAAGAAAATTAGTTCAATGGGACCCAGGGGTAGGTTTCCTGAATGGTTGGGTTAGCTCCTGTGGGTATTATTGTTGATATACAAGGTTTGTGTGAGGATTTTCCATCGATTCCACTTCCTTAAGGTCAGATAGAAGGTTGAATCTCACCATAGTAGCCTATCATCGCATATTTACCCTGATTGGATGATTTCTTCTGTAGATGTGGGAAGGGGTGATTAAAACTACTGAGTTTTCTACACAAGATTCCAAGGTATCCAAAAAAAATTCTAATGAAGTGTGACCCTGACAAAACAGTGAAGGTGGAGGACCACTTGGAAAAATTCTACCTACATATTCAAACACTTGAGGTATGCTATGATGATATTGCATGTATACTTTTTTTGTGTACCTTAGATCGTAGAGAAGTTGTATGGTATCTTAGTCTTCCTTTGAATTTCATCCAGAACTGAAGGGGTTTCAAAAAAAAATTCCTTGAGAATTTTGCTGATGATAAGACCCCCACCTTGTTGATGAAAGAGCTTGGAAATCTCAAGATGGAGCAGAAAAAAAAGGTAAAATATTTCAATTAGAGGTTTAACCATATTTTGAATAAGTTCCCAACAAACACTAAACCTCATGACTCCATCACCATCGATTATTACACTTCTTCCTTTCCAACTAGCATTGCGCAGTTTTTAAAGAGAACTGCGAAAAAAACATTAACTGAAAACTATGAAAAGGCGATCATGGTTGAAAAGGAATTGCACGTAATTCGGGTCATTGTGGATGATGAACCAACAAAATAATCCAAAGACATGGGGAAAATGTCTCAAGCCTCTTTAGGCAAGGCCAAATAAAAAGAAACATTTGATCCTAATATATTGACTTGCACCGTTAAGACTCTGTCAAATGAGTTGGCAGAGCTGAAACAAATTTCAAGTGAGACCACCATGAGAAGAAAGGCTCCTAGATTCAACCCATTCAAAAGGATTGAAAATTCTGGAAGTAGTAGCAACCAATTGACCAAGTCTATGCAAGGCTCGAACATTGTGCTAAACATTGAAAGTATGGGCATGGATCAATACTGCTCGTATCATCAAGAATATAATTATGAGAAAACATGCCCACGGTGGAACCACACCATGAACGTTTTAGTTGGACATATTATTGACTCAGTACTTGCTGATGAGAAGACTAAGCCTGTGGAAGAGAAAGAAGAAACTTCTGCAACTGAAGAAACTCAAGTGTCGGGCATGTAGTAAACATGTTTAAATGTGTACTTGCAGCCCAAAAGAGCACAACCGAGAAACAACCTCTGAGTGATGACTCAGCCCAGAAGCAGAAAAACTGGTATAATTTGAGAAGCTAAGGGTCGGCCACCAAACAACAGTTGACGAAGCATAAAATCAAAGAAAAATTATTAAGAAAGATCATTCCACTTGACAAATATACGCAGAATACTCAGATCAAGTCTGGGAACCCGAACACAAAGAAAAGAAATTTTGTGAGAAGTAAGGATAAGACCATCAATCCAGAAGTCACTAGTTGAGTCACACCCCTAAACACTTTGAAAATCTCTCCCATTATGGATTAAAGCTCAGTTTATGATATGAAGAAGGCTCACGCTAATATATCCATTTTTGAGTTAACAAAGATCATGAGTCAGTGGGACATTCTCTCACATGTACTTGGACATTCCACAATATGTAATGATTCTTCTTCACACAAGGTATCAGATACATCCCCTGGTTCCCTCAAATCAGTGCTTAAAGCTTTAACAATGGATGTAAAGACACTCTACCCTCCATTTTTGTTAACGTTCAAAATCTTCAACTTCAATGTACACAACTTCTTAGTTGATTTTGGTGCAGCGGTGAACATAATGTCATTATCTGTCGCAAATAAAATCAATGAAAATTGGGATAAAAAAGATGCACAAATTATTCATTTTGACAAGAATCATGTCCAGGTAGTTGGTAAATTCATGGATGTTCATATCCATTATTCATCTGATGGTCGAGTCCACCAATGTATCAACATAGTGATTGTGGACAACCCAGAAGCATATGGGGTATTTTTGAGCAGATATTGGTCTAATGAGCTACAAGGGTACTTCGTATGAACTGGTCACATTTATGTATTCCATACAAGGGGAGAAACAATCTGATTCGAGTGAATTCAGAGCGGTACATGAAGCATATTGTCACTCCCTTGGATGGAAAAAATGAGCCAATGGATTTCAAAACATTTATCTTTGGCAATTTCTTCTTGGAAACATAACTGGGGTGTTATCTTGCGCAACCATACCTAGTCCCACTAGAAATATAGTTGGAACTCCTTCCTAGTCCAACTGGTAAAAATGATCTTTGTACAGTTAGTAGTAGTAATAAAAATAGTACTAGTGTAGTGTATATTCCTTTTACATATGATATGTGGACTTTGTATTTTTATGGTTCCAAAATGAAGGAGGGCTCTAGGGATGTTTGTGTTTTAATAGACCTGCAACAGAGAAAACATTTGATCTCTAGCCACTTGGAATTTGAGTGCACGAACAAAACTACAGAATACGAGGCACTCATCTTGGGCCTGCAAAGAGCCATTGACCTCAATGTTGTGATCCTAAAAGCAGTAGGTGACTCAAAAATTGTCATGTGACAAGTACGTGATACCATACATGGTGTGTCACCTCATCTTAAAAGCTATCAACAAGAGGTATGGTGTATAATTTTACATTTCCAAGCTTTTGATATTATCTGTGTTCCTAGAATGCATAACATAGCTGCAGATGCATTGTAAAATGTTGCTACTAGGTTGTCACTTTTAAGGGACATTTTTTCTATAGAATTTCTTTATAATCCATATGTTCCTGATAATATCACTAATTTACGCATTTTTTATGATGACCAGCAGATATTGCATTTTACAGTAAATGTTGATGTTTTCAAGGAAATTATGATCGATGAAGGCGAGCACGAGAAGAAATTGCAGGATGCAGCCAACACAAGTAAAGGAAATCTCATGCTGAAATGTGTTGTATCACTAGAAAAATTGTATGATCTGTAGAACCTCTTCCAGGGACCTGTCAATGCTAAAAATCATAGTTCAAAGTTGTCGCACGAGAACATCATTCTAGGAATAGACAAAGATACGAAGTTAGTCAATCTTGGTACTTGTTGAACACCACAAGAGAGGCAGTATTTTATCTGCTTTTTCAAGTAGTAAATAGATGTATTCACAAGGATGTTTGAAGAGCTTAAAACTTATGACATGCAAACTATCCAACACGTGATCCCAATCAAAGAAGGGGCGAAGAAGTTCCAACAAAAACTACAGAAGGTACGTCTAACGCTTGAAACTTTCATTCAAAAAGAGTTAAGAAAGTTGTTGGATGATAAAATCATATAAAAAGTGTGACATTCTACCTAGGTATCAAATTTTGTCCCAGTAAGGAAGAAGTATGTGGAAATCCGCTTGTGTGTTGATTTCCATATTTTGAACTGCACCTCGGATAAGGATAACTACCTCATGTTTTCTATGGAACAATTACTTAAAATAGTATCGGGGTCAGAAATTTTTTCTTTATTAGATGGATATTATGGCTACAACCAAGTTCTGGTTTCAGATCCTGAAAGACTTAAAACTACTTTCCGCACGAAGTGGGGCACGTTCGCATTTAAGCGAATGCCATTTGGGTTGATTAATGTTGGTGCTACATTCCAACGTTCCATGGAAATCGCATTCTATGGATTGATTGGATATGGTGTAGTGGTCTATCTTGATGATGTCATAGTGTTTTCCAAATAGAGATCCGATCACATATGCCACTTGAAGAAAATTTTCGAGCAATGCCGCAAATATGGGATATCTCTCCATCCCAAAAAAGTTACCTTTGCAATGTCTGAGGGTAATATATTAGGCCACATAATTTCTAAGATTGGGATAAAAGTAGACCCAGAGAGAATCAAATCCATTATGAAGATTCCCTTCCCAATGAACAAGAAATCTATTCACTCGTTTCTGGGGAAAATTAACTTACATTGTAAGTTCATCTCCGACTATGCTCAAATTATCAAGCCAATACAGGAGATGGTGAAGAAGGATGCATTATACAAATGGGATAAGAGGGAAAAGCACGTGTTTTCCCATATCAAGCAAGATATTGCAGAAGCACCTGCATTTTACATCCCAAATTTCAGCAAGTATTTCCTACTCTATACCTTTTCTTATGACACTTCTCTCGCTGCTATGCTCACACAAAAGGATGATCATAACAATCAGTGTCATATATCCTTCATGAGCGCTAGTCTTCAAGGACATGAACTCAATTACCTCACCATTGATAAACAAACTTATGCGGTATATAAGGCAGTGAAACACTTTCGGACCTATCTATTGAAAAATCATTATGTTATATGTGTTCTGCACCCAACAGTTAGTTCACTAAGCACTTTTTATTCAACAAGATTTGGGTGAGAGAAGAGCGAATTGGATTATTGGTTTACAAGAATATGACCTGAGTTAAAACTAGTTCACACTATCAAGGGTCCTAATCTTTGTTGACTAGTAGGAGAAGCAGTAGATGCAAAGGAAGAAGAATATCTCTCAAGATGGGAGTAAGAAATCAAAATGTACAATATTGAGCGAGCCTCCACCACTATTATCATGAACTCTTGGTACATAGATGTGCGCCAATACCTTGAGCATGACACCGTGCCCTCCCATCTATTTGCATGAAAAAAAAGGGAAATTAGACTCAAAGCATTATCTTACCAATTGGTACATGGGGTGCTTTACAGAAAGCACCATAATGGAGTATTGCTCAGGTGTTTGGAAGCACATGATTCAGAGAAATTACTACGTTATCTCCACAACAAACCAATCAGAGGACATTTCGTGGGTAACACAATTGTGCAAAAAGTCATGCGGGCTAGTTTTTATTGGCCTAAATTATTCAAAGATGCTCACGCTTATGCTCGCAAGTGTCCAATATATCATAGGTGTGTCGGCATAAATAATAATTCAACCACCCCATTGCAGCCTATCCTAGTGGAAGAACCTTTTCAACAATGGGCCTTGGATATTATTGGAGAAATATTTCCGAATTCATCAAAGTAACACCGTTATATTCTCACTACCATAGATTATTTCACACAGTGGACAAAGGTAGTTCCGCTCAAACAGGTGAATGATCAGGAAGTCATTAATTTCCTTCAGCAAAACATCATTTCTAGGTTCGACATTCCTACTTCACTTGTTTTTTATAATGCAACATACTTTTCATCACTAATACTTTATGATTTTTCATTACAAAATGGGATTGTATTGAAACATTCAACTAATTATTATCCATAGGGGAATGGTCTTGTTGATTCCATGAATAATAATCTCATTCATATCATCAAAAGGACCATATTCTTTGACTAGTGAAATTGACACTCTGGTTTGGTAAATTCTTTATGGGTTGACTGATTCACGCCAAAACCCTCTCTGAACACCTTTCCTTATTTCTTGGTATATGGAAAAGAAGCCATCCTCCCGCCCAACATCTACTTTCCTTCTCTCCAACTTTCTCAAGAATCCCAATACAGGCCATGTTTATCAATGAAACGCAGGATGGAAACTCTTTATAAGTTACAGGAAGAAAGGTTGAAAGAAAAAGAAATATTTTAACTCCATCAAAACCATATCAAGAGGTGGTTTGACAATAAATCTGCAAGGAACAACAATTTTAGTGTGGGTGACTTCGTATTAAAGTGGGATAAATCCCACGAGGACAAAGGAAAACACACTAAGTTTTAATCCCTATGGATTGGACCATTCACGGTGCATGAAAAGTTGGCCAACACTCTTATCATCTTCAATCACTTGATGGTAATATTGACTCTCTCCCTGTCAATGGACAAGACTTGAAACAATATTTGTAATGATTATCTGGGATTGTGTCCTACACTATGTACATAGTCTTTTCCTTTATTTTGTTTCGTGTATTTGGTTTTATGTTATTTTCATTATGTGAATAAGTGTCATTCTTGTACATTTTTTGGTTTCTGAGTATGTGCGTGGCATAAGTCTAAAGAGTCTTATGACACTTCAACATTTGGCTAAACCTTCGATCTGTATTCCTTTTTTTGGTTATGTATTTTGGCCGATGAATTTCCAATAGAAAATACGATCCATCCATAAGGAGATTTTTGGACAAATCATGAACTTGTGTCTATTCAAGAAACCTTGTTGTTATATTCGGTTCATTATGTTTTGGTGTTTTCACACTTATCCAATTAGTAGAAAATGAGAAGGGGAAAAATATAAATGAGAAAAACTAAATCAGAGGTATTTACATGATTCTATGAAGGAACAATATATCTTGCTCTCAATAATTCAAGATCCCTCTTTCACCCATAATGAATAAATGCCAATGCATAGTCCTATTAAAAATAAATAAATAAAGGCGAAAGAAGAGAAAGGCTTCTTGCATAAAGACGTGTAGAAATCAACTCTGTCTAGGTATCGTTTAGGCTCGTTGGAAGTGGAGCATTGTTTATGTTCCTGTAGTGACTTTTGGGGAATTTTCCGCGAGAGATGAAAAACTATACTCTGATAAAGCTTAAGCTCACGAACTTCACTACCCTTCCCAAATCGAAACATTATGATAATTCTGGATTTTATTTTGAGTTTAACTGACAAGTCATGACGGGGACTATGTATATTCATGGGGTAAGTGGGGAGACCAGATTAATATCAACGATGAATCAATACTCCCCAAAAAACCAAGGCGTTGCGCGAAAGAAATTAGCTGAGACAGAGAAGCTTGAATTCTACCAGTGTGTCGCTATGTTGTAGATGCTACAACACCCTCAAAAATTTTATCCTATATCCAATTTCAGATCCTTCCTTGGTATTTTTTATCGTCATCACAAACTTTGAAACTCACTTCATGTATTTTATTAAATTGTTTAGTTCCCTTTTGCAAGTCAGGCTAAATGTCATATTTTCACATGTCGGCTATCACACCATGTATATAAGCCTGTTATAGTGGTTCCAAGAATTTTCCTTTGTGTAAATGAGTTTTTATAACCATGTACACATTTGTTGCACTCATTTCCAAAGTTTTGAGCACTGTCCCACAAGTGTCGTCACGGTCGTTGCAAAGTGTATCTTTAGCATCACATTTGTCAAAACTTGTCGTAAAGTTGTTGCATGGATGGAAATGTTTTGTTTATGTGCTATGGGTGATATATGTTGTTGAGTTGTCAAGATATTCTAAGTGTGTGATCACTGTCAAAGTCTTATCACTTTTCACACTAGTATCACTAATCCCACACTTATCCATTTTCAGAAAAGCTTCTCAACCAAGAAACCTAGCTTCACCCGGACTCCTTGAGTTGCACACTACACAGTATCAATCCTCTAGTTGTGACCTTGCCCCTTGGAACTACACAATGTGTAGTTCTTTCCCCCCAGGGCTATTGCACTGCGTATTTTTTGTGCTCAAGCCACAGCCTTGACATCCAGAATTGCATAATCTTCTCTCCCTGCCTGGCCTTCACTGTGCACTATGCAATCATAAGCCTCAAGCTCATTTCCTAAGCCTCTGAAATAATAATTTGTGTATCAACCCAACCTCCCTTGTCTCCCATAGCTATGTAGTATTTCCTCTTATTTCCCATCCCCTCAGCCCGTCTCACTGGCTCCCATAACTACGCATTTTTTTCCCTCGGTCCTTCCTGAACTGCACACTGCGCAGTCTTAGAGCTCAAGCCACACCCCTGGCTTCTTGAACTACATAGATACGCATTCATTGAGCCCTGTCTCGTGGCTTGTCACTTGGTTCGAACTCATTTAATGAATCAAACTGCACTATCTTAAACTAGGGGGTTTTTTAGATTGATGTAGTCTCATTATAAGTGAATTGAAGATGCAGGTACCCTATCATGCCATGGAAATATGATGAATAAGGGGATGAAAGAGGGAAGCATGCTAAAATACACACTTGCAGTTGAAAATAAGAGCACGCGGAGGTGAAAAGAAGAGCATTCTCAACAAGACATTCAAAACTTAGCAACATAAGTGGCTTGACATTGCCACATCATCAAGCAGTCCATGTCAACAGTGTCATGTCATGTCATTTCATGAGTGGTCACATGCCACACCTTGTGGCCAATTATGTAACATATGTTTCAGAAATGTATTGTAAAGTGAAAGTCCAAAGGACATGTGTGGAATACGAAGAGTCATGTAAAGTTGAAAAGACATAGGAAGTCAAACAGTCATGAGGGCAGATGAAGAGTCACAAGGAAGTTGAAGCATCACCTCCTCAATTTTATATATACTCCCTAATTATAATATAAAATGAATTTCCACCTTGGCTCATCCCACAAAGCATTAGAGATATAAGCTAGTTATTTTGGGGAGAAAGGAGTGGCTCCAACGCTCCACTACTGGAGCTAGTGATGTTCATTATATACATTTTTATTGGAACTTTTACTTAATCAGAGAAGCATTGAAGGCCAACACATTCTCATGCATGGATTATGAATGCTTGTAAGACTATTCTACGGATGTTTGTACTTCATGTTTTCTTTCACATGTGCTAATATAGTTGAAATATTTTCTTTATTTTAGTACTTATCTTGTATATAATGTGTTGTAATGGTTGTTATTGTTTTCCCATCCTTGTGGATATTCTGTAGGATATTAGATAAATATTTCTCATTTATTGGTTGTAATTAATACCATTTCATCCCTTGTGGACTATTCCTCTGGATGTTGGACAGACCTTTCTGGTTCATGTGTGTCTTCTCTTGGGTGGTATCATCACCTCTCTCTTAGAGGCCCACTTTTTTTCCCCTCTCTGCAGTATAATAAATTTGACACATCTACACTTGGACACTCGCCAGCAATACCTTCTTACTTTTTGAAGGCACCATTGCATCCTTGTCTCTTGTTGACATTAGAGAAAAGGAAAATATTTAAGAACTTTGCAACTAGACCTTTATACCAGATGGGACTCCTACACCAAACGGTGTGAGGTTTAATTAGGACTTCATATCGAGGATTTCCCTTAAATTTTGGCAGGTCCAGCACCGTCAATAGTTAGATAGAGAAATTATGCAGATAGGAGTTGGACATAGAAATAAAACTGAATACTAAGAAAAGTTACTTGAAGTAGGAAAAATGTACCAATTTCACATAAGCTTATAGATTTTATGGTCCATTTGAAATATTGGATAGGGAAGTACCAGTTTCATGCATGCTTACATTACCAACTTCCATGAATGTGAATAATGTGTTTCATGTGTCACTGTGGAAAAATTACGACAAGATCCTAACTTTTCATTGGTTGGAATTTCATTTAGGTGGAGCTAGGAGACTTCTAGCTATGGCCAGTGCATATACTAGGTAAAAAGGTCGTGGTTCTCTAGAACAAATTCACTGAGCATGTAAAGGTCTAATGGACATGTTATATCTTTAAAAAGGAAACATGGGAACAGGAGGATGCAATGTGTGAGGCATACCCATAATCATTTTTGATAAATAGTGTGTATATGTACACCTATATGGTGTTGTGCACTGGGTGGAAAAAATAAGTGGGAGGGGAATGTATTCTATGTTTGTACATGATGAAAGGTTGGAGAGCCTAGCAATGTAATAATTATGGAATGTTACTAATAAAAATGCATTATTGGTGGAATACAAACGAGGACAAGAGTTATAGAGGGATATGATTCAATGAAAGATTGGGATGGTTAGAGAGGTTAAACCAAAATTATAATAGTTTATTAAACCCATATTTGAATTAGTTGGGAAAAGAAGTTACATGAGATTCTTGTGAGAAGCCAAATGGCACATTTTGGGAATTCATATATTAACCATATTTTCTTATAGTTGGTAGGATTCCTCATTCTTTCTTTCTCATCCATTATTATTCTTGTTTCTAGGGGAGAGAAGAAGAATATGTTTGCATAGAAAGCCATTGTTGTTGTGAAAATTCCTTGGTGCATGGATGCATTGGCATTGTTGAGGAAAATATGCATGATAAGAATCTCTAGAGCTTTCAACATTGATATTTTACGACCAATGGCACTAGATCCCTAGAGTAAAATGGAATAGTCCAAGGGACTACACTATAGAGAAAGGGGTTCCTTTCTTTGCCTTGTTTAGAGTGAAGGGGAAAGAAATCTAGTAAGTTATAATTGGTGTGTGACTAGTTGATTAGATTGTGATAGTATGAGGTTGTTGTGTGAATATGTAAACTATGATGGCATGAGAGTTTTGACCAATTGTGTGAGAGTATAGTCAGCCTAGGTACCCCTCCTTGTGGATTCATAACCTTAGCTTCAGGGAGATTTGTTACTAAGAGATATAGAGAAATAGTGTCTATATTTGGGTGGAATCTTTTATGTCTAGCCAATCGATATGCTTACTTGATAAAGATAAGTTTTCTTTAATTATTATATACACATTGTATTTATGCACTATGTGATGGATATGTATTTTTTTTAATGCATAATTTTCTTGAACTTTGGGTGAGTTTTATTTTTCATCATTCTTGAATTCATGTAAACCATATTAAGAATCAGTTCAAGAATGTGAACTATTGAGATACCTTACAATATGAGTAGATTATATTATGTTTTAGAGGGGGCAAATTTTGTAATAACATGGCCCGAGCCTTATGTTTTCCCACCCAAAACACTACAATTAAGTGATTTTTTATTTGGATGTTTTGTATAGAAATTGATGGTTCATACTAAAACATGATTTTAGATCATACTAAGACATGATTTTAGATCGAAAGACGTTTTTTAGAACAATAATGCTATTATGCCAATTCAAGAATATGCTTAGGGTGATAACAACAAAGAATTATGTGTACCTATTTTTATTTATTTCAAAATTAATCTTATGGATGTGTTATTTTATTATGGTTTTTTATAATTAGGAAATCATGAATATATTTTTAGTTATCATAATTTTAATGTTTGTGGTTTTGAAATAAAAATGGAGAAGATGCTCATGATACAATGGATATGATATTATTTCACTTTAGTTATTTTATTTTGGATTGAAAATTTCTCATTATCATATATATATGAATGTAAAACATATTTCACATGGGCTGGATACCAATGGTTATTAGCAATATCACAAAGTTATTTCTTATTTTTATATTTGTTAGTTTTGTAGCATGTTGATAGGTGGTTTGTTTATATAAATAAAGTAGTTTGTTGTAACTTTTCATACTTTCAAACTTACTACATGATTATTCATATTTTTTATTAGCAGTATCACACAAAGTTATTTCTTATTTTTATATTTGTTAGCTTTGTAGCATGTTGATAGGTAGTTTGTTTATATAAATAAATTAGTTTGTTGTAACTTTTCATGCTTTCAAACTAAATGATTATTCATAATTTTTTAGTTAGATGAATCATTTAACTCTAAAACAATTATTAACTCTATAATTTTTGAGTTATATATTTTAGTTTAGACTCATTTCAAAAATCACTATTTATAAGATTAATATTAATAAATATTATTATCAAAGTTGTTTTATTTAAATATATTTTCAATCTCTCTTTATATTTGATGTAAGAATTTAAAATAATTTTCAGAAGATTTAATAAAATAAATTGATTTGAAAAATTTATCGAATTCAATTTAGATCATTCAAGCTATATGTTATTATTATTTGTAAGATTAATATCAACAATTATTATTATTTAAGTCACATTTAATTGAAAGGATTTTGTTATCTTTTTTATCTAAATTAAATTTTTAATATTTTCATTATTTTATAGAAATAATAATAATAATAATAAAGTAATTTGGATTTAAAAAATAAATTTAAAAAATCACAATTTAATATGTAAGATGTTATCACTAGATGACATTCAAGGAATAATTAATTTCTAAAAGTTAACTATCATAATTATATATTATCAATATTAATCATAAGTTTGGTAAAAATATTTAAAAATAAATTATACACGTGTATGTATGTTCCAATTAAAAATGTGATTTTAAAAATAAGTCAAATCATGCAATCATTGATAGAGTCATTTAATTAACTAAGTAAATATATTTTGTCAACATTTTGTATCTTCGAAGAGAATAAAGAAGTCATCTTGGAAAATTAGTTAAACATTATATGGCATCTCAAATGAGTGATACATCTTAAATTTAATTTAAACATGGAGAAATTATTAATCATGTTAGTCATATATATATATATATTTTCAGTTAAAATATGTGACTTAAAAAATAACCAAATCATGCAATCATTGAATGAATCATTTAATTAAGTTTGTGAACATATTTAATCAACATTTTGTACCTTCTTAAACTTCACCTTGAAAATTACTGAGACATCATATGGCATCTCAAATTAAAATGAATGATACATCCCAAATTTAATGTAAACATGGATAAATAATTAATAATGTTAATTATTAATATACACATAATACCCCCACATATTACCAAGTCATGCAGAGGTGAAAAGAAGAGCATTCTCAAGAAGACATTCAAAACTCAACAACATCAGTGGCTTGACATTGCCACATCATCAAGAAGTCCATGTCAACAGTGTCATGTCATGTCATTTCATGAGTGGTCACATGCCACACCTTGTGGCCAATTATGTAACATATGTTTCAGAAATGTATTGTAAAGTGAAAGTCCAAAGGACATGTGTGGAATACGAAGAGTCATGTAAAGTTGAAAAGTCATAGGAAGTCAAACAGTCATGAGGATAGATGAAGAGTCACAAGGAAGGTGAAGCATCACCTCCTCATTTTTATATATACTCCCTAATTGTAATATAAAATGAATTTCCACCTTGGCTCATCCCACAAAGCATTAGAGATATAAGCTAGTTATTTTGGGGAGAAAGGAGAGGCTCCAATGCTCCACTACTGGAGCTAGTGATGTTCATTATATACACGTTTATTGGAACTTTTACTTAATAAGAGAAGCATTCAAGGCCAACACCTTCTTCATGCATGGATTATGAATGTTTGTAAGACTATTCTGCGGATGTTTGTACTTCATGTTTGCTTTCACATGTGCTAATATAATTGAACTATTTTGGTTATTTTAGTACTTATCTTGTATAGAATGTGTTGTAATGGTTTTTATTGTATTCCCATCCTTGTGGAATATTTCGTAGGATATTAGATAATGATTTCTCATTTATTGGTTGTAATTAAGACCATTGCATCCCTTGTGGACTATTCCTCTGGATGTTGGACAGACCTTTTTGGTTCATGTGTGTCTCCTCTTGGGTGGTATTATCACCTCTCTCTTAGAGGCCCACTTTTCTCCCCCTCTCCACAGTATAAGAAATTTGACACATCTACAATTGGACCCTCACCACGAATACCTCCTTACTTTTTGAAGGCACCATTGCATCCCTGTCTCTTGTTGACATTTAGAGAAAAGGAAAATCTTTAAGAACTTGGAAACTAAACCTTTATACCGGATGGGACTCCTACACCAAACGATATGAGGTCTAATTAGGACTTCGTATCAAGGATTTCCCCTAAATGTTGGCAGGTCCAACACCGTCAATAGTTAGATAGATAAATTATGCAGATAGGAGTTGGACATAGAAATAAAAGTGAATACTAAGAAAAGTTACTTGAAGTAGGAAAAATGTACCAATTTCGCATAAGCTAGATTCTATAGTCCATTTGAAATATTGGATAGGGAAGTACCAGTTGCATGCATGCTTACATTACCAACTTCCATCAATGTGAATAATGTGTTTCATGTGTCACTGTGGAAAAATTACGACAAGATCCTAACTTTTCATTGATTGGAATTTTGTTTAGGTGGAGCTAGGAGACTTTTAGCTACAACCAGTGCATATACTAGATAACAAGGTCGTGGTTCTCTAGAAAAAATTCACCGAGCTGTAAAGGTCTAGTGGACATGTTGTATCTTTAAAAAGGAAACATGGGAGCAGGAGGATGCAATGTGCGAGGCATACCCTGTTAGGTCCCTATATTACTAGTATAGTCCCTTATTGTTGTTAGTGTAACCCCCTTATTGTTATTATTGTACCCCTGTAACCCCCATATTGTTATTAGTGTGCCCTTAAATTATTATTGTTAGGTCGGCTAGGATTACATTGTGGCCCACTAGGATTACATTGTGGCCACATGGACTCCTATATATAGAAAGGAGGATTTGTAATTTGTATCATCCAAGAATTTTTCATTAATGTAATGTATTGGAGGTTTCCCCCTCGAAGTGGCTTATTTCTAAGGTGCTTATATCTCTTTTCTTCTATTTTTGGAGCTGGTTTCACAACATTTGGTATCAGAGCTTTGGATTCTAGGGTTTCGTTGCTCCAAACAGGTCATCGTGGCATTGTCGCTATAACTTTTTTTCTACGAAGTTTCCGAAGCTGAAATTTTTAGGGTGCGAAGCCTAAATCCTAAGGAACATCATCACAAAATTTCAAAGCTTGGTTCGCAACATTTTCAGAGATATGATCTGTGGAAGTTAGGTCTTTTTTCAGGCTCCTCAATTTAATCTAAACAGGTCATCGTGGAATTTGCGCTATAACTTTATTTCTACGAAGGTTCAGAAACTGAAATATTTAGGGCACAAATCTGAAATCTTGAGTAAATGCATCGCAAAATTTCAGAGCTTGGTTCGCAATATTTTCGGAGATATGATCTGTGGAAGGTAGTGATGTTTCAAGCTCCTGAATTTCATCTCAAAGAGGTGATCGTGAAAAAAGCTTCATAACTCTCTCTGTGAGCATCGAATTGGAGTGCCGTAAAAAGTGGCCACAAGTACATGGAATATAGTTTCTTTGCTAGCAATTTCAGAGCTAAAAGACGAAACAGTGACACGTGTCAAGTCGTACAAGTTCGATCTACTGAAACAGTCCATAATTAGGTCATTGTGGGAGATTGGACATAACTTTATCTTGAAGAATCCAAATCAGCTCAGACCTGTGGCATTCAAAGGAGGATTCAGAAGGCTACCTTAGTGCCAAATTTTAGATATTGAAGACTTGTAACCACAGAGATAATCCAATTTAAATGTCAAGCTCTTCAAAAGCAAGAAAAAGGTGTGTAATGTTTTTCCAAATTGCATAAGTCTTGTTTGAAGAATCAATTTGAATTGATTCCAAGGGCATATTGTAGAATAGATATCAGTATTGGGTTCTAGAAAATACCTTGTAAAAATAATTCAACACCCATTAAGCCTTTATAAGGCTCTACTATGACTCATGAAGATGAAGAATTGCAACATGATCTGTCAAAATTACAAGAGCAAGTGCACCAAATTTTGCTCTCGCAAAGAGCAGCAAAAAATGAAATGGAAGTTTTGAAGAAAGGCTTGGAAGCAAAGATGGATGGTGTGAAGAATAATATGGATGGTTTGAAGAAAGGCGTGGAATCTAAGATAGATGGCATGGAAGCTGGCATGGAATCTAAGATGGATAACATGGAAGCTAAAATGGAAAACATGAAGAATGATCTAAAAGTAGACATGGAAGGTTTGGCAAAGTTAATACAAGAAATGTTTCCTAATGGTGAAAAAATAGTAGAGGAAACTCATGATGAGAACAAAATAAATGTTAATCATGATTTCATAAACTCCAATGTTGGTGGGAAGAACCACCATATTCCAAAAATGGATATGAGGAAGTTTGATGGAAAGGATCCTGTAACATGGATACTACAGATGGAGCAATATTTTGATCTCCATAATGTGCAAAACACACAAAGGTACGCATTGCAACTTTACATTTAGAACAAAATACATTTGTATGGTATCGATGGCTTTGCTCCCGTAAAAAAATTGTCACTTGGTCAATTTTTACTGAGGAAATGATAGCACATTATGAGGATACAAAGAGAAACACCTTCTTTACCCAATTGATAAATCTCAAACAAAAGGGTTTAGTGGGGCAGCACATTGAGGACTTCCAAAAAATTGAATATAAGGGTAACTGATATTCCAGAGGGACACAGGATTGATCTCTTCCTAGGCACTTTAAAGGATAACATCCAACATGAAGTTCGCGTTTTGGAACCTGATTCATTGGAGAAGGCATTCAGGTTGGCAAGAAAAGTTGAATGTAAAATTATGGCGACAAGGAAGCCTACCACTCATTTCTATAAAGAAGGAAGTGTTGCTACGCCTAGATTTCCACAACCTACAAGGTTGACACCACAACAATTGGAAGAAAAAAGAGCAAAAGGGCTTTGCTACAGTTGTGATAGCAAATACACTAAAGGTCATAAGTGTGTTGAGAAGAAATTATTTTACATAGATTGTGAAGAGGAAGAAGAAAATGAACAAGAAGAGGATATACACCAGGAACCAACCCAAGAAGAGGAAGAAATGAGTCCGACCATATCGTGTAATGCATTGGCAGGAATTACCACTCCTAAAACTCTCAAGATATAAGGACATATCAAGAAGAAAAAGGTAATAGTGTTGATTGATTCAGGTAGTACCCATAATTTTATTCATTGTAAGGTAGCCAAGGAATTGAATTGTTTCCTATACCCAGCACCAGAATGTCAAGTGATGGTTGCAAATGGAGGAACCATAAATTGCTCTGGAAAATGCCATAATATCAAGCTAACCATGGGGGAATATGTATTGAATAGTCCAATGCTTTCCATTCCTATGGGAGGTGCTGATGTTGTACTAGGAGTACAATGTTACAATCTTTGGGTACGGTAGCTTTTAATTTTCAAGAACTTTTCTTGAAATATTTTTCAGAAGGAAAGGAAGTCAAATTACGGGGTATTGCAGGGAAGCAGGGAAATATAATAAGCTCTAATGTCATGACAAAGCTTCTAAAGAAAGAAAAACGAGGCGTAATTGCACAATTATGCTCACTAGAAGTTCCAACATCAAAATCATCTATTTCTGCAGATCTCCAACAAGTCTTGAACAATAATTCAAAGGTGTTTGAAACTCCTAAAGGACTCCCACCTATTCGTGATCATGATCATGCTATTCATTTGATTCCAGGAAGTGTTCCTCCAAACATCAGGCCTTATATATATCCTTATGTCCAAAAGAGTGAAATTGAACGTATGATTGCAGAAATGTTAGAAGCGGGTATAATTCAAACTAGCCAAAGTTCTTTCTCTACTCCTGTAGTATTGGTACACAAGAAGGATGGATCATGGCGCATGTGTCCGGATTATAGGGAGCTCAATAAGCTCACAATTAAAGATAAATTTCCCATTCCTATGATTGATAAATTATTGGATGAATTACATGGAGCAATTTATTTTACCAAGTTGGATCTTCATTCAGGATATCATCAAATTAGAATGAAGACTGAAGATATTCCAAAAACAACATTTCGAACTCATGAGGGTCATTATGAATTTTTGGTCATGCCTTTTGGCCTTACCAATGCACCTTCTACATTTGAAGGGTTGATGAATTCCATTTTCAAACCCTTCCTTAGAAAATTTGTGCTAGTATTTTTTGATGATATACTAATCTACAGCAGGTCTTGGAAGGAACATGTTGAACATGTTGACAGGGTGCTCAAACTATTGCAGGAGAAACAATTATATGCAAAAACATCCAAATGTTTCTTTGGAGTACAAGAGGTGGAATATCTGGGTCATATTGTATCTCACGAGGGTGTTAAGGTAGACCCTAACAAAATTAAAGCCATTAAGGAATGGAAAGTCCCCACAACCATAAAGCAGTTGCGAGGATTTCTCGGGTTAACAGGGTATTATCGCAAGTTTGTTAAGAATTATGGGAGAATAGCAGCACCTCTAACAACATTATTGAAGAAAGATGCATTTTCATGGACTCCCGAAGCAACTAAGGCCTTTGAACATCTTAAAGAGGCAATGTGCCTAGCACCAGTCTTAGCTATGCCAGACTTCACAAAAACCTTTATTGTGGAATGTGATGCCTCAAGAAATGGAATTGATGTTGTTTTAATGCAAGAAGGAAGACCCATTGATTTTGAAATTCTTCCAATCAAAGGAAAGTATTTACAGAAACCTATTTATGAGAAGGAAATGTTAGCAATACTGCATGCACTAAAGAAACATAGAACTTACCTAATGGGAAGACACTTCAAGGTAAAAACTGATCATGATAGTCTTAAACACTTTTTGGAACAAAGACTATCTTCAGAAGAGCAGCAAAAATGGGTCACAAAGATGTTGGGTTATGACTTTGAAATAATCTACACAAAAGGAAAGCTTAATGTTGTTGCAGATGCACTCTCAAGAAAGAATGAAGAGGTGGAAGCATTGCTTTGTGCCATTTCTATTATCCAACCAGATTGGATAACCTAAGCAAGAGATGAATGGAAGAAGGACAAAGATGTATGGACACTCATTCAAAAGTTGCAGCAAGATCCTAGTACATCTGATACATTTAGTTGGAAAAATGATTCCTTATGGTACAAAGATCGCTTATATCTTTCTAAGAATTCCCAACTAAAACAAAAGATTCTTCTGGAATTGCACACTTCTCCTTTAGGAGGACACTCAGGATTTTTAAAAACTTACCACAGGGTGAAGAAAGAATTTTTTTGGGATGGCCTTAAATCTAATATTCGAAAGTTTGTGGCGGAATGTTTGGTTTGCCAGCAGAATAAAGTGGAAACAATTAAGACCCCAGGACTTCTACAACCTTTATCCATTCCAAGTCAACGTTGGGAGGAGATTTCACTGGATTTTATCACAGGTTTACCTAAGTCCGAAGGAAAGAGTGTCATCATGGTGGTAGTTGATAGACTTACCAAGTATGCACACTTTTGTGCATTATCTCATCCATTTAAAGCAAGTACAGTTGCTACTACATTTATGGACACAATTCCAAAGCTACATGGAAACCCAAGGGTTATTGTGAGCGACAGAGATCCCATTTTTACTGGAAATTTTTGGACGAAGTTATTTTCTTGTTTGGGTACTCAATTAGCTCATAGCTCATCTTATCATCCTCAATCCGATGGTCAAACTGAGATAATAAATAAATGTTTGGAAGGATATCTTCGTTGTTTTGTATCTGATAAACAAACACAATGGGTCAAGTGGTTACCTCTAGCTGAATGGTGGTATAACACTTCCTTCCATACTGCAGCAAAAATGACCCCATTTATGGCACTTTACGGATATCATCCACCATCCATCACATCATCTTTAAGGGAAAATTTGAAGGTTCAAGCAGTGGAAGATCACATCGAGCATCAGCAAGAAGTTCTCCAACTCTTAAAGGATAACCCGAATTTGGCACAAAATCGAATGAAACAACAAGCAGATCAACATCGTAGCGAGAGAATTTTTGATGTAGGAGATTGGGTATTTTTACGGCTACAACCATACAAACAAATGTCCCTCAAGCAAGCTAAGAAGGATAATAAATTATCGCCAAAGTACTATGGTCCTTACAAGGTGTTGCAAAAGATTGGTACTATGGCATACAAATTGGAGCTTCCTGCTTCTTCGCGAGTACATCCAGTTTTCCATGCTTCATGCTTAAAGAAGGTTATAGGTGAAAATCTTCCAGTTCAAACAGTATTGCCAGAACTTGATGGGGAAGGGAAAATCATATTGGAACCTGAAGCAGTCATGGAAAAAAGAACTCGACAACTACGGAATCGATCAATTTCAGAGTATCTCATCAAGTGGAAGAACTTACCCACTTAAGATTCTACATGGGAGGATGAGAATTTTATACAGAAGCACCCGAAGCTACTCAAGTGTTGAGGACAACACTTTTTTTGAAGGAGAGGGGCATGTTAGGTCCCTATATTACTAGTATAAATCTTTACAGCTTAGTGTAACCCCCCTTTATTGTTATTGCCCCCCTAACCCATATTGTTATTATTGTGCCCTTAAATTATTATTTTTAGGTCGGCTAGGATTACATTGTGGCCACATGGACTCATATATATAGAAAGGAGGTTTTGTAACTTGTATCATCCAAGAATTGTTCATTAATGTAATGTATTGGAAGTTGCCCCCTCGAAGTGGCTTATTTCTAAGGCGTTGATATCTCTTTTCTTCTATTTTTGGAGCTGGTTTCACATAATCATTTATGATAAATAGTGTGTATATGTACACCTATATGGTGTTGTGCACTGAGTGGAAAAATTAAGTGGGAGGGGAATGTATTGTATGTTTGCACATGATGAAAGGTTGGAGAGCCTAGCAATGTAATAATTATGGAATATTACTAATGAAAATGCATTATTGGTGGAAGAAAAACGATGACAAGAGTTATAGAGGGATATGATTCAATGAAAGATTATGATGGTTAGAGAAGTTAAACCAAAATTATAATAGTTTATTAAACCCATATTTGAATTAGTTGGGAAAAGAAGTTACATGAGATTCCTGTGAGAAGCCAAATGGCACATTTTGGGAATTCATATATTAACCATATTTTCTTATGGTTGGTAGTATTCCTCGTTCTTTCTTTCTCATCCATTATTATTCTTGTTTCTAGGGGAGAGAAGAAGAATATGTTTGTAGAGAAAGCCATTGTTGTTGCGAAAATTCCTTGGTGCATGGATGCATTAGCATTGTTGAGGAAACTATGCATGATAAGAATCTCTAGAGTTTTCAACATTGATATTTTACGACCAATAGCACTAGATCCCTAGAGTGAAATGGAATAGTCTAAGAGACTACAATGTAGAGAAAGGGGTTCCTTTTTTTGCCTTGTTTAGAGTGAAGGGGAAAGAAATCTAGTAAGTTATAATTGGTGTGAGACTAGTTGATTAGATTGTGATAGTATGAGATTGTTGTGTGAATATGTAAACTATGATGGCATGAGAGTTTTGACCAATTGTGTGAGAGTATAGTCAGCTTAGGCACCCCTCCTTGTGGATTCATAACCTCAGCTTAGGGGAGATTTGTTGCTAAGAGATCTAAAGAAATAGTGTCTATAGTTGGGTGGAATTTTTTATGTCTAGCCAATCGATATGCTTACTTGATAAAGATAAGTTTTCTTTAATTATTATATCCACATTGTATTTATGCACTATGTGATGGATATATATTTTTTTTTAATGCATAATTTTCTTGAACTTTGGGTGAGTTTTCTTTTTCGTCATTCTTGAATTCATGTAAACCATATTAAGAATTAGTTCAACAATGTGAACTATTGAGAAACCTTACAATATGAGTAGATTATATTATGTTTTAGAGGGGGTAAATTTTGTAATAACATGGCCCGAGCCTTATGATTTCCCACCCAAAACACTACAATTAAGTGATTTTTTATTTGGATATTTTGTATATAAATTGATGACTCATACTAAGACATGATTTTAGATTGAAAGACGTTTTTTAGAACAAAAATGCTATTAGCAGTTAATCATAGAAGAAGATGCTTAGGGTGATAACAACAAAGAATTATGTGTACCTATTTTTATTTATTTCAACATTAATCCTATGGATATGTTATTTTATTATGGTTTTTTATAATTAGCCAATCATGAATATATTTTGAGTTATCATAATTTTAATGTTTGTGATTTTGAAATAAAAATGGATAAGATGCTCATGATACAATGGATATGATATTATTCCACTTTATTCCACTTTAGTTATTTTATTTTGGATTGAAAATTTCTCATTGTCATATATATGAATGTAAAACATATTTCACATGGGGTGGATACCAATGGTTATTAGCAATATCGCAAAGTTATTTCTTGTTTTTATATTTGTTAGCTTTGTAGCATGTTGATAGGTGGTTTGTTTATATAAATAAATTAGTTTGTTGTAAATTTTCATGCTTTCAAACTTAATAAATGGTTATTCATATTTTTTTTATTAGCAATATCACAAAGTTATTTCTTCTTTTTATATCTGTTAGTTTTGTAGCATGTTAATATGTGGTTAGTTTATATAAATAAATTAGTTTGTTGTAACTTGTCATGCTTTCAAACTACATGATTATTCATATTTTTTTTAGTTAGATGAATGATTCAACTTTAAGGCAATTATTAACTCTATAATTTTTGAGTTATTTATTTTAGTTTAGACCCGTTCCCATTATCACTATTTATAAGATTAATATTAATAAATATTATTATCAAAGTTGTTTTATTTAAATATATTTCCAATCTCTCTTTATATTTGATGTAAGAATTTAATAGAAGATTTAATAAAATAAATTGATTTAGTGATATATTGTTATTATTTGTAAGATTAATATCAACAATTATTATTATCAAAGTTGTTTTATTTAAATATATTTCCAATCTCTCTTTATATTTGATGTAAGAATTTAATAGAAGATTTAATAAAATAAATTGATTTAGTGATATATTGTTATTATTTGTAAGATTAATATCAACAATTATTATTATTTAAGTCACATTTAATTGAAAGGATTTTGTTATCTTTTTATATAATATTAAATTTTTAATATTTTCATTATTTCATAGAAATAATAATAAGAAGAATAAGAATAATAATAAAACAATTTGGATTTAAAAAAAAATAAAAAATAAAAATCACAATTTAATATGTAAGATGTTATCACTAGATGACATTGAAGGAATAATTAATTTCTAAAAACTAACCATCTTAATTATATATTATCAATATTAATCATAAGTTTAGTAAAAATATTTAAAAATAAATTATACACGTGTATGTGTGTTCCAATTAAAAATGTGATTTAAAAAATAAGTCAAATCATGCAATCATTGATTGAGTCATTTAATTAAATATGTAAACATATTTAGTCAACATTTTGTATCTTCGTAGAGAATTAAGAAGACATATTGGAAAATTAATTAAACATTATATGGCATCTCAATTGAGTGATACATCTTAAATTTAATTTAAACATGGAGAAATTATTAATAATGTTAGTCATAATACACACAACATATTTTATTTAATATTCAAGGATAGATTTAAAAATATATATATTCAATTAAAATATGTGACTTAAAAAATAACCAAATCATGCAATCATTGAATGAATCATTTAATTAAGTTTGTGAACATATTTAATCAACATTTTGTACCTTCGTAAACTTCACCTTGAAAATTATTGAAACATTATATGGCATCTCAAATTAAAATGAATGATACATCCCAAATTTAATGTAAACATAGATAAATAATTAATAATGTTAATTATTAATATACACATAATACCCCCTAGATGGGTTTTCTAGTGGAGGCATTAATGGGACCAAAACGAGTCACCATGTGACTGCAATGATGGGATATAGTGGGGACTCATGGAAAGAGAAAGAAAGTGGCATTAATTCACTTAGTGCAAGAATTATAAAAGGGATAGGGTAGTACAACCCAATATCTTTTGACCCTGGCCACCATGATTGATAGTCATTACTCCTGTGAGTATTGAGGGGACAAGACCTCATGTAGGATTCAAATGGTTTGAGAAATGAGATTTATTTGTATCATATCCCTTGTACTTCATGATTTTTGTTGTAGAGAGGATAGCACATGAAGGGAAATGATGGTGGTGGACATGATGAACCAATATGGTGGAAATGAATTCAAGAAACTTGACCTTAAATATGGTTGCAAATATTGTGGAGAGGTATTTCAAGTGATTAATTGTTGGGATGGGATTACAGATTTTGGTCATTGAGCTCAACTCATCAAATTCCTAGTGATTTTAGTGGCAATTTGGCTAGTCCTATGTTTTGGATATTCTCTTTGTTATCCCAGAGATTTGACAAGGTTCCATGAGAAGGAGAACAATATGGGTGGAGGTGGATCAATTGCACTAGTGGGAGGTCATGTTCTAGATGGGAGAAGGCAGACATGAGATACTAATCACCAATATTGACCAACAATCTCAATATCCAAAAAAATGCCAAATAAAAGCATGCAACAGTTGCAGAAGAGAATAGATATTATTAGGGTTGTTAAAAAGAGGTCAAGAAGGAAATCAAGGAATTGGAGGTGATGGTAAGGGAAAAGAGATCAGACGTATCAAATTCCCAAGTTTTGTTTAAGGATTTGGTTGGGTGAGTGACATAGTCCACTCTCATGCCTACGACACAAAATACTTTTGAATAATGGAGGGTTACTAGATTACTAAGATGTTATCATACAAGCACTAGAACTAACTACACTGGAGCTACATGACCTTCGACACATGATTCACATCTTTTAGGGAAATTTTGAAGCTATAGGTAAAAGCATGTTTAGAGAGGCGAGTTTGGTGACCTAAGTTTATGGAGAGGCTAAGAAGAGTGGTGAAGTAGAATATTCTCATGACACCTCAAGGGGGACCTTTAAAAACCAAATTGTGATCCAAAGAATACTACAATAGCTAACCAATATAAGAAAACAAAGGTAAGGGACAAGGGAATCCTGGAGATAGAAGTGGAGGAAATTTTTCCTCCCCCTACTACTTAAACATACACACATCTATTTTATTTATGGTTATGACTATTACAAGTTGATAATTACAAGAAATTTTCCTTTAGATAAAGCTCTAACTAGCTGGTATATTATCGCTAATGAATAACAAAAAAATTTTGAGTGTAGAGGAGTTGGTTTCCCTATTAGAAGGCCTCCACAAAACTGGTGTAATTTTTTTTTCCCAAATTTCTATAATAAATGAAATAGAAGGACCATAATTTTTAGCGTACAAAAAAAATCATACAAATTATACATTTTATAGCTCAAACAACGCAAACATTAACACAAAAAAAAGGAATAATGTACATGAATGATATTATCAAAATCCTTGTGTGTGTGTTTCAAATATACATCTCAATCCAAATACACATCACAACAATAGTATACATGTTAACTACTACTAGTTAGGTCCGACATGAAAACCAAAGGCATTAGTATGTCTGCCACCAAAGAGAGAGGCATTAGTATCCCTTCCAAATAATAATGAAATTAAACTTTGATATGTATCTCAAGTAAAATCTATATCAACCATTAAAATCATGGAACCTATATGGCCAATAGTTCTTGTAGTAGGTGAACTAAATGGATCAATGGATGGATCATTTGTTGATGTATCTAGTGTCTCATATGGAGCAGTAGGTGTATCAATATAAGAAAACAAAGGCAAGGGACAAGGAAATCCTGGAGATAGAAGTGGAAGAAATTATTCCTTCCTCTACTATTTAAACATGTGTACCTATAGTTTATTTATGGTTATGACTATTTCAAGTTGATAATTACAAGATATTTTCCTTTAGAAAAAGCTCTAGCTAGATCGTATGTTATCGTTAATGAATAAAAAATATATTTTGAGTGTATAGGAGTAGGTTTCCCTAGTGGCAGGCCTCCACATAATTGGTGTATCATTTTTTTTCCAAATCTATATAAAATGAAATAGAAGGGTTGTATTTTTTAGCGTAAAAAAAAAATCATACAAATTATAAATTTTATAGATCGAACAACATCAACATTAACATGACATAAAAATGAATAATATACATGAATGATATTACAAAAATATGTGTGTGGTGTGTGTGAACTACACATCTCAATCCAAATACGAATCACAATAATCACATACATGATAACTACTACTAGATAGGTCCAACATCAAATCCAAAGGTAGAAGTATGTTTTCCACCAAAGCAAGAGGAATTAGTAGCCCTTTCAAAGAATAATGAAATTAAAATTTAATATGTATCTCAAATAAAATATATATCAACCATTAAATTCGGGAACCTATATGGTCAATAGTTGTTGTAGCAGGTGAACTAACTAGATCAATGGATGCATCAGTAATCAATGTATCTAGTGGCTCATATGGAGTAGCAAGTGTATCAATAATTGGTGATGTATGTGGAGTAGTAGATGGAATTATAATTGTGGTAACTAACGGCATGAATGTAGGTGGAGGTGGATAGGTATTTGGGGTAATCAATGATGCAGGTGGTGGAAGAGGAAGTGGATTGGTATCTTGTAGCACATGTGGAAGAAGAGGTGGATTATCCATTTAGGGAACTATTTGCATGGGTGGAGGAAGACGTGGATCGTTCACTAGGTGGATAAGTATATTATATGACAGGTTGCATAGGTGGAGGGAAAGGCACAAAAGAAAATGGAGGGGTGGCATCATCAAAAATAAAAATAAATAAAGAATATGGAAAAGAACATATTGCAACTTCTTTCCTATCCTTAGCAACTAAGATGGGGATACTAATAATATTCTTCATAGAGAATATCATATCATGGGAAAGGCATGCATATATCTCTACCAAAACTATATCATGCACAATGAATCTAGGTAATAGTAGTTCAACTTCATAACTAACCATCAAAGTACACAATAAATATGAGATTTGATCTTGATGGCATGCAAATTCTACCCACAAAAGGTAACTCATCAGCCTCCTCCATCTTTTAATTAAGATAGGAGGAGTTCCCTCACCAATGTACAAGCCAATATCTAAAATTAGAAGAAAATAATAACTATACAATTTAAATAAAATATTTTAATCAATTACATGCATTTATTTATTTTTTTAATAAGAGGAATCAACAACTAGGTTAGTCTCATACTTGCATGACACGAGTTAGATTCCAACCACTACCAATATAAACTCTAAGCGCATATGTATTCCCCTTCTGCACGCACAAGGTGAATTGAGGGGATTTGAACACTGAACCTTCGTGCACATAATAAGTCATTTACATGGCCATCGCCAGTTGAGATTCCCGCCCCCTCCCCTCCCCCCCAGCACACTAATAAATTACATGCTTATTAAAGAAGAGAAAAAAATGCAAATAAAATAACAATTAGAAAATGATAATAGTACCTCTCACATATGGTGGCTTGGCTACAATCAATGGGATACTAAAACATCCACACTAATCCATCCTTGTATAAGGCTATTATAAAAGATAAAGGATAGCATCACCCTCACTACCTAAAAGAACAAAATAATATGCACCCATTGGCCTACATGGGTACTCTAGTGGGCTCCTCATAGACAACACATGTCCCCACGTGAACATATGCACATCAATAATCAACCTAGGGGCTAATTTTCAAATTCCAGTAGAATCATTGGAAAAATCTCAAAAAAATAAAGTAAACAACTTTGAATCAAATGGGAAGAGATGTCTTCCCTCTAGCACACTACAACAATGATATAGAGAAAATACAAAATTATAACGAAATAATGGAAACCCACCCAATTAGTTTGGGATAATGAAATAAAATATATACATAATGCAACATAAGGAAACTAATGTGTTACTTGTTATTTCTATGATGTGTTAATTCCATGATTAAAAGACATGAGCACCTAAACTCCTCTGATCTGAAATCATGTAATCTCAACTAACCCCTAGTAACCTAGAATTCACTGGGATTAGTCATATTAGGATTGACATATCTTTGGACATATGCCAACTAGTTCACTCCTACAACAATAAGTGATATATTGGGGAAATGGGGAAAATCCTCTTCACCCTCCTAAATAACCTAGTGATTAAATAATTATCCTCCTTTGGGGGTTGATACCACATACTAGGACTAACCTTAAACTCCTACTTACCATGAACCTAGTGACAAATCAATTACATCAATAATTTTATGTTCTCGTTAAGGGATTTACCCTCCTCATAAAACATTAGGAATCCAACATCCATAAAAAGGTATCAAGTAAAACCCTCTCCCTCTCCCAAGGCTCCCATACACATGTGGAGTTATTTGGGTTATCCTACTTCTATAATGGTTATCTCTATTTCACATTCAAATCTCTTTAGGTAAATATATCGATAAAATAACTTTTTTTCATTTCACACTACCTACTCATGTTGTACCATCACTTCTCTAAAAACCTCAACCCTAAATGGTTCATCCCTTAGGACGAGGCTCACCTCCTCAATTTTTTCCCCTCAATATTGTCACTTTTGTATTATCAATTTCTACAAGCACAAGACCCACACATAAACAATAATCATGTTTTTTTAAGGGACTAGAGGGGATTCCAAAAGTTCTTATTTACGCTCTAGAATCATGGTCCATGGCTCTACGATTAGTATATTGAGGACTAAATGGATAGTTCACTAGTATTTGGTCCTCCCATTGCACTTTGGAAGCATACGTAGATAAGAACTAGAATCCTTTGATCAAAGGTAATCTCTCCCTATCCTTTTGTGGAAAAGGATTTTTCACTTTCCTCTTTGAAGAAAAAGAAGATAGGGATTTAATCTTCAAGAGTGGCTCATACTTTCTAAGAGCTCAAGGGATTTTCCTAAATCAATGGAGCACAAAATTTGACTTGGAAAATAATTACCCTTATTTTTTCCAATCTAGATAAAGTTTCCCCATATACCCCTCCAATCTTGGAAGGAAGAAACCCTAAAGAATACAGGTAATTCCCTAGGAAAATACATTGACAAAGTGGAACCAAGAGAAGGAATGAGTACATGCTCTAGGATATGTTTCAAAATTGATTTGGAAAAGTGACTCCCTGAAGTTGTTTATATTTCTCTAGACAAATATAAATTTATCCAATTGGTGGACTATGATTAAATCCCATTCAAGTGTAAAACCTATCATGAGTAAGGTTGTTTTGCAAGAAACTGTGCAAATTCCATCCCAAAAGACAAATAAAGAGAACAAGGGGAGCAATGGAATTAGCCCAACTGAAAAATATCAGTACTTGATAGAAAAATCCATCCAAGCATCCCCTCCCTAAATATTTGTCCCATGTTGATCCCTCCTCCTCCAAGAAAAACCCCTCTCAAAACCTTCAATAAAAAATAAAGGAAAGAAAAAAAAATACCTAGGTAAGTAGATATATAATTGATCTCAAATGAAAATCCTTAAACATTATAACTCTAGTAGAAGAGGATGAAGAAAGGGACAATATGCCCCATTGAAATATGCCCCCTCTTGCTCAGTCGAGGCTATTTTATTCCCCCTCCCAAATAGGCAACCTCTCCCTCTCAAAGAATATGGAGATCCCCAATAAAAAAAAAGGATATTCTTTCCCCCCCTTCTCCTCAAGATTATTCTTCCCTGGATATGAATCAATGGGAGGGAAATCAGAGACTCAATGATAAGTAAACCATCTAATAAAGCATGGAGGTTCAAGCCTGATAAGGATAAAAGGGATGAAAAATAATATAGGGACAAATGAATGGGAACACAACACACTATAGAGGATTTATGTAATAGAAGCACCAGAAGTGCGAAGAACCAAAGTGTTATTGTCCCCATAATAGGGGGAGACTACGAAGAAAAATATAAATGATGAAGGTCATCTCTTGGAACTACAGGGGTCCAAGTAGCGAAGAAAAATGGACATTAGTAAGGAACCTGATCTTAATGTAAAAACCTTTATCCTATTTCTCCAATAGACTAAATTAGAGGAATGTGCTATCCTCCAAAAAACTAGAACAATATGGAAAGGAAGATCAACCAAAGTGTTAAGCTCAAGAGGGGCTTTTAGGGGCATATTCACAATTTAGTCCTCAAATTATTTTCAACTCATTCATGATCGCTCCTATAATTTGTTAGCAATAATTCTTCTCCAGATATCCTCTGGTAAAGTATACAATTTCATCATTATGTACAGGCCCAACTAATATATAGACAATATAGTATATTGGAACTCATTTCTAAATATGAAAGACATAGAGTGGGAGGGAAAAGGTATTTTTGTGGGAGATTTCAACATCATTGTTTGAGCCTATGAAAAAAAGGGGATCCATGGTTAGAGATCCATTCTAATAAAAAACGGGATACTTTTCTTCCACCTTTCACTTAATTCATCCAAATGCAATCAAATGAAAATACACATGGTATATCGACGTATAGGGCTAGGGCATATTATGGCATGCCTTGAATAGTTTTTAATCCATATCACTCTACTATATTAAAATTTCACTCCTTTGTCTCAAATCCTTTCCTAGGGAAATTCTAATCATTTCCCAACAACTTTATCCATTCCCCCCTTACAAATCTATGCCCCCCGCCCCTCGCCCCCAAACCCCCCCCCCCCCCCCCCCCCCTCTCTGCCCCTGTTTTCATACAATTCAAATTGGTCTTAAGATTCTAAATTTCTTGGTATAGTCTCCAAGGAGTGGAAAAAGTGGATTGAAGGTTCCCCAATCTTCACCTAGCAACAAAAAATAAAAAATGGACAAGAAAACACTAATATAATGGGCTAAATAAAAAATGGAATGGAATAAATCCTTTGTCTCTACCCTTAAATAGAAACTATAAGACCTTCAAGGGAGAATGGAGAATAATTAGTTATGAACATTTCTCTCATGGAAGAACAACAAGCGTTCCAAAATCTAAAACAAACTCTAAAGAACAAGGAAGAAATGGATCACCTCAATTGTAGGAATCTATGGTTAAAGGTTGGCTATAGAATACTAATTTATCTCATAAGTGGGCCAACTAGAATATATGGAGAAACAATGTGAAAATAATAACCATAGCAAAGGGAGATACCCTCAATTCATATGATCAAATTTTAAAAGAAACTTTAATCATTTTGCAACTCTACACAAATAAAATTTTGTCGTAGATGAGGAGGCTACAAATAAAATGATGGAACGCATTCCTTAGGTGGTTAGTATGGAGGATAACTAAAAGCTAATGCATCCTATTAAGGTTTAGTAAGTATGGGAGGTTCTCGCATCCTTTGACCCAGACAAGGCTCCAAGTTGTGATGGATTTTTAACGCATTTTTATAAGACTTGTTGGAGCATCATTAAATTGTTCTTGATTATAATTAATTCATATATTGATAATGTCCTCTAGGATGGGGAGAAGATACTATTCTTCATTTTTGGATCTTGTCCCAAAAAAAAAACCCCTCCACTTTCAATATATTTCACCCCATTCTCTCTGTAATATTTCATACAAGATCTTCTCTAATATTATATAAAACATAATATAATTATGTCTCTCAAATATAATCATAGAAAATTAGGGAGGATTTTTCCAAAATAGACAAATTATGGACAACATCATTCGTATTCAATAGGAAATCCACATAATAAATGTCTAAGAAGAGAAAGGCATGATAGTTAAATTGGATATGGAGAATGCATTTGTCAAGATCTAAAACAATTTTCTCTTTGTATTCCTTTGTAGGTATTATTGGACACCTAATCCTCTATGGGTAGGTGTGGAAGCCGAACAATCATAAAGGAGTCCAAGTGACCTTGGAATGCAGAATCCAAGAGTCACATTAATGTAATATAAATGTACATCTATGAGTAATAGAAACAAAACTCATGCTTATCTTTATATGTGTGTGTTTACCTTCTCCTCCACCATGTGTGTGTTTAACATGGTATCAAAGCCCCGAGTTTAGAGGTCCCCATTAAGCTTCTGAATAGCGTTGGCATGTGTTGCATTAGTGCAACCTCTACCATCTCCCAACATATGTGCTGCCTCTCGTTTACTCTATTCCCATTTATTTCTATATTTGGAATTCTAGCTACTGAAATATTCTATAACTCTCCACTTGTTTGGACTATAATCCTCCGCCCTCTCTTCTAAATAGACTACGCAGTCTCACACCATGCATTGACATTACTCCTTCTTTTGTGCCTCTCCAGACTTGCTTTCATTTGAACTCTTAGTGTTTGTTGCCACTTCAGATTTATGCCCATCTAGTGCATCTCCTAAATTTGCCTCAGCAAACTCTTTTGAGACATTTTCATCCACAGAGGCTTTAGATTGTTTCTTTAAAGTGAAAGCAATAATTAAACCTTTTGGATAGTTGTTGTCCTACGAAACTGAATCTCCCCAACTGTCATTCTACCATTGGTCTCCTGTGGAAACATTTTTATCAGGTTTATGCCTAGTAGAGCAATTGTTGATTTCTTCTAGCAAATCTCTCCGTTCAGTATCAAAATCCTTCTTTGGCTTCATCTCCAAATATGCACCATCATAGACCAAATTCAATTTAGAAACAACATTGGACTCTTCCTCTGATGAGAACTCAATAAGAGCAGAACCATAGAGGGCCTCGTTTCCTGCAACATGGCGTGACAGACACACACTATAAACATTTCCATGTTGGTTGAAAAAATGTTCAACATATTCAAGTTTCACGTCATAGGATAAAGGAGCTGCAGCAATAGTTCTCGAATCTACTTGTTCTAGAACTTCCTCGGGCTTTGAAAATTTGTTAACATGCCCAACCTTCTTCCCATCTTCGGAGACCGGGAGGGTAGAAGACGAATTCCTAATGACTTTGCAAACAACAGCAGCAGTTTCTTCTGGTACATTCTCAAGCACTGCTTCCTTCAGCCCAAGATGGTTTCTCATTCATTGAAAGGAGCATATTAGAGCCAGGCTAACCATTTCGTCCTGGCTTTCCTGAATGTATTTCTTCAGAAACTTATCCCATGGAAGATTGTTGTCGCTGAAATAAAATTCAACCTATCAGAGAACTTTGCTTGAGGTATCTTGGTCCAAAGCAACTGCTGCCATGGCTCCTACTGCTTCTCTTCTTCCTACCTTGACTTGAATTTTATTTCCTTGTTGAGCCAGAAAGCCTTTCTCTAAGAGAAAACAAACCCAAAAAGGCCTCACTACTCAGTTAAGTGAGATGCCAACAACAATGCATATGCAGTATTATAAGGAGAGCATATAGGGTTTTAGGTTTAGGACATGGATGTGGTGGAATTTAATTTTTTCAGGATCTATGTAGTGGCAGGGGACAAGAACTAGTGATGAATTTATAGATATAGATTCTCTACGAGCTTTTAATTTCTCGGAAATTTGAGAGAGGCAGGGTTTTTGCGACTAATGCCAATATCACTCCCGCAGAAAAAGATCTAGACAATGCAGTCCATATGGTTAGAAGGTGAAATTCATCATGTTAATTCGTCAATATTTTTCCTATGCAGCTGAATATTATTGTCAATGAAATATTTGTGTGTTGTGCAATTCTGGTCTTCATCGAAGTTTGATATCAAATGCTAAACTATTGAGAATTCCTTCAACATCTTTATATGGAAGGTTGAAATTTGGAAGCCACCTTGATTTCTTATAGCTAGAATAGAAATCTTCAAATCTATGTGAAATATATTGTAGATCAACCTGTGAAGTGAATTCAGAAAAATTTGGACACCATTAGTCTAAATTTCCAATTATTTTTGTTCATTAAATAAGGGATACAAATAGTTTGGTTGTATGAAGCAGTGAGTATTTCTCATTGGAGGTTCGTTCTCTACAAATTAGAGTTGTTGGTGTAAAAAAGTTCTTTGAAGAGGAGAGAAATCATTAGTATTTTTTGCCTTAAAGGGTTATTGCACAGTGGTTTTTGCTGCACATTTACAAAAATATTTTGCAGTGACATTGTATTGTATTGACATTGTGGTGGGCATTGCTTCTTAGTTCATAGTTGCAGTCAGTATAATTTTGAGTTGTTGAGAAAATGGCTAAAATCAATGATGCATTGGATTTGTTGAATAACCTCATTCATTCCACTGTTCATGATATGGTAAAAATGAGCAAGAACGCTCTTTTTAATATTCAAAATTGCTTGCAAGATACACAAGACAAGATTGAGTTTTTGACGTTGGAGTCTCAGCTCCAGCAAGATGAACTTTAGCAAAAGAGTCATCATTCTGAACCTGTTTCTGTTCAGAAAATTGAGAGGGACTCCCATTAGTAGCAAGAATATAAAGTTGCAGTCGATTCACATTCAGTCCCTTGTACAAGAGCAGATTTACATGTAGAAGCAGCAGCTCAGTCTGCACTTCCCAAGCCCATCATCAGACCTTGGGAAGAGCTTGTTCATAAAAAGCACATAACTGGCCTTGGATATGAAAAGAAGTTGTCCTTTCATATTCTGGACTACTCCAAGCCCATCAAATTTTAGAGTGCCAGATTTCTTTATGATAGTTCACCTTCAGCTGTTCCAAATCCTGCTCCTCTTCCACAACAACAACACCAGATTGTAAAACGCCAACACTGTGATCGAGTTGGCCATATGAAATATCATTGTTTTGATCTTCACCCATTCAAGCACTATGGTCGGCACACCCATTCTTCACACAGATGCTTCAGAAACAAGCCCCCTGCAAGAACAAAGATTCATCTTGGATGGATCACTTCTTGGCAATGGGCATCAACATCCAAGAAGATGTTTAAGTCGCATGTTAGAACTTGTTCTCGAATATTGAAAAATCTTGCAGTTGAGTTTTCTCCATCATCTCACCTTGTACCTGACAGAGGGAAAATGGTGGTCATGTACAAGCATCGACGCCACATCAAGTGAGCCTGAGCCACAATATCTCATTCCACATTCAGAGTTGTAGCTAGAGACACAGTACGTCAAGTGAGCCTGAGCCACAATTCGTCATTCCATATTCAGAATTGTAGCCAAAGACACAGATGCCCATGAGCATGCCTTTGGTTGGTGGACAGATTTAAACCATCTACGTGAGGTTGATATTATTCCTCTTTTAGAACACTTCCTCTAGTAGAAGTCTTCAGCTTCTTGCTATTTTTGGTTGAGTTCCAGGGAAATGCATTAAGCATTCCAGAGTTGGTGGTCATCCTTAAACCATCAGAGGTTGTAGACCTCCCTTCTTCTAGGTTGAAGGTCTCCCTCTTCAAATATGAGGGACACATCCTCTAGCAGAAGCCCTCATCTTCTTGCAAGTTTTGGAAGAGTTCCAGGAACTACAATAAGCATTGCATTCTAGTTTTGGTGGTCATCCTCAAACCACCTCTTTATGCCAACATTTCAGAGAGCTGATTCAGCCTAAGTGTTTCCATGCATACTTTGCAGATTTGTATTACAAATCTCTTCTTGGACTCACACATACCCCTTCGGATTAAGGGGGGGAATGTTGGACACCTAATCCTCTATGGGTAGGTGTGGAAGCCGAACAGTCATAAAGGAGTCCAAGTGACCTTGGAATGTAGAATCCAAGAGTCACATTAATGTAATATAAATGTACATCTATGAGTAATAGAAACGAAACTCATGCTTATCTTTCTATGTGTGTGTTTACCTTCTCCTCCACCATGTGTGTGTTTAACAGGTATGGCTTCATCCCCCAATTCATAAATTGGATCTCAGCATGCATCAGTTCCCCTTGGATCTCCCTAATGGTTAATGGAAGATCAGACAAAATCTTCCATGCCTTGAGAGTACTTCGGCAGGGGTTTCCTCTTTCCCTAATCTTATACATCATAATGAAATATTCACTAAGTATGATATTGAATTTTAACATAAGGCTTGCATCCCTCCCTAACCAATCTATTGATAAAGGAGTAAGAAATATAAATCATGCACAATTCACAAATGATACTCTTTTGTTGTGAGGGAAATATACAATTATAGCACTAGATTCAACAATGTCTTAGAAAAAATTGTTGATGTTTTTGGTAGATAGATAAATAAGAGGAAAATCCTCTTTATCATGTTGAATGTCAGTGGCAATCAGCAAGAAACAGTCCAATATATTCTACAAATCCTAGTTCAAGAGGAATTGTATTCATTTCATTATTTGAGCAACCCCATAAGCCTTAAGACATTTCCTCGTCTCTCTTGGTAGTCAATTCTCAATAGCTTCAAAGAAATTTTTTTCCAAATGGGAAACTCAGTAGTTGAATATAGCAGGTCGCCTGGTCCTCCTTAATGTTGTGTTATCATCCCTCCTACTATTATGATTTTTAGTAGTCCTAGCTTCAATAGGATTTCATATGCCCATTGCACAAGAACTCATAAAGTTCTTATGGGAAGGAGGACAATCCAACACAAGAAAAATATCACTTGGTAAATTGGTCTGCTATTAAATCCTCTATCACCTATGGTGGGATAAGTGTGAAAGACCCAACAATTATGAATCTAGCATTTGGAGGGAAATTGTTATGGAATCCAATAATTGATAACAATGATTGGTGAATAATGCTCTACTTTGGAACTAATTTTCAAGATATAGGAATCACTTCCTAGATAGAAAGTCTCCCTTTGTCAAATGTAGATTGAAAAAATATAGAACACGAGTGGTTGTCCCTGTCATGCAGTTATTCCTCTCACGGGTCCCTACAAATGGGAAATAGGTTCATATTTGGTAGGAAAACACCTTGGAAAACACACCATTGGAAAAAAATTCAACCCTTCTCCAGCTTAATTTCTCACTTCCAACAATGGGAAATCATTTTCTATTTGACATTTCTAATTGGTACTCGGATGGATCCTACAAGGCTTTAAACCTATATTTCATCCCTCCACATCTAAGGACCCTTATCCCTACATTTCTCTCATACCTAAAAGGATTTGCTCCAAATTCTATGAATGAAGAAGACTCTAAAGGTTGGGGGACATCATTGTACTTAGTTAAGTTGGGATACAAGAAAAAGATGTTCCTGGAGGGGCCTCCCCCCTATTTGAAGTTGTGGGCTCAAATATGGAACTCATATGGACTTCCAAAAATAAGCATATTTTGTTGGGCATTGGCTCATAAAATTATTCTCACAACAGACAATATGGATAAAATATAAATATAGGGATCGTCACAATGTGCACTCTACCAAAAGAACAAAGAAAATATTCAACATTTTTTTATAGAGTGTGAATTCACAAGGAAAGTTTAGGCATAAGAAATGAAATGGTTGTTGAATTTGGTTCAATGGAAATAATCACTTACTTAATGGTTTCAAACCTGGCATCAACATTATATAGGTTCATTCAAAGGAAAGAATATATTAAAAATGTTTTGAATGGCACTTCCAAAATACATTTGTTGGAAAACATTGTTGGCATGAAACAAGGCAGTATTTCAAAATACACAAACTAACACAACAGTGGTAGCAAAAAGAACCAAGTCACTACCAACAACACATATATGCGACAAAGGTTCCAAGTCTCATATACATCAAATAATGGACCCCTCTAAAGTAAGATGGATATCCCAATTTAATATCGAGCTACAAAATTCTTGTTTACTGCTATGAAAGAGCCATTGAAAACTATCCTTATCTATTGAAGAATTTCAAGATATGGCTAAAAGTGCAAGACTCATCCATTATTTTTTTATGGTGCCTCAAAACAAAATCCAAGGGTGGCATGCACGTGGCAGGAGAGAATCTTAATCCCCAAAGGACAACTTGAAACAACATCTTCCTGGAGTATGGGAATAGCCTTAAACAACCAAGTAGAGTGGTATGCCTTATTGCAAGGTATTAAATTATCTAGGAAATTCCATTGTTCATAGGTTAATCATATTAGGGGACTTAAATAATATCATCTAACATTTGAATCTTGGTACCATGCCATATATTTGAAGTTGCAACTACTCTATAAGAGAATCAAATTAAGTCTAAATCAAATCCAAAGTTTAAGGAAATCCATGACCTTCATGAGATGAGCACTGAAGTAAACAAATTAGCGAACCAAGCCACTAGGTATCCCTCAAGAACCATATGGGTAAGCATAACCACCCAAACCTACCTAATCCCATGATGCATGCAAGTGAGACATATGGATTTTAATTAGCAAGCAAAATTTTAAAATCAATAATGAATTGGATCCAAGACTTGGCATGTGGAAGGATCATTCTTCAGTTAAGAAGCATTAACTCTGATGTATCACCACCCTCTATCACATGTGTGGAAAGTATGGGGAATTCTACTTAAAATATCATTGCAAGCAGGGTGATTTCTCAAGTGTGGGATCATTTCAAAAGTGAGCTCATTGTATACGAATTACCTCACCCTACATTCATTTGGATTTTAGGTTGTTTTGGTGTGCTTGTGTAGGTGTGTTGTAATTTCTTCCTGGTGGGCAGAAGATGATAGGAACATTATTATGGCTCTATCCCTAGGACTCCCTCTAGAGGAATACTCTATTTTTATGTCCATGATGTTTCTTTGTAATGCCAACTTGGTAGAAAGGGAATCTCAATGGTGAAAAAAACAACTCCCTCGTCAAATTTGGCAGCAGAAAGCAAACAAGGGACAAATGTTACAATAAAAAATTGACCCTAACGACCTGGGATGGGAACCAGTGGAAGAACATTGTAGCATGAGATGAGGAATTGTTGGAACTTTAGGAGTGTTACATGGCCTTACACCTTCATATATAGCAACTGGAAACAATGCTCATGTCCACTATTGAAATTATTATTGAGCATTAAACTATAATCCAAAGTAAAGAAGATGAGATTAATAGTTTACAGAGACAATTGGAAGAAATACAGGTAAATAATTGTGTCCTCCCCTATCAGCAACACGAACAATGTCCTTATCTAACCTAGTATTCTCCTCCCCCTTAGCTCCCTTTGATTTGAGCATTCCAACTCCCTTGGAAATTCTCGACACTAAACAATATTCCTCTAATAGATATGTGGTCTAATAAATTAGTATGAAAACAAAATTATGTAACTATGGAGGAGTGTTTTATAGATAAGTCACATACAAATATCTATGTAATTTTTGTTTTATGTCATGGATAAGAGAACATGATATAAGCAGACCATGATTAGGAAGGTGTATGAAAATTATGGCTCTGCAAACATAATTATGTAATATTATTGTGTTAACATATATTATATATTAAATTTTAGTAGAAAAATCTATGTTAACACATAATAAGATAACGTAATTATGTTTGGAAAGCCATAATTTTCATACACCTTCCTAATCATGACATCCTTGTTTTATCATGTTCTCTTATCCATGACATAAAACCAAAATTACAAGGAGATTTTTATGTGAGTTCTCTATAAAACACTTCTCCATACTTACATCATTTTGTTTTCATAATAATTTTAGACTCCATATCTATTAGAGGAATCTTGTTTAGTGTCGATAATTTCCAAGGGAATTGGAACGTTCAAATCAAAGGGAGCTAAGTGGGAGGAGCAAACCAAGTTGGATGAGGACATTGTTCGTGTTGATGATAGGGGAGGACACAATTATTTACCTATAGTTCTTCCAATTTTCTTTGTAAAGTGTCAATATCATCTTCATTCCTTTGGATTAGAATTTAATGCTCAATCATAATTTCAATGGTTGACATGATCATTCCTTCCAATTGCTCTATATGAAGGTGGAGGGCCATGTACTACTCCTGTATTTCCAACACTTCCTCATCTCATTCTACAATGTGCTTCCACTCATTCCCATCTCGGGTCGTCAGGGCCAATTTTTTATTGTAACCTATGTCCCTTGTTTTCTTTTTGTTTCCAAATTTTACTGGGGAGTTATTTTTTCCGCCATTGAGATGCCCTTTCTACCAAGTTGGCATTACAAAGAAACATTATGGAGATAAAAATAGAGTGTTCCTCTTGAGGGAGTATTAGGGATAGAGCCATAATAACTTCATTGTCATCCTCTACCCTCTAGGAATAAATGACAACACACCTACACAAGCACACCAAAACAACCTAAAAATCCACATGAATTCAGGGTGAGGTAATTCATATACACTAAGCTCACTATTGAAATGCTCCCATGCCTGAGAAATCACCCTGATTGCAATGATATTTCAAGTATACTTCCCCATAATTTCCATACATGTGACAAAAGGTGGTGATACATCAAACTTAATGCTTCTTAACTGAAGAATGATCCTTCCACATGCCAAGCCTTTGTAACAACCCTCATGAAAATTCCATGTAATAAAAGTTAATAAAGGAAAAATAATAACCACATAGTATGGGACACTTACTTCAAGTTGAATGTTGGGAAAAAATCCTAGTGTGGGTGTTCATTTGGTTTATTATGGCTAAGGAAATTGGCAAAGGAAATGGATAAGACTTTGGAAAGGAAAAGTGGCATTAATTGGCATTTTATTTATGAAAATAATGGAAAATATGAGAAAAGGGAGGTGAAAGGTCACAGGTTGCATGTGAGGAGTAAAATGGAGGAAAATAATGGAAAATGAAAAAAATAGAGGCCTCATTGATAAAAATGCTTCTGAGGATCAATTGGTACCTTTTGTCAGTTAAGTTTTAGATCTCCCTCTCTATTCTCTCTCTCTCTCTCACTCTTGGACACTTAGAGTTTTCTTGGAGAATTTCAACATTGAATCAGGAAAGGAAAAGAAGGAAAAGAGGAAGAAAATCTCAATCAAGGAAGAGCAGGATCAAGCAGTTACAACGGGTTTACTTGCGGGTATCGATTTACATGTGTGATTTCCTTGCTATATTTGGCATGCATGGTGTTGCATGTCTGTTCTTGGTTCTCTTTTTTCCATTGGCATGGGTTTTTCCAGGTGTGACACTGTTTTTTACCCTAGCCTTGCCATTTCCAGATAGCCATGGTGTGATGGGGTTATCGTGTTTTGGTTGAGCTAGATTGTCAGATGGATTCGAAGTTGAGTAAGGTGGATATATGAATCAAAGAACACATGGCCTATTAATCCCTGAACCGTAGAGTGGATTGCAGTAAAGACAGATTTTTTGTTTCGTTTATGGGCCTATGAATCCTCGACCAGTGAATGGCGGTATATTCTGTAAAGCCTAGAGGTGTGTGCTCTCCATCAGGCCTAGGAATATCGGGATGATATATACATTAAATCCTAGAGAGTGGAGTCTCAGTGATGGCCTAGTGATCCCTGGATCAGACTATGGATTGCGGTAAAGCCTAGAGACTAGGAGACAGGAAAATTCCTCACGGTGTAGGTGGAGAAATTTGGTGGCATCCATGCTTGTTTTGGCCTAGTGATATGGTGGAGATCATGGTAAATCCTATTATTACATGTTTATTGTTTTGGCCTAGTGATCCGGTGTGGATTACAGTAAATCTTGGTTTTTATTGATGAGGGTGAGGTGGTTTAGCCTCGAGAAGCGCTGGTTGGTTCTTTCGTTTTGAGTCCCACATTCATGATTGGAATATAGCACGGGGGTGATTGGCTGAAGAGAGATTTAGCTCAGCCAATATATGGTCGTGTGGAACGTGGTAGTCCCATACTGGGTTGGTTTTTGCATTCATTAATGAGAAGTTCTTTCCTTGGTATCTTATGTGTAAATGTGCTGGTTTATATGTGGTTTATATGGTTAATTTATCCTTGATATTTTTTTTGTTATTATGTTGGTTATAAGCATGTATTATGACAATGATTATGTATGGATCTCATCATGTTTTCATTTGTAAATTAATGAAAGATGTATCTATGACCTAATATATGATAATGTAGCTAATGATATAAGGGAACAATGCTTCTTAGTGATTCCCAGATAAGTATGATACCACTATGCTCAGATTTGTTATTTAAACATGTAGATTACATATTTGCGACATGTTTGACAAAATAATTGTCATGGCTAGTAGGGGTCCAGTCAAGACCTTGTTCAAATGTTTGCATTTACATCGTTATTTCGTTGTTATATTTCAGTTTTGAAAGTGTCATGGAATTCTGGGCAATGACCTGGGCTCTGAGCTTGAAAAAATGGCACAGAAATCAGGGTCGCAGGCTCAACTACTGGGAAAATTCCTTGGTCACATGCATGCCCATATTGTGTGTGCGACTGGAGGTTTCCATCCGCTCTCTTGCCCATGTCAAGCATGCGACTCGGGGATTGATGCTTGAAAAGGTTGGTTTGATTAAGGGGCTAGCATTCTGGAAGGTTGTCATGGCTCCTAGGTGTCCCAAGGTATTTGTAGTTGTGTGGTGTCAATTCCACTTCCTTAAGGTGACTTGTGAGGTTGAATCAAATCATAGTAGTCTCTCGTCACATGTTGGCCCCGGTTGGCCCATTACTTGGGTAGATATGGGAGGAGGGTGTTACAATCTTGGATCCAATTCATTGTTGATCTTAACATTTTTCTTGTTGATTAAAATCCATATACCTCATTTCATGTGTCATGAGATCAGGTTGGTTTGGGTGGTTATGCTTACCCATATGGTTCCTAAGGGCCATCTAGTGGCTTGGCTCGCTAATGTGTTTACTTCATTACTTAGCTCATGAAGGACATGGATTTTCGTAAACTTTGGAGTTGATTCAAACTTAATATGATTCTCTTATAGAGTAGTTACAACTTCAAATTAGATGGCATGGTACCAAGATTCAAATGTCAAATGATAATATCCAAGTCCCTATTATGATTAACTTATAAACTAGGGATTTCTTAGATAATTTAATACCTTGCAATAAGTCATACCACTCTACTTGGTTGTTTAAGGCTATTCCCATGCTCTAGAAATATGTTGTTTCAAGTTGTCCTTTGAGCCTTAAGATCCCCCTTGCCACATGCATGCTACCCTTAGATTTTGTATGCTACTCTTAGATTTTGTTTTGAGACGCCATAATAAATAAATAAGTCTTACACATTTAGCCATATCTTGAAATTCTTCAAATATAGTTTTCAATGGCTCTTTCATAACCATAAACAAGAATTTTTCAGCTCGATGTTAAATTGGGATATCTATCTTACTTTATAGATATCCATTATTTGAAGTTTAGACTTAGAATTTATATATATATATATATACTAATTACAATATTCCATCTTATTTTAGAGATATCCATTATTTGAGATCTATGAGACTTGGAACCCCGTATATATACATATACTAAATTACTAATTTCAATGTTCTTATCATATTGAACTTAATTTTTTTCAGATAAAGCATACTCTATTTATTTGGGCACGAATTTTTTTCATTGTTATCAATGTGCACGAATTTCAAAAATGCACTTAATATGGATGAATGTATTGAATCTATATATGATGCATCTATCACGTTATACTACAAATGGTACATTTGTAGTATAACGTATCACACACCTTTGGAAAAATATTCAATCACACACTAAAGAGCATGGGAAATCCAATGCTAAAATGTGAACTATTTTCTTGTCCACCTCTAATGTAAGAAAACACCACACACCAGTACATCTTAATTAAGCACCATAAGTTGGAGCAAACAACTATGGTACGCCTATGTATCAAGGCACACACCAATTCCCTTAGAATAATTTCAAAGGATCTGTGGTGTTCCCAAACTTACGTGGAGCACTACAACTAATGCATTCATAAAGCACCAAAGAGTGTTAGAAATTTTGTCACATTAAATATGTTTCTATTGGGTTTGCTTATGTTAAAGTTGGAGTACTACTATATGGTGCATCTTGTAAGGAAACTAATGGATGGTGCAAGTTAAGTGTCATGTACGTCATGATGTAAAGGTTTTAAAAATTATTTGGAAAATGGCCAAAAGTAAAGTCAAATTTTAAAGCATAATCCATTACAAATGTAAATTAAGGGATAACAAACAATTTATCTGGTCCCTTCTCCATTGAAGAGGGGTGGTTTTCACGTTGAGAAATTGATACAATCTGGAAATTTCAAAATGAACACAAATCCACCAGGGAAGCAAAGGAATTGGGGAATCAAATAATAGAGCAACAAGGTATTAATGAAGGATAGTAAGAATCAATGCTTATTTAGATGTGAAGCAGTAAGTGAATAATATAAATGAATTTTTAAAAATTTTATTTTTTGTTAATTTATATTTTTACGAGGCACAATGTGTTCCATGTCTCACTACTGCATTATATTGGTATGTATTGAGTGCATCAATATTTTTAAGTATTGGTATTTTTGGGCATTAATTTTGTTGAAATATATTATATGCATCTCCATGATTATTTTTGAAAAAATGTTGATACTTTAAAAAATATTTTAACATATCCAAGGAAAATTTTAGGGGCTAATATTCGCAAGTGGGCTAATTTTCTATGTTTTTTCCATAAAAAATATTCACCAATTTCCCTTTTTTTCTAAAATGATTCGCCCAAATTTTATAGTACACCATTATTTTACCTCAAATATCGCCAAAATATCATATCAACTAATACAAAATCATTGGAAATCTATATATTTCTACAAAAATATCAACTAAAATTTTACAATTAGGGACTAGTAAGATTCGCCAAGTTTTCTAAACTTTAAGATAAACTTCCATCTTTAAAATTTTCCCTTAGAAGTTTTACACAATAGTGTGCTTATTTCTATAAGACACATCTTACATATTTTTTTTTAAACAGCCCATGTATAAAATATCCTAACCAATTAGTGCTTTTAATAGAATTTTAACTTGACTTGGTGTATGTGGTATGGATACACATTGATGATTCAATAAAATGAAAACATCACAATGTTTTTTGAAAAATGACAATTTTTTTTAGAAGAAAAAAAGAAAAAGAAAATTGGCCTACATTAGTGCTTGTGGTATGGTTGTACCTTGGTGCATGTTATTTAAAGCACACTAGTCCATTTAGATTGTATAGGAGAAATGAAAAAAAAAAACCACTAAAGCCTTTGTATGTCTTCCTTTGCTAGAAAACTCTATTAAAAAAAGGAAAGAGAAAAGTATTTCCACAATACCCTTTCATAAGTGATGTTTTATGTTTAATGGTAATGTTATCAAATTCCTAACCCCTAAGGGGAAACTCCATTGCCAATGGTCATATTATGAAGTATTATGTAAACTATGAGATATGAGGTTCGAATCCCCATGATTAACATGTATTGGCAAAAGGGGCATACATAAGCACCTAGAATTTATAGTGGTAGCATTAAAATCTGACCCCATGTCACATGAATACGAAACTAACCCAATTGTCGATTCCTCTAGATATCAAAAAATAAATGTTATCAAATTCCTTGAGAACATGGCTTTTAATCATGATTGTGGCCTCTAAATCCGAACATGATGGTATAGCCTTGTCATCGATACAACACATGAGAAGCTTAGAGTCCCCTTCTATGATGAGGTTTTGATTAATTTTGGCTTTAGCTACATTAATCTAGCAATCAGGCTAACCATATTTTCCCTATTGTTTGTGCATGATCCTAGGAGTTGAAGATACATTTGAAGGAATTTACCTTTATGGTTTTTTATGAAACTCCAATCCCCACAATATTTGAGTTATGCTTCATAGCCTCATTGAAATGTAGTTTCACCCATCTTAAAATGGTGCCTTTGATCTCAAAATGTGGATGGGGAGATGCAAAGCCAAAGATAGATACTCCACGGTGATTTCTTTTAAGAAATATGATTCGTCAACATGAACAATTTTCCTCACTAGAGATTACATAAATGATTCAAGGATTATGAGTTTAACTATGTTCCACACTTTCTCAAGGATAAGAATCTTATGCTCAAAGATTCTAGCATTCTTGTAACTCCAAATGGATCACAAAATATATGCAAGAGTTATAATCAAGACCCTATTCTCAAATATTTTACATTCATAAATTTCTAAATGGATCACAAAATGTATGCAAGAGTTATAATCAGGACCTTATTCTCAAATATTTTACATTCATAAATTTCTAAATGGACCACAAAATGTATGTAGGATGTAGCATTTTAAGAACAAGAACAAGATCTAGTTGTGAAAAAATAATAGACTAGCATTTTCAAAACAAGAGAGAAGAGAAAATAAAATTGCTGAGAAAAATAACTAAGTAGCTAAAGAGACAATTCAAATTACTCATGGACTTCTAATAATGATGTATTTTTGAAGGCTATAGATTCCAATTTTTTGAGAGCGATGTTGTGGATCGGAAGGGAGGCATACAATGACATGAAGGGACTCCAAACCATGTCTCTTTGCATGCAGAGGCTCTTTCTTCAAAATTGGTGCTTATTGAAGACACAATTTTTAGTATATATACTTCACAATGAGGATCTTCCCTCTTTTGGGTTACCTCATCATTTATTATTTCTAGATCTGGAAAAAATATTCAAGGGCCTTCAACTTGATCTCCCTTAGATAAAAGGGCCTCAGAATGAAAAACCAGAACCGTAGGAGGATTTTCATATTTTTGTTAAAACCCTAAGCAGGAAATTAGTTCTCTTAGGGGTTTGGGGTTCATATATAGTGGAAAATTCTGAAGCAAACAATATAAAACAACCTAGGTATACCTGTGTTTTACTAGAGTTGGATATATGTGGGGAAATTGTTGCATGACGCCATTCACTTGAAATATTATGGCATTGAAATGAACTCCACCATAATATTAAATATGAGGTTGAGGGGTGGGGCTTCAAGTATCAAAAACCATAATGGAACAACCTCATTCAAGGTTGCAGTGAAAGGGAAGGTTGCCACTCTTTCTGATCAGATCCAAAATATGTCAGGAACATACATAGTGGAATAAGCGAAAAAAGCACCAGTGATGGATGTTAAACCCTCAGAGATAAAAAAAAATAAGTTGATGATCTTCAATATATGGCATTAATATGTGGTTTTAATGATCTGAAGATTTTCACCAGTGGGTTTTTTCTTCTTATACACCTAACTATGATCTCTACTTATGTTCCAAGGGTTTCCTCATAGTTCAATTTGACACAAAGAAAGATATGGAGAAATCACAACTGACCGACCATGGTTCTAGGGTAGACTTGGGTTTTTCATTACCCCATGGTTCCCATAATTTGATGCTACAATTATGGTGGTCACTACAATTTTAGTTTGGGTGAGATTATCAAATCTCCCTCTTACTTTTTGGCATCGTCAAGTCCTAGAAGAAATTGAAAATACTCTTGGAAAATTTAAAAAAATGGACTTTCACAAAACATAAAAAGGTATTTACATTTACCAGAAATTATGTGGAGATAGACCTTAGAAAAGTTTCTACCTGATCATGTATCTATCTAAAACATAAAAATTTACAGTAGGCCAAGGTTCTAGATTGTGAGAATACGACATTTAGATGTCGCATTTGTTTTCAAACATGACAACTATAGAACACATTCCCACTAGCAAAAAAGATCTCCCAAAAAAAAAGAGGCATGCTAATAAGCCTATGGAATGGTAGGTACCTAGCAGTTCTTAAGAAGAAGAAGAAGAAGAAGAAGAAGAGACTATGCAGGATAATCTAAATATGGATGCTCATGCACAACATGGTAGCCAAGTAGACGAAGGAGCTAAGGATCAATGAGGAGATGCAAATCATATCCAGAAGGTTACAGAATCAACAAAGTTCAAAGCAACAGACTAGCATAAAAAGTAAACACTTAATGAAAATGGATTGAGGTGTATAAAGAGGAATTGTGTATCCAAGAGTTCGAAGTCAGATAAATAAATCCCTTTACAAGAAGCTGGAAATAAATTGGCAATAATAATAGTTGATCCCAACCATAGGGTTGGACAAAACTTCACAAAAAGAAGGGGAAAAAGGGGAAAATAAGTGATTATTGCCACACTTCGTCTCGAAAAACTATGTATTTTTTCACATTTTTTTCTTTTATTGTGCATCAACTGAAAGGTTAACATGATGGAATGTCTAGTGGCATTTACAAAATGTAATTTTGATCTTTGTTTTCAGGTTGAATAAAATTATGATTTTTTCTTCAGAAAAAAATATAGTATTTTTGAACATTAACTCAATAAATAACTCTCTTAGAGAGAAAGGGATTTCAAACTAGGTTTGGGTTCACTTGTGCATGCACTCAGTTAACTAGTGTAGATTCATGGAATAGCTAGTAAGCCAAAAATTGAGTGGGAGATTGTAAATTAGAAAAATATCTAATGATAGGCTTAAATAAAATTAAATAGAGTCAAAAATCAATTATAATTGATATAATAACTCTCACAAGCAATAACTGCCCATGCAAACTCCAAAAGTAATATTTAAAGTCAAGTGATAAGGTTGGTAGGTGAGTGGATAAGGTAGTCTCCCAAAATAAGAAAGGAAATGTGCATTAGTGGTTAGGGACCTTAGCGATAAGGTAATGCACATTAATGGAAGGGAAATTTCCATGCCATATTGTAGTCACTACCACATATCATCCTAGGAGTCACCCCTTGCTAAAAATATATTTACTAAAAATAATAATAATAAATGTTAAAAATAAGAAGATGATCCCAAATGGTAGGGAGGGTCTAGTAGTGAAATAAAATTGGCCATATGCACCCCTAATAACTAATTGAAGAGTGTAAAATGATTCCATAACCGAGGTCATGATGCCCCGAGTGCAATGTACCCCAAACCCACCCCCCCCCCCCCCCCACACACACAAGTTGAAGCACAATTGAGGAGCATGCTAGAGAATGAGTCCTAACAATTTTCAATCATGTTAGGTACTCTATGTAAAATAAAATAAAACATAAATTTAGATAAAGAGGGAAAACCCAATGGGAAGAAAACCCCTCCTCAAAATATCAATGAGAATATAGTAAGGTTAGTTACAAAGCAATTGTGTGTTGTTCACCCCTAAGTAATCTCTTAAGGATGTGAATTTCAGCTCAATGAAGTTCTTCAGAAATATGTATGAAATCTACTAAGAAGAAGGATACTATTTCATATCAATGACTCCTATATGAATCTGCTCTTTGATTTAGTGCATATGAACCTAAATATGCTTGAATTGCTTCCTTTGAGTGTGTTCTCTAGAAAAATTGAGTGTACTCTAGTAATCACACCATATAATTGTATAAAGTTTAATATGTGCACTAAGCTTTATAATAAATTGTTGCAACCATATATCTTGAGTAGTAATGTTCATTGTACCCTTGTACACTTCCTCTACTAATATGAAAGAGAAATAGTTTTTTTTTTGTACCCATAAAGGTCTATTCTTTGTATCTATATTATCTTGTAATTGATCTAAAATATTATATTCTAGAATATGATATGAATAAGTATCTTTAAAATATATCATAGGTAGAGGTGGACAAGGTGCACTAGAGTGCGCGAGCAGTAGCTGCAAGGGACCTTCTTGAAACATGACACTTATATGTATCAATAAGGCATTCAAAGATGAATCTAACAACATGTATCCCTTAAATCCCTCTATATATCCCACAAATATGCACACCCTACTCTAAGATCCCATATATTTCCTCCTATGAGAGGGAGTCTTAGCCCATGCATGGGAAACAAAAACTCTAAAGTGTGTTACATCTAGTTTCTTCCATATCAAGGCCTCAAAAGGAGTGATTCCCTTTACTAATTTGTGTGGAATTATATTTTGAATGTAAGATGCATAGTTAATAACTTCAACCCATAGCTTAAGAGGTAAAGATTTGACATGAAGCATATATTTCATCATTTCATCATATCTTTTAGTCTCCTATTTTTAATCTTTACAACTTTGTTTTGTTATGGAATGTAAGGAACCATATGTTGTATATTTATTCCCCATTTTCAATACATATTTTTAACATCATTATTCACATATTCCACACCATTATTCGTCCAAAGTAATTTGATCCTCTTCCGTATCTGATTTTCTACAAGTTGTTTGAAATTTTTAAGATGCTCAACAACTTCAGATTTCAACTTAATACAATACACCTATGTAAATCTATACCAATCATCATATGAATTTAATTACATACCTTTATTTTCTCATTGAAAACCTATCTCCTAGCCTTTACATATCTTGATATTCTTTTCAATATGTTTGCTAAATATGTAGTCATGAAAAACTACATTTGTATATTGGATATGTGGCAATCCTTCAACCATTCCTTCTTTGCATAGTTGATCCAAATACTAAAATTCAAGTGGCCAAGTCTCTCATTCCAATCTATTCTCTGTATTAGCATGTGTAGGAAGAGAAACTAAAACATATTTAGGAATAAAATGATAAAAAAATATACAACCTGTAATGGCGTTCCACCTTACCAATAACAACTCTATAACCATCTAACATGTCAAAAATCACCAGTGCATCTACAGTGAATTCTATCGGGCCTGTCCCTGAATGAGTGATCTAATAAATGGAAAGAAGGTTAATTGATACCTTAGGAACATGAAGTATCTTGTGAAATCTCCCATGAGGGCAAAGTCAGCTCTCCCTTCTCCACAAATATATACATGAGAAACATTTCTCGTAAGAATGGGTGGCCTACTGCAAGTTTCCAAGCAAAATAAAGAGTGTGTTGAAGAAGCCATGTGATGTGCAGCACCTAAATCAAGTAACCAAGTATGAGGAGATGAAGTTATAGCTATAATTGCATGACCCTTACCTCTTTCCTCTATTGGCTAGTCTCCCTTCTTCTTCATTGCATTATATAGTATGAAATTATCTAAGTGATGTTGATGGAGGTCTAGTGCCACTTAAAAAATGGTATTCTTCATGTAATATTTCTCAGAGTGGAACCCCCTATTAAAATATGTGCACTTCTTCTCCTTCTTGGCATTTTCTCCTTGGAATTTGAATGCTCCTTAATAGGCCTTTGCTTTTCTTCCTTCTTGTTCTATGGTTCCTTCTTACCCTTTTTCTTCCGCGCAGTATTCTTACTTGATTCATGTGATGCAAACACATAGTGTTTTGAAGACCTAAGAGCCCACATATGTATGAGCTTAATATGATTATGTATCAATGACTTAATAAAATCATCCATAGGTAGCATCTTCCAGTTTTTACCTATGGATATTTTAGCAGTAAGGAAAGAAGAGACAAAGACATAATACCAAAGTAATAACTTAGAAAGTACTCAGAAAATGAGTTTTTTCTCTTTCCTATCTATGCCACAAACTTTTGCTTAAGTCATCAAAGTATTATACCTTGTAAACAACTCCTGTAGGTTCTCAAAGTCAGTGAAACTAGATCATTCTCTAGTTGATATCCTCTCAACTCATCTTGCTTTCCAAACAACCCATCCAATTTGATTCAAACTACATGAGGGAGTTTTACATGAAAAATTAGTGTTCCATGGGTACGCATCCCCCAACCTGGGAATCATGATTCCTCGCTCCCTCATGTTCCAGGGACTTGGGTTCATCTGGGGGTCATTTCTCGACGCTCGCAAAAAAAGGGTATGCATGGAAACTCCAAAGGGGGGCGTTTCCCAAAAAAATGGGGCTGTTTCCTCAAAAAAGGGGGTTGATTCTATGCTGACAAACTAGGTAATATTATTTACATTTACCCAATCTATTCCCCTCTTAGAATCTTGGTTGCAATGACCTAATACAACAAATTATTTGTTCAAATTCAATTCGGTAACTTTTGCAGGTGTTTGGTTCATGCATTGTGACTTGGAGGTTCACACGAGTTGGAGATTGAAAATGGCATGGGTTATGCTAGATGGAAATACCCCAAATCAATCTCTGCCTCCTCCTCCTTTGGATCTTCCATTCTAATAGCTCTCAATACACCATCGATGCTTCTACTGACAGCTCAAACATGTTGGTAATTACAAAAACATATATGTACGTGGACTTAATCTAAGTTTTTAAAGGTGATATATAATCAATTTTATCACATCATGGATAGGAAAGGACCATATATTAGTGCAACAGTGATGTTGTATCCCAAATTTGTCAATATTGACATTGATGATGTGAATGATAACACTGATTTTTTTCTAACTTTCCCATTCTCATGGTTGCGAGCCATGATACATGTCGTTCCATGGGACAAAATTTATGTAAACCTGAAAGTTTTCTAAATTTCCATGCACTCAGATTTCTTGAACATGCTAACACATTGAAGTCATATTTTTAATTTTAAGAAATGCAAAAAACTATTAAAAGTTATCATTTATGCAACATTTACTAACACTACTTTTAATAATCTAAAACTAACATTACATTAACTTTTTAACTTTGGAAATTTGAATCTTGATCTATCAGACTTTACTTTTATTTCAATATTCAGTATTCACAGTTGAAACTTAATATGGTTTAAACTTGCATTTTCATTGTACATTGTTATAATTACATGTATGATTGTATCATGCTTTTCTTTTTAAATTTGTTTCAGTTATTGATTCATCGATTTATCCTTCATGATATAAGTGTTATATAATGATAAAGACAGTTAAATTGTAGGTTTTAACCCTGTACATAAATTATCTATAAAAGAACTGTTAAAACATAAAATAAAACAATAGCGAGTGCATAAAAAATAAAACTGATATACACAGATATTTTCCCCTGGATCCCAAAAACGGGACTACAAGCTTGATTTTTCATTATATTCCTTTCAATGTTACAACACATATATATACATGTTGAGGCATTCATAAACCCCAATTCATTACCCCTAGATTAGAACATAACTGCAGTTCCCTTGAGTGAATCTAAAAAATACAATGAGCAGAAAACCATCATGCCCAAAACCATGTGCAAACCCATGCACAAAACCATAGGTGGATCCACCCACCTAATATAGGGTCCAAAAAAATTTGACGGGGTGCTTCCTTGAACCCCGTGCAAAGGGGATACCGCCCCTGCAAACCCCCTGACATGGGGGGCTGCGCCCCCCCCCCCCATTATGATCCTATAGAGTCCCTTGTTGTGGAGAAATAGTTGGGTCTTTGGCTTCCAATCAAAGTAATTGAAAGGAACGAGGATTGTAGTGAGTTGGTCCATTCTCTTTAGGTAGTTCTAACTTTTCAAATATGTAATAAAATATCAATATTCTTCACAAACTTAGTAATGCTATAATACCATGTAAGATTGTAAGAAAAGGCACAATTTCTAGGTGTGAAAAAATACTAGAATAGCTACTGTAAAACAAAAGATAAGAGAGAATAAAACTGCTAAAATTTTTTACTAAGTATCTAAAGAGACAATTCAAACTACTTATAAAATTGTGATATGATAATATTGCTAAAAATTAACTCAATAAATAACCTCTCCAAAATAAAAAAGCAATTTGAGCTAGATTGGGGTTGACTTGTGTATGCATAACTAATGTACATTCATAGAATAGCTAGTACCAAATGGAGTGGGAGACCCTAAATTAAAAAAATATATAAGGGTTAACTAAAAGTATTTTTAGTCAAAATGTAATAACTACCTATATAAACTCTGAATAAGACTAAAGTCAACAAGTAAGATTGGTAGGTGAGTGGATAAGGTAGTCTCCCAAAATAAGAAAGGAAATGAACATTAGTAACTAGGGACCTCAGGGATAATGTAATATGCATTAATGGAGAAGAAACTACCATGCCATAGCCAATTCATTGCCAATCTCTACCACACATCATCCTAGGTGTCACCCTCTACTAAAACTAGATCTACTATAAATAGAAAAATGTTAAAAATAGAAGATGATCCCAAATGGTAGGGAAGGCCTAGTAGTGAAAAAAAATTGTGCATATGTGTCCCTAATAATGTATGGAAGAGGCTCAAATGATGTCCTAAGTGAGGTCCTGATGAGATCTTTATGAACTCTTGAATGTAATGTACCCCAACATAGGAAATATATTATATACACTACAAAGACTAAAGGACTTATAAGGAATTATGTACCTTAATTTTACTTATTTTTAGAGAGAATTTTGGGAAGAAGAGGCACCTCTTAGCTCACTTCCTACCCTTGGAAACCTGCCCCAAACCTTAAGGCTTCACCTTCTAGACATAAAATAATGTGGAGCAATCATGGGACAAGGTGATGAGGTTTATGGGTTATGGAATGTGAAGATGTGGTGGATCTAGATGATAGTGTGGCATGCTCATGTAGTGTGTATATGGTAACACCTTTTTTTGGCTCCTTTTTTGTTTCCACCTATAATCTTTGTTCATAGTCCCATATGTGTTTCATGGGTGGAGTTGTATGAAAATGATCGCCCTCTATGGTTGATGTTAGGCTATGAGTTGCTACCTACTCATGTTGGTGTTGCATATGGTTGCATCCCTATTAGTGTTTGTACATGGAGGTTTTTTCTTGGCCTAGCTTCTACAATGGCCACGTTTAATGATGTCTCTATTAGATAGACCTTGATGGAAGCTTGATTTGTGGCATTGAGTTGAAACCTGTGACTTTTGGAATTAGGGTTTCACTCTCCAAGCTCATGCTACTTTATGACATGTTATTCGTGTTTAACTATGGGATTACTCATGGAATAGGCTCATATAGTTAGTCTCAATGGAGCCAATATTATCTTAAGAATGGTGATATAATGTCTCGTGGTAGGAAAATCTAAATTATCTATAGCTTGGATTTTCTTTCATCCCTATCCCAAATTTTCGCTAGTCTAGACTACATGGAATGGTTGCTAGGATTTTAGTTCGTTAGTTACCTATTTAGTATTTTTCATCTAGCCTTATGAGTGCGACCTCCCTGCACACTCTTTCAACATTCTATGGGGAATAATCTAGTCTACATTCTTTGTGTGAGCTTGAACTTGAGCGTGTGAATCTCCACCTTTTATCACATGCTTTTTTTATAAGTTAAAAAAATAATACTTTTTAAAAAGAGTTTAAAGGAAGTACTTTATCAAGTAAATACTATAGATATAAATTTATGCATTTATTTTTTAAGTATGAGTTTATGATAATAATGATGATATTTGTTGTCCACTTTACTAAGTAGTCAAATATTTGCATAGAGGGTCCCTTATTGCATAAATCAGTAGTCTTAGACATCAATTTGGTGTCTAGCTACATCATAACCTTAATAATAAGTTGTTATTATTATCAGTATATTATAAAATGTTTATCTTAGGCATGGGATATCTTGCACTAAAATCTGCTCACTTTTCCGACCAATTTTTGCTATACTTTTGATTAAAATGATGTCAAAATTCTCAGTTCCTACTGTGCTTTGCTAGAGGAATTGTATCCATAAAACTTGGGTCTTGGAAATTTTGGCCAATTTGTTTCTAAGAGGTTAGGCCAATTTTTCCTATAAATTTAAACTCAATGGTTAAGAGAATGATTTGTTATCTCCTTCATCCCATTTCAATTTATGTAAAATGCATATTTGACTCTTCATATTATAGTGACAATCAGATTATTCCAACAAATTATATATTCACATGGTTAAAAAAAAGTTTGGACCAATTTTTAAGTGATCAAATTCATGAAACCAAAAAACAAAGTTCACCAAAATTGGAGTGATTCATATCACACTATAAAACTCCCAAACGAAACGCACTACTAAAAATGGGGTAATTCATATCAAACCCCACTCCTATGATAAACGACATTCCTCATGGAAAAAAATGGGGTGATTCATATCAAAATCCACTCCTCTTATAGACATGGATGTCCCTCCGCTGACTTTTCCGCGCTCAAAATCCGTCTCCCTGTTACATGACCATGCAGACTATCCGGACCATTGATCCAGGCACGTACATTCTTCCAAATTCCGTTTGTGCTAGGGTGTTTGTACTGTTATCAAATTGACCCTGGAAATCCGCCTTGTAACCGTTTATTGCCCCCCAAAACAAAAATATTCCCTCCATGACAAGCTCTTGCCTCATGCTGGGCCAAATTTCCCACCTATCTTCTTCAATGTTGTAAGCTTTTGAATTCATCAGAGCATTTTTATCTTCATCATTCTCTCACGGATGACATGGACAGTGGAATTCGCTTTATGACATGGACAGTGGAATTCTGGAAAGAAAGAAGGAAAAAAAAAGAAATTGAATAAAAAAATTTCCCATTTTGTTTTAGCGGGAAGATATATAGTTATCTTTTAGTCTTATTTTCAGCATTAGATTGAGGTTGTTGGTACAAGGCACTCACTTAAGAGTTTACAAAGAAGCTCAAAGCCAACACAACAATATTCATAAGCATAAACTATTACAACAATATTTATCTAGACATTGTAGCTGATCATGTTACTAACTGAAATTTGAAAGATAATAGGGTTTCAGCCCAACCACTAGAAATAATCTTAATTAACATCAAGCAAATAACTTACTTACTCTTCTGGGTGATTTGTCAGGAAAGGTAAGCAAACAATCTCTAATAAGTTCATTTAGAAAATTAGAAATAATGATCTCCATAGAAATAATAATATTAATAAATCATACTAATTTTTTTACTAATTTTTTCGCTAAATAATAAACTTAATTAACTTTACTCATATCCATCAAATAAATAGCTTAAATCATATTCTTTAAAATTAACTACATGATAAAACAAACATAAATCTCAATACTATTCCGCAATTTTGTAACAAAAATCTTAGTTGATCTTCATACCGTATTGTTCTTGTTCTAAATACAAGAATAACGACAATGGAACATTCAAAATAGTATTATGTGTAAAAAATTATTGCGTGTAAAAATTATGGTAAGGTATAGGTCTTCAATTCATGAAGTGAGTTGTAGATTTGTGTGCGTTTTAGTAGTTGTCAAATTTTAGGGTTAAAGATTTAATCTTCATCAAATTTCAAAGTCACAACTCATAAGAACGAGAGGAGGAACCGCTTTAAGAAAACTATTCCAGATAACATCAATCACAATTTAAACTGTTCCCACATTCAAATGAAGCTTTCAACGCAAATATAATAATGCCTTAAATAGACACTGGTGATGTAAAAAGGTACACAAGATCAAAGCTTAGCTATGATATCTGGAAAATGTCTCCTGCTCCAAACTGTCATGTCTATTTTCAGTATCCTTCTCCAGATCAGGACGACTTCTGAATCATAACTCAATAGTCTCACGTCTTCTCTTAAATTTGGACTAACATCCTCGTTAGTTATGTCATCATTCTCTGTACACTGAAACTCTCTTATTTTTTTCCAAACCATTCTACCAGGTTCAACCCGAGTACTTAATTGGCTCCTGTTCTCAGGTAACATAGGAGGAAAACCATGCTGATGGCCCTCAATCCATGGGCATTCCAATAACTGCTTTTGATTATCTTATTTTGTGTGATGTGGTAATTTTCATGTTAGATTGTAAATTCGGTGCATCGTGGAACATAGTTTAAGGAGTGAATTTACTCGATGACTATTGGATGCAAGGCATTTACACCATCATTATAGAGAAATCATGTCTCATGAGCTTGATTGTTTGTTTGGTTTGAATTTTATAATATAAGTAATACTATTATTTGAATGTTAATAATTAAAATTAATGGTGAAAATTTATTTAAGAATATATTTTTTATTTTTTATTTAAAAATAATAAATAGTTAAGTAAGTGAGTTAGTCTTTGTATATAATTATCTATTTTTAAGGGCATGACCAAGTTATAAGGGATAAGAGCAATTATTTGACTACTAAAGTTTAGGTGTACTTTGCCCCTTTTGGATTTGAACCTATGACCTTTTAGGAGGAAATGCATGATCTTAACCATTAGGCTCATTCAAAAGCTTTAAGTACATATGATACCACAAGCCACCCATACCAGACATCCAAAACCACCATTATTGACCTAACAACTTTAACTTTTTCACTGAGTCAAGGGTACCTAACAATTGCCTCTTTAAACTTGACTAGGGAAATTCTTTGGATCCAATCTGAAAAGGCACATGTTTTCCTCTCCTATCCCATCAATCGCCCCTTTAAACTTGACTAGGGGAATTCTTAGGATCCAATCCAGAAAAGCACATGCTTTTTTCCCCTATCACATGGGTCTATGTATAGACTTTACCTACAGGGTACACATGCCTAACTTAGTAGTATGCCCATTTATATGTAATTTAAGCAAAAAAAATTCCATCTCCAAAGTATATTATTAATATTTTGTGTTATCCAAGCTCTTAAGCCACCTTCCTTTTGCCTCCACCCCTGCAAACAAAAGGTTTTTTCCTCATCTTGCTTCATCGCAACCAACATCCTAGTCAAGTTTCCATATATGTTTTTTTTGGTCTTTGCCTTTGCATCTGCCTACTAAACCAACGATCTCATGTCATCTACAAGCCATCCATACACTACTCTAGGCTCTTTCATAGCATAACCAAAAACTACAATTCTTTCTTCACAAGTAGCAACTTCTCCATTTCATCCGTTAGTTTGGCTTCGATACCATTGGTTAATGTCTCCTCATGGGATGACTGAGTGGTTAGCACAATGGGATATTATCCCCTCGAACCAGTTTCAAATCCCACATGGGGATATCTTTGGCTCATTGTGATAAGCCTCATGGAGTATGCTCCCCCACCCTCCCGATTTCAAGTACCACAAGGGGACATATTTGGCCCAATGTGATACTTTCCCATAATACTCCAATGAGTTATGGATTCACCATAGTTCCTATAAGCATGCTTATTTTAGAATAGGGCTCTGAGCATATGGTATTAATAAGTCATGCTATTGGCCCATAGTATTGTAACAAATCCTATTTACAAATTAAAAATGAGTGAATCTCCATGGCTATATTTTTAACTTATATATTAATTATATTTATCGTTAATAACAATTACTATTATTATTTTAAATAAATTTATAATTTAGTTAATTCTATATATTTTTTTTTAAATTTGAGTAACTTGAGATGCATGATGAAGTAAATGTTTTGATGTTTATTATGGATTGATGTCTATAGGAATTTACCAATAATTTAATTTATATGGTTTCACTAGTTAAAACTATGTTAGAAGACAAAAATTATAAAGCAAAACACACAAAAAACCATATACACATGATTTACCCAAGTTCCCAACCCTAAAAAACCATGTAAAAATAAAAATATTATTATTTTTTAAGTCTGCCAACACCCACACATTGTCCAAGTGAGTCAAATTTAAGCCTAACTCTGACACATTACAATGAAGAATCTCAAATTTTTTAAAAGGCTTTAACTACATGTAATACCACAGACTCAACACCACAAAACACCCATACCAAGTACCAAAAACCATGTTAATGTAACAACTTTGACTCTTTTACCAATTCAAGTTTGTATAACTTTTACAATGTTCCTCTTAAATGCTTCTCCACACACTTTTACATAACTTAATTCCATCTAGCGTATTAAACAATCACATAGTTTAAACAGGCCACAATTTTGCCTAAAAACAATAGAAATTCTAGCATAATTTTTAGAAAATCCTGGAGAAATGTTTGAAAATCTAGGTTACTGTTATCAAGCTTCAGGATTTTGGGTGCCCCAAGGATTATTAATGTTGTTGAATCCATTTTTACCATTAAAAAAACAATTTCAACGCTCCCACAATCCGATTTCTTGAAGAATTAATTATCAAATTCCGGTGAAAAATTCATTGTCAAGAAGAAATTGTGGTCTAGATAGACAACACCTTAAACAACCATTCATATTATCTTGAACATTGTTTTAGAGACACCAATTCTTCCAAATTCCAGAGACACCAATTCTTCCAAATTCCATCTGTGCTGGGGTATTTTCTTAGATTTTGACCATCGTAGTTTATAGACACCATGTCATGCCATCTAGGCTTGGGAATTTGACGTTCCTCGGAATGGTTTTTGGATTTTTAAAGTATTTGAAAATTAGAAAAAAAATATACAAGACAAGTTAAAAATATCCATGTCCCAAACATGGCTCTCCCAGTGTGTGATTCTCCCACATCAAAACAAACAACTCAGCTCCATTTGGATAATAGTGAAGGGCCCAGGATTCGGATTCGAAGGGTTCCTCCACAAAAAAATTATTTGACTGTTACTAACATTTATATGTGGTAACCATATTTTTTTTGGATGGTAAAAACTCCGCTAAATGATTTTTCCAAATGGTAAAATTTCTTCTAAATGATTTCACTAGAATCCATTATCACAACAGAAAAATGATTCTTTCTATTTCCCTTGAAGGAACACACTTTCATCTGCTATAAGATAGGGGACTCTCATTCTCTGTGATATTAAGACTACCGGTAGCGGTTGTTCCACATTGACTGCATAATCAATTTCTTGTGGTCTCTAGAAAAATTGAGTATACTCTATTTATCACACCATATAATTGTAGAAAGTCGAATATGTACATCAAGCTCTACAAGAAAGTGCTACAACCATATAACCTGAGTAGTAATGTTAATTGCACCCTTGTACTCTAATGAAAGAGCAATAGTTGTGTCTATTGTATCCATCAAGGTCTATGCTCTAGATATGAAATATATTGTTACTAATATGAAATATCATATTCTAAAGTTTGATCTAAAGAAGTATCTCTAAAATCTATCACAAGTAGATGTGAAGAAGGTGTAGTAGGGTGCTCCAGACGTCATTACAAGGGCCCTTCTTCAAACATGAAACTTCTCCAAATGAATAAGGTATTTGACGGTGAATCTAATAACTTGTACCCCTTAACTCACTCTTAATATTTCACAAATATTCACTCCATGTTCTAATGTTCCAAAGCTTGCCTCCTATCAGAGGGAATCCTAGCCAATGTGCAAGAACCAAAAACTCTAAAGTGTGTAACATCTAGTTTCTTCTCTATCATGGCCTTGAGAGGAGTAATTCCCTTTACTAATTTATGTGGAATTATATTATGAATATAACATTATTATTTAATAGCTTCTACCCATAGCTTAGGAGTTAAAAATCCAACATGAAGCATCTAGTTTGTCAAGTGTTTTCGTGTTCTATTTTTAATCTTTGCAGCTTTATATCCTTGTGGAATGTAAGGAATTGTATGTCATAACTTTATGCCCAGTTCTAAAAAAATATTCTTAACATCATTATTCTCATATTCACCCCATTACCATTCCAAAGTCATTTAATCCTCTTCATTGTCTAATTTTCTACAAGTTGTTTCAAATTTTTAAGATTCTCAAAGCCTTCTAATTTCAATTTAAGAAAATACACCCATGTAAATCTTGATCAATCATTAATGAATGTAAGTAAATATCTTGATTTTCTCATGTATGGATAGAAGAAAAGTATATAAATGGCATTGTGCACTAGCTCAAGTAGCAAGAGGCTCTCCCAGTCTTACTTGTCTTGAACTTCTCTTCAGGATGCTTTCCAAGTATGTAGTAATGAAAAAATACATTTGTATATTGGATATATCGCAATCCTTCAACCATTCCTTATTTATGTAATTGATCCAAATACTTATAATTCCATAAATTTATCTACTCATTGGCATGTTTAAGAAGAGAAACTAAAACATATTTAGGAATAAAACAAGAGAAAATGTACAACCTAGACTGGTGGTCTACCTAACCAAGATAAACTCTAGAATGATCTTACATGTCAAAAATCACCACTACATCTAGAGTCGACTCTCTTGTCTACCCCTGAATGAGTGATATGATAAATGGAAAAAAGATTAATTAATATCTTAGGAACATGAAGTACCTTTTGAAATCTCCTATGATCCAAGTCAACTCTCCCTTCTCCAAAAAACTTCATAGTAGAATCACTTCCCATATGAATGGATGGTCCAGTTCAAGTCTCCAAGTGAGAGAAATAGTGTGTTGAAGAAGCCATGTGATTTGTAGCTCCTAAATCAAGTACCTAAGTATGAGGAGATGAATTTATATCTATCATTGCATTACCCTTACCTTTGTCCTATGGTGGTTGGTCAACCTTCTTCTTCTTATTTGCGTTATCTAGTATGAAATCATCTAAGTGATGTTGTTGGAGTTCCTGTGCCATCTTATCAATCATTTTCTTCATGCAAGAGCTATGAGGATAGAACCCCCTGTCACAATGTATGCACTTATTATTCTCCTTCTTGGCCACTTCTCCCTTGGAATTTGAACCCTCCTCAATAGGATTTTTCTTTTTTTCCTTCTTGTTCTTTGGTTTCTTCTTACCCATGTTCTTCTACTTAATCTTCTTTATTGATTCATGTGTTGTAAGAACATTGAGTTTTTAATACTAAATATCCCACATGTGTATCAACTTATTCTACTTATGTATCAATGACTCAATAAAATCATCCTTATATGACGTCTTCCAATTTTTACCTATGGAGAGTTTAGCAATATGGAAATAACTGACAAAGACAGAATATCCAAGTCGTAACTTAGGAAGTACTCCAAAAACGAGTTGTTTCTCTTTTCTATTTATGCAACAAGCTTTTACCTAAGTCATCAAAATATTGTACCTTGCAAAGAAGCCTTGTAATGTCTCAAAGCTAGTGAAATTAGATCGTTCTTTAGTTGATGTCCTCTTAACTCATTTTTATTTCCAAACAACCCATCCAATTTCATCCAAACTTCATGAAGAGTTCTATAACCTTCTACCTGAAATAAAAAATCATGGGAAATGGAAAAATAGAGAATCATATAGGCTTTCTCCAAGCCATTGAAGTAATTTGATTTCTCAATAGTTGATGTATGCTCAATTTTAGTCCCCATTGTGATCCTATAGAGCTCATTGTTCCACATCAACAATTGGTTCTTTGGCTTCCAATCAAAGTAATTTAAAGGAGTGAGGATTGTATCGAGCTCGTTCGTTCTCTTTAGGTGATTCTAAATTTTCAAATTTGCAATAAAATATCAATATTCTTCACAAACTCAATAATGATTTGATACAATGTAGGATTGTAAGCACAAACACAAGATCTAGTTGTGAAAATATAATACACTAGCTACTAAAAAACAAGTGAGAAGAGAGGATAAAACTATTGAAAAAAATTGACTAAGTTGATAAAGTGACAATCCAAATTACTCATGAAATTTTGATCTAATATTATTTCTAAATGTTAACTCAATAAATAGCCTCTCCAAGTGAGAAAAGAAAATTGAGCTAAATTGAGGTTCACTTTTGCATGCACTCAGCTAACTAGTGTAGATTCATAAAATAACTAGTAAGACAAAAATGGAGTGGAATAACCTAAAGTAGAAACATATATAATGATAGGTTTAACTAAAAGTAAGGGGAGTCAAAATGTAATAACTACCCATGTAAACTCTAAATAAGATTGCTAGTTGAGTGGATAAGGTAGTCTCCCAAAATAATAAAGGAAATGTGCATTAGTAACTAGGGACCTTAGGGATAAGGTAATGTGAATTAATGGAAAAGAAACTACCATGTCATGACCCAATCAGTGTCAATCACTACCACTTGTCATCATAGGTGTCGCTCCCTACTAAAACTAGACTTACTACAAATTGAAAAATGCTAAAAATAGAAGATGATCCCAAATGTTAGGGAAGGTCTAGTAGTGAAAAAGAAAATTGATCATATGTGCCCCTAATAATGTATGGAAGAGGGTAAAACAATGGCCTAGGTGAGGTCCCTATGAGATCTTGATAAACTTCTAAATGTAATGTACCCCCGACATAGGAAATATATGATATACATTGCAAAGACAAGGATTTTTCTATGCTATGAGTTGCCACCTACTCATGTCGATGTTGCATATGTTTGCATCCCTATTAGTGTTTGTGCATGGAGTTTTTTCCTTGGCCTCGCTTCTATAATGGTCACATTTAAAGGTGCCTTTAGTAAAGAGCCATTGGCAGAAGCTTGATTTTTGGCATTAAGTTGCGACTTGTGACTTTTGTAATTAATATTTCCCTCTCCAAGCTCATGCTACCTTATGGAATGCTATTGGAGGTTGAATAAGGGATTACTCATGGAATAGGCTCATCCAATTAGGCTTAGTGAAGCCAATATGCTCTTAAGAAAAAGTGGCAACTTGTGATGGTGATATTATGACTCATGGTAGCTAAATCTAAATGATTTGTAGCCTAGCTTATCTTTGGTCCCTATCTCAAGTAGTCACTAGTCTCCCTACATGGAATGGTTTCTAGAATTTTAGGTTGTTGTTTACCTATATTAGTGTATTTCATGTAGCCCTATGAATGTGGCCTTCCTACACACTCTTTCCACATTCTATGGGAAGAAATCTAGTCTACATTATTTATGTGAGCTTGAGCTTGAGCTTGTGAATGTCCACCCTTTATGATGTGCCTTTTTTTAATAATAATAATAATTTATAAATAGAGTTTGAAAGAAGTACCTTATCAAGTAAATTTTAAGGACATAAATTTAAGCATTTATTTTTAAGTATTACTTTATAATAATAATGATGATATTGATTGCCCATTTCATTAATTAAGTAGTCAAATATTTTCATAGAGAATTCCTTATTGTATAAATAAGTGGTCTTGTACATCAATTTGGTGTCTAATTATGCCATAACCTTAAGAATAAATTATTATTATTATTATTATGAAGGTGTTCTTCTTAAGCACGACATATGTAGTACTCAAAACATCTTACTTTTCTGGCCAATACCCTAACTTTGTTTGAAATAATGTTTTTACTCTAGAACTCTATTTGATATAATATCAACATTTTGAGTTCCACCTTTGCCCTACTAGAATAATTTTATCCATGAAACTTTTATGCCCATTTTTTACCCAAACTCTGTTTGAAATAATGTTTTTACTCTAATTCTATTTGAAATAATTTCAACATTTTGAGTTCAGCCTTTGCTCTCCTAGAGGAAATTTGTCCATGAAACTGGGTCTAGGGATTTTGGCCAATTTGTCCCATTGGTTTAAACAAACTGGTTGGTGTAATAGTTTTTTATCCCCTTTATCCTGTCTTAATTTTGGATAGGGACATGTTGGCTCTTTATGATAAGGCTCAAATAGTAGGCAACCCCTAGGATAGAGATCTCTTGTCCATTCTTGCTAAGTCATAATTTATTGGTATATTGGTTCTTGGTATTATAATTGGAAACCAATTACTCCAACAAATTACAATTTCACTGTATAAAAAAAGTAATAATAATAATAATTAAAGTTAACTAAATCATCCATTTTCATAAAAATGATCCAAAGACAAAGATAATGCTAACACAAAAAAGACCTAGCATGCACCAAAAATAGGGCGAAAAACAACAGTCACCAAAAATATGGTGATTCATATCAAACACCACTCTTCTTATAAACGTCATTGCTCTTATAGACATGGATGTCCCTCCGCTGACTTCTCCGCACCTCAAATCTGTCTAACATGTTATATGACCATCCAGACTATCCCAACCATTGATTCAGGAAAACACATTCTTCCAAATTTTGTTTGTGCTAGAGTGTTTGTACTACTATCAAATTGACCTTGGAACTCAAGTTGCAAAAAAAATTCCCTCCATGACATGCTCTTGCCTCATTCTAGGCCAAATTTCCCACCTGTCTTATTCAAATTTCAATGTTGTAATCTTTTGAATTCATCAAAAAAATTTATCCTCATCATTCTCTCGAATGGCATAGACCGTGGAATTCTGGGAGGAAAGAAGGAAATTGAAGAAAACATTTTTCTAGTGAATTTCATACCATTAATTTTTAAGTTGCTAGTATCAGGTCAGTTTACATGGATATTCACTTACTAGTTTACAAGGCTTTAAATCAATACAATAATATTTATAAACACGAGGCCATTACAACAATATTTATCTAGACATTTGTAGCTCATCACGTCACTAGTAAAGATTTGAACCTTAGTGGAAAAGATAACAAAAACTCCACCCAACCACAAAAGATAACCCCAATTAATATCAAACAAATAACCTACTTCCTCTTCCTAGTTATTTTTCTATGGACATAGAACTATGGACTATTTACCATGACCTCCTTATACATAGTTTTGAGCTTGTTGTTGATTTGTAAAGAATTGTAAGCAAACAATCTCTAATGTGTCAGTCTAGAAGATTAGGAATAACTATCTCCATGGAAATAACAATCTCAATTGATTACATTGTCCATTTTTCTGACTAAATTATTTTGTTGAATGATAAGTGTGATTGAATTCACTAAAATCCATTAAAAAATATCTTCCTTCATATTCATCATTTTTTTTTTAATATTCAAAAAACACTTACACTCAAAATAAAATAATTTAAATATTCAAAAAACACTTACACTCAAAATAAAATAATATTCAAAAAACACTTACACTCCAACTAAAATAAAAACCACTGCACGATAAAAACCAATATAAATCTTACTCTTAAACCAATTTTGTGATATGAAAATATTTGCTGATCTTAAAAAAATTACATTCAAAATAAAATAAAAATGCATGATAAAAACAAAGATAAATCTCAATATTCTTGGACCAATTTTGTGATGAAAATATTTGTTTATCTCCATAATGCATTGGTCTTGTTCTAGATACAAGAATAACGACAATGGAACATTAACGATGTGTTGGGCGGTGGTAAGAGTGTTGAAAATATATACAGTATATGTGTAAAAATTATGGTATGTACAAAGGTTAGGTCTTCCATCATGAAGTCAGGTTTGGATTTGTGTGGGTTTTAGTTGTTGTCAGATTTTAGGTTTAAAGATTTAACTTTCATCAAATCTCAAAGTCACACCTCATAAGAATGGGAGTAGGAACCACTTTCAGAGAAAAAAAAATTATTAAATTTCAAAGTCACACCTCAAAAGGATGAGAATAAGAATGACTTTTAGAATTTAAAAAAAGTAAAAAATTCAAGCTATTAATTCTAAAAATCACACCTCATAAGAATGAAAACAAGAACCGCTTTCAGAAAGAAAAAGAAATATATATATAGATAGATATATATATTCCAGATAACATCGAAGCTCAATCAATCACAATTAAGGCTCTTCCAACATTCAAACGAAGCTTTCAACGCATATATAATAATGTCCTAAATAGACACTGGTGATGTGGAAAGATACACAATCTCAAAGCTTAGTTGTGATATCTGCAAAATGTCTCATGCTCCAAACAGTTAGGTCTATTTTCGGCATCCTTCTCCAGATCAGGATGACCTCTGAATCATACCTCAACAGTCTCACGTCTTCTCTTAAATTTGTACAACGTCCTCATTAGTTATATCATCTTCTTTTGGATTTACCAGAATGAATTCAATGTACGCTAGAGCTCTCTTTTATCTTTTCCAAGCCTACCTACCGGGTTCAACCCGAGTACTTAGTTGGCTCATGTTCTCAGGTAAGCTGACGGCCTCAATCCATGGCCGTTCCCATACCTGCTCTTTATTATATTATTTTTCTTGGTTGATGGTAAATTTTTTGCATCATGATATTTTTTTTTAAAGTTGAATGTAAATTTTGTGCATCATGATATCTGTTTTTCAAAGGAAGAAATCGTGCTTGGAACAATAGATGGCTTCTATGGGTATTCCCATACCTACATTTTATTATATTATTTGGCTTGGTCATTTTTATGTTGATTGTAAATTTTGTGTATTATGGAAATGTTTTGTGTATTATGTATTTTTTTTATGTTGATTGTAAATTTTGCGCATCATGGAATCATTTTTACCACATGCATTTTTATACCTGCTCTTTATTATATTATTTTGTTTGGTCATTTTTATGTTGATTATAAATTTTGTGAATCATGGATTTTTTTTAATGTTGAATGTAAATTTTGTGCCTCGTGGATTTTTTTTATGTTGATTGTAAATTTTGTGCATCATGGAATCATTTTTTTCAAAAGAAGAAATTGTGCCCGAAACAATTTTCAAAGTTCTCATATATGTTCTTTATTATATTATTTCTCTTGGTCATTTTTATGTTGATTGTAAATTTTGTGCATTATGGAATATTTTTTTATGTTGATTGTAAATTTTGTGCATCATGGAATCATGTTTTTCAAAAGAAGAAATTGTGCCTAGAACAACTCTCAAGTATAGCGCAAAACCTCTGGGGACCAAACCTCCCCACCTAACCATGGGACCACATCTTTTGGACTTATTGGGCGCCAAAATCTATAATCCAGAAACAAGGCATTTGCGTCATCATTTTTCTTTTTATTTTAAGTTGTTATGGTTAGTGTTTTAGTAGAAAATATTCAAGAAAACATGGAAGGAATACGAAGAGTATCAAGTATAGTGAACATTGTTGGGCCGTGAACACGATCACTTTTTAACACTTATTTCATCCATTCTTACTCTTCTTTATCATGTCATTTATTATAATTTATAATATAAATCCATTTTATAATGATTTATGCTGTTATGGATGAATATTATTTCCTCTCCTTTATTTTTAATAAATTGATGATTACTATGCATAATTTTATCAATGATGGTTTATTAATATGTTTTGTAATATCACTTACCATTTTAGCCTCCAAGATATTTTCTAAACTGCAGATTTGATTTCCAAATCATCATAAAATGTTCCAACTCAGAAATCCGCTTGAATAAGAAGTGACCGTTTTGCGGTTGATATTCTGAGCAAATGAAGAAGAATCTGGAAAATCCAGAACATGGGTTTTGTCCAGAACGGGCCCAATTAATTTTATCAAAAAATGGTTTGCGGGCGGAAACGTGAAGCTGGGTTACACTTTTGTGAGAATCGGGCGCCGAAAATTTTTTTCGGCAATAGTTCGGCCGAACATTATATGAAGTTCGGCCGAACTAAATAATAGTTCGGCCGAACTTTATTAAATAGTTCGGCCGAACTGTTGAGTCCGTTTAGATTGACGGCACAGTGACGGCGAAGCAAACAGAATTTTTGCCGGAGGTTTGGAAAACCGGCAATAGGAGTTCGGCCGAACTTATTTAAAAGTTCGGCCGAACTCGTTTTTATATATAAACCACCCGCGAAAGCAGTAAGGTTACTGTTTTCATTGTTGGCGCGCTGTTTTTGCTGGTCTGTTGCTGATTGCCGCGTTGCTGCTGGTCTGTTGCTGATTGCCGCGTTGCTGCTGGTCGAGCTGATTGGCGAGCAGCATTGGCGAGTTGCTGCTGTGTGCTGGTCGAGCTGATTGCCATCGTCCGCCATCGTTAAGATCTGGTATGTTCCGTAAATCGCAAACACAAAATAAATCTCCTTCACGAGGCATGGAAATAAC